>JAINUG010000244.1:137500-185000 GCA_029706075.1 Aldrovandia affinis
TCCATAGTGTGTGTGTGTGTGTGTGTGTGTGTGTCTGTGTCTGTGTGTGTGTGTGTGTGTGTGTGTGTCTCTGTGTGTGTGTGTGTGTGTGTGTGGTTGTGTGTGTGTCTCTGTGTGTGTGTCTCTGTGTGTGTGAGTGTGTGTGCATGTGCGCGAGATAGAGAGAGAGAGCGAGAGCGTAAGTGAGGAACAGAGAGACCATGATGTTAAAAAGCGTACTTCCTCAAAAGAACACAGCTATAAGGCCATGGACAGACACCGATCCCCCTGGAGGAGGGGGAGAGAGAGAGAGAGTGTGAGAGAGAGACAGAGAGTCAGAGAGAGACAGAATTAAAAATCCATTTCATTGCCACCTTCCCAGTGATACACTGTGTGCCAAATTGGGGTGCAGGGGGCAGGAGAGAGGGGCTCTCAACAGTCGTCAGAACCAGGCTGAGCCCTGTCTGGGGCGTTTGAGCGCTTCCTTTAGGACCCCCGTGTGACAGAGCCCCGGGTCTAATACGGTGTTTATGCTCTAAAGAGGCCGAGGCTTAGACTGCTTCTTAGCGGCTGAATCGTGGTTGCTGGGTGGCTGAGTCGTGGTTGCTGGGTGGCTGAATCGTGGTTGCTGGGCGGCTGAATCGTGGTTGCTGGGCGGCTGAATCGTGGTTGCTGGGTGGCTGAATCGTGGTTGCTGGGTGGCTGAATCGTGGTTGCTGGGCGGCTGAATCGTGGTTGCTGGGTGGCTGAATCGTGGTTGCTGGGTGGCTGAATCGTGGTTGCTGGGCGGCTGAATCGTGGTTGCTGGGCGGCTGAATCGTGGTTGCTGGGTGGCTGAATCGTGGTTGCTGGGTGGCTGAATCGTGGTTGCTGGGTGGCTGCGTGGTTGCTGGGCGGCTGAATCGTGGTTGCTGGGTGGCTGAATCGTGGTTGCTGGGCGGCTGAATCGTGGTTGCTGGGCGGCTGAATCGTGGTTGCTGGGCGGCTGAATCGTGGTTGCTGGGCGGCTGAATCGTGGTTGCTGGGTGGCTGAATCGTGGTTGCTGGGTGGCTGAATCGTGGTTGCTGGGCGGCTGAATCGTGGTTGCTGGGTGGCTGAATCGTGGTTGCTGGGTGGCTGAATCGTGGTTGCTGGGCGCTGAATCGTGGTTGCTGGGTGGCTGAATCGTGGTTGCTGGGCGGCTGAATCGTGGTTGCTGGGCGGCTGAATCGTGGTTGCTGGGCGGCTGAATCGTGATTGCTGGGTGGCTGAATCGTGGGGTGGCACAAACTCGCTGTGAAGCACGTAAGGGAGTCTCCAGAAAGGGGGTCGGTGAGTTCCGTCTCGAAGGAGGCAGATCATCGCCGGCCTCGGCTTGCCCCGTAGAGACAGGTGGTGAGTTCGTGGGGGAGGGTTAATCTAAATAAATAGAGGGTATAATTGGCTTCCAAACAGGGGAGAAAAACTGGAAAATATGTGAAACTATTTTTTTTAAAACACCGTAAACAGAGGTAAATAAGTAGCCTGCAGGCGTACTCTATGCGTCACAGCACCTGCAGACAGGAGGGCAGGTAAACGGGAGGGAGATCACTGCTGTCCAGCACCAAGCTGCTAACGCCCCCTTTACCCTACCCAGGGGGGCCTGAGGAGCAGGAGGAGCAGGAGGGGCGGGGCGGGGGCGGGGGGAGGGGCGGGGCAGGGAGGACCCGTTCAGTCAGTGCTAATCGAGCTCTTAGCACATGGGCCTCCAGCGCTCGGCTGTTAGCACTCTGACTCCTCACTCGCCCCGCACCAACAACATCAAAGCCCCGCCTGTGGGCCCCGCCTCACCCCCTCCCTCCCCCTCTGTGTCCACCTTCACCTTCACCCCCGCTCTGTGTCCCCCTCGACCCTCACCCCGAGTGTGAAAAGCTGGAGCGATTGTCTGATGGGGGGAGGAGGGGGGAAAGGAAGGAGAGTGGAGACTCTCACCTCTAGGAACTTAAGAACTTTCTCTGTGTTTTACTGGCTTGAGAGAGAAAAAAATCACGAGCAATTACAACAACAACAACAACAACAACAACAACAACAACATAAATAATCAGCTGATCCCCTTTGAGGGTCACCCATCTTTGGTCAGAACCGCATCTTTGAGGAACATTGTGCTGCTGCTGTCTGTTGGTGTTTATTTATGCGGACATCTGCAAGGTTTTGGGCTCAATAGACACTTTCTGTGTTATTGGATTTACATAAGAACTGGAAATTAAAACTCAGTAGGATCAGAGAGAATTTCTTTAAACAGTATTAAAGCTTTAATTACGAACAGCTGCACGGAGACCCGTGTCACGCAGGACAGCGAATCTCCCGCCTTCAAATTCAAATGGATATTTATATCCAACACAACGGAAAGGGAGGGAACAGTCACAAGGGGGAGGTAACGGGGAGTTAACTTACAGGTAATTGGAGCTATGGGCCAATATGAAGATATAACAGGTTGTTAGAACAGACCTTCAAGGGTCTTAAACCAATGGGAAGAAGGTTTCCTGCCGTGGGGGAAACGTCACAAAAGAAGAGATGTTTTTTTGAGGTTGTGGCGCGAAAAGCCTTTGTTTGCCTGGTCACTCCGAACTGCAGCGTCCCACTGAGTTAATTAGTGTCTGCATGTCCCCTGTGGATGTTCTCTAGCATTCCAACTTCATACAAAATGTTTACTTCCACAGAACATAAGAGCATATAATGAGGAGAACAGGCCGGTCACCCCATCTAGGCTCGTCATGTCCTAATCTAAAGAGTATCTAGTATTGCATCTAGCCTGGACTTGAATAGCCAGAGTGTTCCTGCCTCTACTACCCGACCTGGCAAGCTGTTCCAGGCATTGATTGACTTTGAGTCATTTTGAAACAGTCTATTTTCAGAACCTATTGGTTGATGTCAACACTGAAGCGACAAATACACAGCCAATATTTCTGGTCCAGGTGTAAAGGAGTTGGTTCTGCGTGCAGCGAGTTTTGAACCGAGGATCTCGACGCGACAAGAGAGACAATTAGCCCGCCGAGCGAAAGTCCTGGGGACTCTGGGAACTAATCACACTCTTATCGACGTCACCCTTTGCAGAGGACGCTCACGCGCTCAACTTTAACTCACGCCTTCTGAGCTCCGCTGCATAGGTTCACATTTCAAGGCAGAAGCTATTCTGAGTCACACGAAAAAATGTGAAAATCTGTCGAGGCAAAAGTGCGGAATAAAGACTCAGAAGAAGTCAAAGTGGAGACGGACCCAAAACGGAGTCGAGCCAAACAACTTAGCGTGTGGAGGTGATATTCCACATTTGACACATTTCGCCCAGGGAAAGGCAGTTGGAAGGAGGCAGGAGGGAGGCAGTTGCCGGGGAAGGAGGCAGTTGCCGGTGGGGGGAAGGTGACAGGGGACGAAAACACAATTAAGCCACATCTTAAAAAGATGTTGTCGGGAAGCGAAGCCAACAGAGATTTAACCTCCTACGTCCCAAACTCCAGGCCCTCCTCCCTCTCCACCACACTCCATGTAGCTTTTATCACCGTGACAACGCCGCTAAAACGGAGACGGGCCTGCGTGATGCTGTGAAAAGGGTTTGTGGGTTCCAGGGCCCCTCCCTGACCAGTCTGTCACACTTTGGGCCAGTGAAGCTGGTCGTTGGGGAAGGGGGGAGGGGGGGGGGTGTGTCCCTTGGGTGGGGGCGCTGGGTCCATCAGACTGAATGCCTGTTCAATCACATTAATACACTTCTTAACCACAGAGATCCTCAATTATTCATGGGCCGTGTCGAGTCAAACATTCCCATTTAAAGATTTTACACTTGTTCAACCAGAAGAATGTCCGATATTCATGTACGGACAGACAGGGGGAGGAGGACGGGGACAAGGTCGGACTCTGTGTCCTCCAACTGAGGGAGGGAGAGAGAGAGAGAGGGGGAGAGAGGGAGAGAGAGGGAGAGAGAAGGGGAGAGAGAGAGAGATAGAGAGAGAGAGAGAGAGAGAGAGATAGAGAGAGAGAGAGAGAGAGAGAGAGAGAGAGGGAGAGAGGGAGAGAGAGGGAGAGAGAGAGAGAAGGGGAGAGATCAAGAGATAGAGAGAGAGATAGAGTGAGAGAGATGTTGAGAGAGAGAGAGAGAGAGAGAGAGAGAGAGAGAGAGAGAGAGAGAGAGAGAGAGAGAAGGGGAGAGATCAAGAGATAGAGATAGAGAGAGAGTGAGAGTGAGAGAGAGATATTGAGAGAGAGGGAGAGAGAGAGAAAGAGGGAGGGAGAGAAAGAGACCCTGCTCTACTGGCACATTGAAGGTCACTGTGACCTTGACCATGGGGAAGCAGGTCTGTCCGTGCCAGACTACAGTCATGGGCCACCTCCTCATAAAGGCCGCTGTGAACGCACTTACAGACGACATTTCACACAGTTGTGAGTACTACAGTCGCTATGCTATATTCATACGCAGTACATATAAGAGATATGAATATTCCCAATTTTACAGGACATTTTTATTGCATCTCATCAGTGAACTGTGGTTATCCCATGTGGTTCTGTGTGGCTCAGTAGGTAGAGCATGGTTCAGTAGGTATAGTGTGTGGCTCAGTAGAGGTAGGAGTGTGGTTCTGTGTGGCTCAGTAGGTAGAGTGTAGTTCTGTGTGGCTCAGTAGGTAGAGCGTGGTTCTGTGTGGCTCGGTAGGTAGAACATGGCACTGACAATGTTTAGGTTGTGGGTTCGATTCCCATTGGGACCACATATACTGAAAAATGTATGCATTCACTAAGGTAAGTCACTTTGGATAAAAGTGTCTGCTAAATAGCATATGTATTATGCTAGGCCAATGAATAAGAGCCTTTAGTAGTAAACTGAACATTGAAATCTATTATATAAATATGGAATGCGTTACTGTAAAAACAACCACATTCTCTGCTTAATAAAAATATAATAATAATAATAATAATTTAAAATATATATTCTATATCTTACTCTTAGCAGAACGCTCACTGCACATCAGTTTTTGACTCTGGGGCATTGTTGAAAATGACTAATAATGACTCTGGCTGGTCTGTTTCCAAAGTCCAGCTGAACAGAGATTCAAAGGGCTGCAGCTGACCAGCAAGAAGAACCACACACATTCACCGTCAGCACACGTGCCAAACAATATTATTTTAAATAAAATGTAATCTGCTTTGATCAAGCAAACGGGACACGGAGAGGGAAGCTTTATTTAAATGGTCATGTGACTCCTGAACAGAACGTGATGAAATGTACGCATACTTTACGCATACTTTACGTGCTATCTGCACGTTCTGTACATTTCAGTCACTGGTATATGTGTTGAACCATATTGCCAACAATGGTCTATATTTTAACCGTATGTGACTGTTTCCACTGGGAAAGCCAATAGAGTCAAATCTGACATCCGAAATCTGAAACCAGTGAGGGAACACGTTAGCCGAACAAAGGCACAAGTCTTTAAATATATTATTTGTTCCCCCTCGGGGGAACTCTGCGGTGTAGAGCAGTCCCCGCCCGCTTGTTGTGACTCTCGTCCTTAATGAGCCTAATCTGGGTAAAGAGGGACTCCCCGCCCCCACTCTCTCTCTCCCTCCCTCTGAGCGGTTTGACCCGCGGAACAGTCATTCCTCGATGTAAAGGCGAGCGAGCGGGGGCCCTCTTCCTGGCCCTGTGCGCCGTGGGGCCCCCGCCAATACCCCGGGTCGGGGTCGCTGGAGGCTTTAGACGGGGGGGGGAAGGGGGCGCTGCATTTGAACTTCACCTTGCGCTGCCCGCAGACTGGACGTGGCAATTAGCGCCGGGGCTCAGCATCAAAAAGAACAGCCCAGCGTGACGCTCGTCTAATTAGTCATATGAGCGGAGAGGTCTCCGGCTGTGCCACGCCGCCACACGGCCTGTCAGCTCCGCGAGGCCCCAGGACCGTGGTCTGCTGCGCGCGCGAGGGGGAGGGGAGGGGGGTGCGGGCACCCTAAGCACCGGAGTGCGCGTGCATGCTCTCTTAGGAGAAACGGTTCTGTACAGAATCAGTGGCTCTGTCGCTGGCTTCATCTTTGGAACCCCTAAACGGTTCTGTGTAGAACCCTTTTTTGGGAAATATTATTTTGCTACCAAGTAGCCTATGGAACCGTAAAGAACCTTTATTTATTAAGAGTGTAGCCTAAATGTGTAAACCTGGATCCAGCGCGTTTTAGACGCGTAATGTGGGCATCGGAATTTCCCACGCACTGTTTTTTCAAAGATGATTTTAAAAAAGAATCTGTTCGTAATGTTATACAGATGAGCCTGTTGTTCACTAAAGAAAAAGGTTAAAGGCAGGTTTTAATTTCCACTGTCGTTATAGTACGAAGTGTTTTTGGCTGAGAATATTTGAATTAGCCTACATTGTTTCCAATGTTTCCCAGACCTTTCTTTAAGGGGGGGGGCACCTGACTCGGGGGGACCTGGGGTGATTCAGCTAAGCGACTGACACGCCTGCGTCGTTTAAGGGAAATTAATTAAATTTGTTAGAGAGGCTAAAATGCAAGTCAAACTCCAGTCAGCTGGGGTTTTTTATTCTGGCCTAAAAGAAAGACGGTCGCGAACCCTTGAAATCACAAGAATGACCAAAAATAACCCGCAGAAGGATTGCAGACGGCTGGATAGGCACGACCGCCCCCCGTTACCACTCTACGGTATAAATCAGGAAAAAACCTGGTGAACCTGTTTTAAAAAAAGAATAATCATGGGCAAAATTATGAACTAATCATAACCATCGCCATTTTCAAAGAATATAATAACATATATTTTTTTCTTTTTAATAGGCTAATAATTTTCCTGTTCAAACTTCATAATTTAGAATATATTACATTAAACCTTCAGGACGCTAATCTGAGAGTTTCTAAAATAACAAGGTTTATGTCAAACTGTGTTGCACTGAAACAAGATATTTCCTCTTTGTCAAAAAATAGCCGAAAGCAAACATATAATACCCTTTAATGTTGAAACTCGATGGAAGACGCGCCTAGTTACAGGTCCTTGCGCTTAATTAATTTTAAAGAAGCTGATGAGGTTATGTAAACAGAACTGCAGTTGTGTTATTTATTTCCTCGGGACAGAAAATACTCAAAGGAGCATTTACAAGCGTGTAGCCTACAGCTAGCAGTGATAGACATCGTCAATAACATTGTTCCATTAAAGATTTCTTCAGAAAGAGAGACAAGTTACTTCACACAATTTCATTCTATTTCCGCATCGCTTTTTAATGAGGTCTTCTGGTCATTAATAGCGAGAAACAAGAGCCTATGCATACAAAACATCATATTATTCACAACATTTATACAGCAGTCGAATTTATACAGGCTTATAGAAGCTGCAGTTTGCACATTGCCAGTGAAGTACCAGCGTCATGAAACATTTACGCTGTTCCGTTGATAATCTCACTGATATTGCACTCTCGACAATAACGTGTTTTTAATCTACGTTTCGCTGTTGTTTTGGGATATTTCTTCTGCTAGTTCGGTAGCAGCTGAAACTCGTGACAAGTCGTCATTTTCCCATCTCAAACCTGTGCTTGTTGTTTCTTTAAATCTTTAGATTATTTTCTGTTTTCATAAAACTATTTATCTCTTAATAATATGTAGGTAAGGGTAGAAACTCACAATTTTAAAATAAATTAAATAACATAATTTTACTATAAAATTGTTACTGATCACGCGTCACGTGGGGCTGTCCTATTCCAAACGAATAGCCTATAGCCGAATTTATTTATATTATACTTATACAAGAACTCAGCCTAATTCTCAGAGCATTTGGGCTAATAAGGACAGCTAGACGAGGCTATCCTGAAATAGACGCGTATATGGTTATCTAAATAAAATGGTACTTCGACAACAACCAGTTTTTTTTGTGTTAACAATCAATTAATTAGATGTTCCATAAAGCATAGGCCTATAGTATTTCTACAAGGGCAAAAATGATGAAATTGTTTTCGTTTATAATGTCGTTTACATGGCCCTGCTCGCGCCGGATTGAAGTCGCGCGCCCTGCTTAAACGCGCGCCGCGGTGGTCATGGTTATGGCACGCGCGCGTCGCTCTAACCCGGCGATCTGATAAAACCCGCCCGGTGGATCGGATCGGGTGTCGGGCAGATACACGACAGCCATTTCATTACCGCGGCATTAGCGGGAGATTCAATTCAATCAGCCCCTCTCTTTACTTATTCCCCAATTCCTTCGCCCCTCCAGAGTTGTGACTCTTGGGACTGACATTAACGGCGCTCTCTCCATTTCTCCCCGCGGTGATTTAGGCTACAAATGACCAAAACGCAGTTTTGTAGCCATGCCGACATTTTCAGTCAAAACTCAGACTTAGCCGAGGACAAGGTTGTTTATTTCCTTTATTTTCTAAGATATTATTATTTTCTATTTTTTATTGTACTATTTATTATGGTTATACTATTATGGTTGCTATTGTTACTGTTGTTACAGAGTAGGCTACAATATTGTCTTGGTTTTTTCCCGGTTTGACATCATACATCATAGTTTGACCATAGATGTGTCCTTTGCTCCTGATAAACTGATTCAAAGCCGGTGTTGTTGTAGAATAACTTCTGGAGAGCGCCGGTGGTAAAACAGACCCATGCGCATCGTGCTAAGAGTCACGACAATACCACCAGGTTCAAACGGTAGAATCGCAAGGCTGGATCAGAGCGCTGTAACTCTGAAATGGCACTTTACAAAACTGTACAACTATACAGAAGAAGAATATTTAAACACATTTATATCTGAAATCTGAAAAATTATCCCCCGGAACATCTCATTTTTAACAAAATCGTATATTTATTTATCATCCTTCGATGCATTAAAATATTCGATGCGTGTATAGGCGAATACGCATTAAACACTAACAATATTTCCATAAAAATAAATCGGGTATGATGACGCAGGTGTGGGTGTGTGGGCTATGCGCATTACTTGGTGTTAATTGTAATGAATCGGCCCATAAGTTATGACTCCTGAATGTAATTTATTTAATTCTGGTCCCTGGCGAATAACCTTTTTTAAATTGTGTCTAGGATCAATATTAAATGTAAACTGTGATAAATAGGTGGACGCGCGGTTCAAGGCTATTTCTGATAAAGTTATTAGAGATAAAACTGTCCACAGAGCTGGAACGTGCATGGCCCAATATACATATTTTTTGTGGTTAAAATGTGAAGATTAAAATAGTTAAAACACTGGGATGTAATGCGTGAATAGCCGCCGTGACGAGGTGCAGGCGCGTGGCATTTATACGAGCGGAAATGGGGGCACCTTTGCACCTTTTAATTGATTGTTTTTTTTAAATCAGATTAAGATGATTTCCCGCGCGCGCAGCTGACCCTAATCTTGTTGGGAGAATTTAACACGTCCACCATATATATTCATGGGCTTGGCATTCATCTTAAAGCCACTTGACACATTCAAACATCACATCCTTCAGCTGTAAGTAAACATCATCCGTCCAAGTGAATATTTTCTATAATTTACCAGCACCGTGAAAATACAAAATGTATACATTTACAAAACTAAAGCGCCTACCTAAATAATTCGCCAACAAGTTTAAAATAATTTAAAAAAAATCTCCTTCTGTTATTAAACTGTATGGTATTTTAATGACTACAGGCCTATGTGGTGTGTATAGTTACCTAACGTCATGAAACCCGGCCTAATATCGAAAAACCACGCAAAGGATTTAGTCACCATTCTGAAATAAACTGAACTGTGTTCATACTGTCTTTTCTTCCATTTTAAAATAAGGTGCAACCACGTTCGTCACGTTAGCGTGTAGGGGAGCAGCCCGTTTAGTGTTCAGTATTCCGGACGCGGCGTGCGGAGCCACGCGCTGCCGCGCTCGTGACAGTGACCTCCGTGTTCTAATTTGTCTGAAGGTTTGCTGTGTCTTTAAGACGCGCCGTCCACCACGCCGGCGGTACAGTAGCCCTCAATGTGTGAATAATTCTCAGTAAGGAGTTACACTAAGTGGGAAAGCTTTTAGCACATTATCCACTGGCAATTGGACGGTAATCTAATTTGTCAACTCGGGTTCCTTATTATATATATATATATGCGGCATTGGATTTGCATTTCGGAGTCACCTAATGGGTTTAAAGCGCGGCATAGCTCGAGCTCTTGTTTATATAAGCTCCCGGCCCTGCGCCTGGAGTGACATTGAGGGGATGAGAGGTGATTCCTCACCCCGGAAAAACACTGGAGTCAGCGCTTTTTAAAATATATATTTATATACGACGGGCGCGCGGCGTTAAGTGCGACAAGTGGGAGAATTGGATATTCGAAAATAGGATCTCGGGAAGATCACCTACAGCAGTGCACTGCGAGAGAGAGAGAGAGAGAAAGGGAGAGAGAGAGGGAGAGAGAGAGAGAGGGGGGGAGAGGGAGAGAGAGAGAGAGAGAGAGAGAGGGAAGAGAGAGAGAGGAAGAGAGAGAGAGAGAGGAAGAGAGAGAGAGAGAGAGAGAGAAAACGACTGTTTTGTTTGAGATATGAACAGGAAATATTATTTAAACGTTTGGCATGTAAAATAGGATATAAAGTCATACCAAAACAAACACACAAAAAAACACAAAAATAAATCACAAATATGCCCTTGGAAGCCCATTATTCTATTTTAAGGATATGTTTATTTGCAAATTGAACCCGTTTAACTGTGCCAACGACGATTTGAAGATATACATTTTGAACGTAGAAGGTTTGCATTCATTCCTTCATTGCTGTTCCTAGGCTATCTGCTTATTTGATTGAAATAAGCACCAGAATGTAGGTTAATTTTTTTTAATTTTAAATGTTGAGAATCAAAATGATCAAATCACCTGCCCAGTTCAACTGCACGTTCACGTGAACACAGAGCCAGCGCACGTGGCCGTGCCCGTGCATGGCGCGAGCTCCCCGCAGCCGAGGTGTGGGGTCGCGCGGGTAATGAATTAGACACGCCAGGAGCCCACGGAAGACTTGAGGTGGCGTCTAGACAGGATCTGGGCCCTTATCGGAAGTTGAAAAGCAGAAAAGGGAAATTCACAAAAAAAGAGAGAAGATGTTAAACATGTTGGAAAACAATTACCAACGTGACTGGAAACCCTCCAGATTATCAAATCCTGTAATTAATTATTATTATTATTATTATTAGTAGTAGTAGTAGTATATAAATAACAAAATAATACAAATTATTATTATTATTAGGCTATTATTATTATTAATATTATTCATTATTATAATTAGGCCTATTATTACTGTAATATTACATCCATTCGTTTTACCATTGAGTTACTCAAGTAATTAAGTAGTCTGCGTATTAACGTTCTAACTTTAAACATTTAAACGACTTTTCTACATAAACCAATGTTAGCCGGAAACGGTTCGTTGGAAGCGGTTCATGTGCTTTATTTTATTTATCGCCTTTTGCTATTTTAAAAGAGTAGTGCTATTATTACATCATATTACTAATTTGGTTAACACGATTTGGTCCCGTTGCGAAGATGAACATCAGACCAGTTGCGCCATTTGAAGCTTAAATGAATGAGGAGGCGAGTCGCCCATCTGACCCAGAGCGCACGGCCCATTCTCTGTGTGTCCAGAACTCGGTGGGAGAGAGAGAGAGAGAGCGCGAGCAGATTAGCGGCCCAATGGCGTGTGTCATACACAGAATTAACGCGACACCAGTCTGACCAGTATAGCATTAAACAACACCGTATATAAACGCCTCTCCTGTGTTAAGAGTGCAGCCTACCCAGGACTCTCTCGGGTATTGCGAATATGTTTGAAGTATAGGAGCCTAACATAAATGGACATGTATGATTCAATCGAACAGCAATAGCCCACGTTGAATTAATAAATCTGGATATTTTGTCTTTGCCACTTCTGTCAGCGATCCACTCACATGTATTTCAATTTCCACGCTAATGATATATTGACACATTACGCTTTGGTATGAAGATTAATTTAAAACAAGTTTGTTCCATATTTTTGTTTTGGATGCAAATAGCACTTTGCTCTAGCGATAGGTTATAATCCCATCCTATTATTTTAGAAAAGAAAAGACAAGATAAATTACTACTTGAATTACATTTTCATGGGTCGTTGCAGAATGTATGAATGCGATATCAGTATCGAAACGGAATTGCCTAGAAGTGTCAATAAATACTGGCATCGTGTCTCCATACACACACTGCCTACCCAAGGAAATGTAGCTACAAAAAAACGGATAAAGACCTCTTCAAATACGGTTATAAATCGGACATTTTGAGTGTGCTATAAAAGCGAATTCAATATTAGAAAAAAGGAATAAATAAAAAATGGAAACTTTTATGAATTTAATAAAAACGGGGCTTAATTTAAAAGTCGTCTGGATCATTTATTATTAGGCTATTTCCTCTTATCACTCAATACATTAACAACACACCAAGCAATCCGCTGTCTTATCTGGCGTGACGAGAAGTGTCGGATCAGGGGGTTAGATTCCCCCCAGATTCTGCATAATTGCTCGGAATAGGAAGAAAAGTTGTTTTTAATAGGCTGCTTTGGCCGCGACTTAAGTTTGCGGGATGGGACAGCGAGTGACGTCGTACCCAGCACGCCCATTGGCTGTGGGCGATAGCGATCCAGGGGGAACTAAAATTAAGGGCAGAGCAAGGGTCCGGCAGCTGCAATGTAGCGGCTGCTCCAGGACTAGAACACAAACACGAGCGGGAGGGGAACACGTCTCGAACTATGTATTCACCGTGGCAAAGTCTGCAGCGAATGTTTTAAACTGTGTGTTTCATATTTAACCGTATGCCATGTGCAAGTCAGTTTGAAAAAGAAGTACTTGAGCTAATTCGTAGTATTATCCGATCCGTTTTCCGTTTTCATCTACGGTTTTTTGGGAGAGAGGTTTACCCTGTCGCGAACAGCTGGCGTAACGCACTCGGTTTTTGGCTCTTGTGGTAACTGAGAGTGGATCTTCCCCGACATGGAGTACACGTCCTCCCCGAAGCCCCAGCTCTCCTCCCGGGCGAACGCGTTCTCCATCGCCGCGCTCATGTCCAGTGGGAAGACGAAGGACAAGGAGACGGAAGAGAACACCATCAAACCGCTGGGTGAGCAGACCGCACTCAAACGCAGTATTCACTTTGACGACGAGATAATACAACGCAATACATTAACCGGGGTGTTGATGAACGCGTTAAAAAAATACACATTTAAATATAAATTATTGAAAAAATCGATTGTAAAATACGGGGTGTATATCCAGGTAAACTATTCTTACATAAAAGACTGTCATAAGACAGTAAAAGATAACATCTGTTAAATGCTAAATGACAAAACGCTAAAATGTAAAAGGCATTTAGGCCATGAACCGTCTTTAGCAACAGTTGCTGCGTATATAGCTAGGCCTATTAGGCTACTATAATTTAAATGTAGTGAAAGTATAGACTAGCAGGAGTTTAAGCAAGCCTTGGAGTAATATAATTATAATTAGCCGCTAAAATAAGTCCTGAGTCTGGAAGTTACTGATGTAAAATATCGCAGACGTGTTGAAGGAGAACACCTTGTAAGTCGCTCTGGATAAGAGCGTCTGCTAAATGCTTAAAGTGTCAAATGTAAATGTAAAATGTAACATTGCGCGCATTTGTATTCGATGACATCGCGGCAGTCCATTGCAGAGCCTAAACAACAACACAAAAACTACAGTATGTAGCTACTAATAAAAGATAAAACACAACGTGACATGTTTCTCATATTCCGTAAACGTCAGGATGTTGAAGTGAACTAAAGCCAATTACCTCTGTTCTGAAACATGTTTGTTAAACATTACAGTTAAACATTACATAATATGCTATTTCTTTGTTGAGTTCCATGCAATTAAGAGATGGGCCTGCGCAGTGTGGCTAATATCTTATAAATTAAATAATTCTGCAGGCTACCCGACAGGCCGTAACGGGCGGAGAGTAACCGTCATTCGAATTAGATAAACCGGCCTACCTGTCGATAGTCACACAAATAACGACTTTAATGTTTAAACTGAAATAATATTTACAAGTAAGGTTACCAGACAAAAGAAAACACTTTTAGATTTTAAGTTAAGGCCCTGTTTCTAGGGTGGCATCTTAAACACGATCTTTAAATGCAAACATAATCCCATTAATAATAAGTTATTATACTTTGTTTAAAACAATTCAATTCGCGGAAAAAGTTATTAGTTTAGGACATAGGCGTGAGTGTAGTAAAACGGGCTGTCCACTTCCCTTGACTCGAAGCGGACTGCTGTAAAAATACAATCGGCCGAACCAGGCCAGCTCAAACGTCAGAATATTGGAGAGATGTTTTACCGACTACACAGCAGCCGTCAATGCCGAATAACCGCACAGTCATAAATAATACATTTTGTAATGATGATCAGTGTGTTCAAAGCCATTGTGGTATCGAACTTTAAAACCATTGTACAGTATTTAAATTACTGTCAGGGAGGGCGTGCAGCCCGAACTCTTTTACAACTCAAGGGCGTGCAGCCCTTTAACATTTAAAATGAGTCACCGTCTTTTATCAGATAAGTTTCATTTAAACCACCTCGTTAATTCTGGCAATTGTATTTTTTTATGTTGTCAGACGGATTGAGCGCGCGCGCATTATTAATATTAAATGGTATTGTGCGCTTGTAGGCTATACAAAGTGAAAAATGTACTCGGAATGGTTTGGAGGATATATTTTTGGGGTGTGATTTAATAGCCTAATTTAAAGGTCCGTTAATTAATATACGATTAAAAGCTTCTATTATTTTTCTAGTGATAGAACACTAGAAGTGAAGCCTGGTATAAGTTAAATATTTTCTACGTATTATTTTATTATTATTATTATTATTATTATTTTAGTGGACTGGTTGATACAAACTCTGAGGTGTATTACGCTACTAAATTGCACTAATCTTAATTGTATTACACTATTACTACAATGTATATATAGGCCGACACTATTAAACCGTGTGCTTATATACGTGGGAAAGCAGTTTATCAAGCGCGCGCACGAGCGCATCCGTTTCCTCTCGCTTTATAGGCCATAAACTCGGGCGTCTCAGGCGACATGTTTAGTGAAGGGAGAGCACAGTGGCAGAACGTTGCGGTGATGTTGTTCTCGCCCTCCTCCCCAGAGCAATTCGTGGAGAAGTCCTCGTGCAACCAGGGCCTGGCCGAGCTGTCCGCGCTCGAGGCGCACGCGCCGGACTTCGGCGGGAGCCCGGCGGCCGCGTGCACGGAGCCGCTCATCCCCACCACGCCGAGCGTGCCCAGCGAGGAGATGGCGAAGATCAGCTGCAGCCTCGAGACCAAGGAGCTGTGGGACAAGTTCCACGAGCTCGGCACGGAGATGATCATCACCAAGTCCGGCAGGTAGCTAAAACACGCCACGGTCACGATCCCGCCATTATATATATATATACGTAGCCTATATGTATATAAAATAAAATGTAAAAAGGCGCGGATCATTTGGTTCTGTGTGATCAGTTTAGAGCACAGCGGACATTTGTTCAGCCCCACTGGGGCATATTGAAAAATGTATGCATTTTCGCTTTGGATCTCCTAAATGAGTATATTATTAATCAATTTTATTTAAAATAAAGTGCGCATTTTCCTCTCCATTGAGCTTAATCAATTTTAAAAATAAATGAGCATCGGATTTTTAATCATTAATAACTGACCCAGTCATATAAAATCATATCATGTCAAATTGTATTATGTTTTTGCTGTGTTTGACCTCTTGGTCAAGTCGTTAATGTAAATGAGAATTTGTTCTCAATGAACTTGCCTGGTTAAAGATTGGTCAATTTTTAAAAATAAAAAATATCATATCAGCAAAGTAGTACGTGTTGTCAAAGAGAACAAACAGATTCAGTGACTAATCGGTGAACTAGATAAACCGATAAATCAATTACTAATTATTTTATGACGTGAATTCGCAGAACTATGTTGACATGAAGGCTTGACGAGACTACACGAATACCGATGTAGGATATTTTACCTTCAGTACAACACAAAGGGAACATCGAAGAAAATGTTTCCAATGTTATCCGTGTGCTACAGATTTAATTCGTCTGATGTGCATTAAATGACACACCGAGATAGTGACAGTGAATATTTAGCAAATCGTTTAAAAACAATTTAATACGATTCTGATATTATTTATCAGGACAGGCCGTAGTGTTGTAATTTGAAGAGTGTAGCCAATGTTTTCTTTGTTATGACGAGATAGCAAGAACAATCGTACATACATTTTAGAAACTGCAGACAAACGTATATAATAGGCTATATATATATATATATTACATCTAAACGTAGAGCACAAATACGAGGCAAAAATGATCAATTATTATTGTTATTATTAATAATAATATTAATCGTCGTCATAATCATAATCACAATAATACACAAATCGTTATTAAATAATAATAATAATAATGCCTAGTAGTGGTACTATTTTATATTTATTTATTTTTTATAGCGGTACATACTATTTTAAATGCATGTTCTTAGTTACAGTATTTGTGTTTATTTATGATATTATTTTACATAGTTTAGCAACTGCTGTTAGCGACCAGTTATATTCTGTATTTCCCCCCCGCAAGGATGAACAGTCTTTCTACAGCTAACGCGCTTCTCGTTTTGAGTGTATCCCGGTTCTTACACAGCGTGTTAAATGTGTCACTCATATCCCCCCCTCCCGTCCCCCAACAGAAGAATGTTCCCCACCATCCGGGTGTCGTTCTCTGGCGTGGACCCAGACGCCAAATACATCGTTCTGATGGACATCGTGCCCGTGGACAACAAGAGATACCGATACGCCTACCACAGGTCATCGTGGCTCGTGGCGGGGAAGGCAGACCCCCCCCTGCCCGCGCGGTGTGTGGGTTTTTATTCTTTTTTTCCCTTCTTCTCAACTCTCGCTTTCCCTCGTATAATCCCCACCGCCCTCTCCGCTACCCCCGTGACGGCATTCTGCGTCAACAGAGCGGAGAGCCCGCAGGCCTCATTTATGTTGGCAAACTGACATCAACTGCTTTTCCCGATTCGGTTGACGCCACTGGTCGAGCCGCTGAATTCAGACGAGAGATAGCGGCGTGTATAATGTGCGGCCAGTATTTTTCCGCGGCTGATAACGGAGAGAAAGGGGGGTTGCATTAAGAGTGCCCGGCAGACCGCTGACCTGTTCCCAGGGTTATAAAAGTGACAAATCACCGTGGAAACGCAGCGAGTGACGGCGCATTTATCTTTACGCTTATGGTTAAACTCCAATACGTTAATGTTTATAATTGAGACAAAAATGGAAAGGGGGTTGGAAGTTTGTGCCAAAAATACATTTTCATTTAGCTAAAGTGGACATCCTGGGCTTGTTTTGCTACAGGAGGCATTGTTGTGGCTCACATGTTGATTGTTGGCGCAGGGAAGCTGTCAGTGCCGTACATCAGCTCCAAATTAATAGAGCGATTTGGTTTTGTAATTAATAATAATAAAAAAAGGCAAATTATCAAATTACATGAATTACAAATTAGGCTACATGTCCCCACCACCCAATCTGTTACCCTAACGATGCCATCGTAAAAGCCTGACCCTACTTGTTTAATTCGTTTTAAAACCCATCCTATATAAGAGACGTCCTTAATCTCTTAAATTAAATCGCTCTAGAAAATATTTGTAATCTAGAATACCTATTTGTATTGGCCCACTATAATACATTTAAATATATGTAACCACATTTTTTTGTTTGACATTTTATCGTATTGTTACTGGGAGTTAAAACAACGTCCTCGTAAACAGAGGATTTCTGGATCAAATCGCTCTGTTGTAGCCTACCCAGAACACGGCATATGCTAGGCTACTTTGCGAAGCTCAATAAATGCTTTCAGCTGTACAGATAAATTAAACGTAAGGAATATAAACTGAAGTTATGTAATATCCGTGCATAATTCATCGTAAATGATTTCATGTATATATTTAATGTTATTTCCAGACTGTACGTACACCCAGACTCCCCGTTTACCGGAGAACAGTTGTTGAAGCAGATGGTGTCCTTCGAGAAAGTCAAGCTCACGAACAACGAACTGGACCAGCACGGTCACGTACGTATCCCACCACGCATCCATGCTGACGACGTCATGTTATCCCTCTTCGAAGTTTGAACAATCTTAGCGGCGTCTCAGAATGGACGGAACACAATACTAAGGTTGCACGTAAACCGTGTACGTTTAAAATGACATTTCCTAAAGGCTATTCCTAGAAAACGTTTCTGCAGTAGCCTAAGCACAGTTGGGGTTATCGTTTAGACGCAATATGGGGGTTTAACTGATATCGTATTGAACAAGTAAGCAATATACGAACGAGTTCCTGTCACGCATAAGTAGTATAGCCTAATATTTGCTCAATCATTTGTTTGAGTTTATTAGAAGCGTTGTATGAATATGTGGTTTCTTTTTGGAGGGTTCATTTACTGTTTAGCCCATGAGCCTGGCTTGCCCGTAACAGCGTATACATATTCATTTATCTTTATACAAGTTTATTGTCAACAGTTTACAACTATGATTTTTTTCAAGGAAGGTACATCGAAATGATTGTGTAAGTGGAGTTTTTAACGACAACTGAACATCTAATAATCGGCAAAATATCCATGATGTCAAATGAGCACAATTCTATTTTTTGCAAGAAAATATGGACAGCATTTCTACTTTTGAAACCAACATTAGTGGGGGGTACATTATTCAGAATGAATAATCTGACATTCATAAAAAGCCAATCTGCATGCCATAGTGTTGAAATGAGTCACGCCCTTAGATTACATTTTATTGTAAAATTATATCACGGGAATAAAGTTGAATAACAACAAGTACGTATACAACTAAAAATAAATATGCATTTCTTAATTCTGTACGATAAATAGGCGACATATTTATAGCTTGCAAATCATTTACGCATATTCCAAAATGGCTATTATAATATGATATATTTGTTATTTTGATTACAAATTTTAATTGTTAACATTTTAATGTTGTGTTTGAATGATACTGAATAAGGAATAAAGACTTGCAAACCGCTAAAAGCATTGTAACGGGCGAGCACCGTGGCGAATGGGACGTTTGTCTTTCGACTGAAGGAGTCGGTGGGAAACACGCTTTTTAGTAAAGCACAACGTTTATGGTAAACAAGGAAAATCACGGTCTTGGAAATGGGAAAATTTGAAAAATGTAAATGATGGTTTTATTGTACGTCAGCACTGGAAGGTATAGTATATTTCCAAGACAAACACCATCAAAACCATGGCCTTTTCAACTCCTAAATGGCGAGAAACGTTTGTTAAAAAAACCTAACGTTTTTTAATCATAAATATTTGGAATGGAAATAAACCGCAATATAACAGCCCAAACTGTATTTGTACTAACATTTTTTGCGGTTGTTTCACATTTTTATCGCAAAATAACAAAAAAGAAAACCAATACAAATACCTGAAGCACACTAAGACCTAAAGCAAATATATAATACCTTGTTTGCAGTCATCATAGAATAGGTCATTCACTTAGGCTATATTTAAATGTTACAAATTTATAACGTATTTAATTCTGCCTCTTATTTCTAAGTTATTTCTGCTCGTATTTAATTTAAAAAATATATATTATTTTTGTCCTACACAGAAATTATTTGGCGTTTACAAAACAATATTGCATACCTAAAGGAAAGCAGCAAAACCTGCTTAAATGTCTCATCTCTATCCGAGATCAAATAGCATGTAGCGATTGCGGAAACCACGTGGCCATATCGTCATCAAATGCCGATTGATAAAAACGAAACGGAAATTCTCGTGTACAAGCAGGTTTTATTGAAAACACCTTTGCGAGAAAAGGGGGTTATTCTCGCCCACGTCTCAGCTGTGTGCCTCTTGAACTCTTTCTCTCTGTCTTTGATGCCAAGGCAAACTGTTTAGCTTGGAGCACGTGCAAGACTAGACTGTGGCCAGACATCTATCCAACTGAAATACTGTAGGGAAAAACCCCAAACAGTGGGCACAAATCTCTGTCGAACGGACAGTTTATTGTTTGTCTGTCTATTCAGGCCGCGCACAGTACGTAGACAGACGCTGATTGCAGGGTAGCTACTACTAGAACAAATGCGTGGATTTAAATACCAGCTTCCATAACCTATTACGAGAAACAGCAACGAGCCCTTTCCTAGCCGTGCCTTGTATAGACTTTGGAAAGACCACTACCGGAGTCCGCGCTCAGAAATACAACGATATTCCCGTGTTGAAAACGAGATCTACCGGGCGATGAGACCGTGCGCTCGCAGCAGGGTCAAAGAGACGGACATGGTGCAGAGCGCACACGTGTCCTCGCCCCTGTCACACGCGACGGCCAATCATCGTGCAGGAGAGGGACGAGCGCGAGGTGTGCGTACGAGCGCGAGGTGTACGTGTGATTTGTACGTTGAAATACTACAACGTCACTCAAATACCTCCGTCAAAAAAAACCTTTAAAAAAAATGTAATATCAGTATCAGAGAGAGAGGAGAGAGAGAGAGAGAGAGAGAGAGGGAGAGAGAGAGAGAGGGATAGGGATAGTACAGGGAAGAGTTTGCCCAAGGCTGCTTTAGGAGAGACAGGCTGACAGACTTTGTTACACCTTTGAGTCGCTTCAGCTCTTGTTGATTGAATTGACCCCTGTGGCATTTCCAAAATGTATTTTATCTTATCACACAGACGCATGGTGCTACAGTAGTGGAGTGTGGTTTGGAAGGAGGGAAGAGGAGGAGGGTGGGGTGGGGGGGGATAGCAGCACTGGTGCCCTGGGGTCTGGTCTCTCATTAAACACCCCCCCCCCCTCCATTCCCAGATCATCCTGAACTCCATGCACAAGTACCAGCCCCGCGTGCACATCATCAAGAAGAAGGACCACACCGCCTCGCTGCTCAACCTCAAGTCCGAGGAGTTCCGCACCTTCGTCTTCACCGAGACCGTTTTCACCGCCGTCACGGCCTACCAGAACCAGCTGGTGAGTCCAAACCCAAACGCAGGACCGGTGCCACAACCGTGTGCCGGAAACGTGAAGGACATCAGAGATTTCTCCCTGACAATTCAACACCTCGATGTACCTGCACTGGCACTTAATGTACTGTGTTATCATTTGTCAAACATACCCTGTGTGTCTCAGTAGGTAGAGCGTGGTTCTGTGTGTCTCAGTAGTTAGAGCATGGTTCTGTGTGGCTCAGTAGGTAGAGCGTGGTTCTGGTTGTCTCAGTAGGTAGAGCGTGGTTCTGTGTGTCTCAGTAGTTAGAGCATGGTTCTGTGTGGCTCAGTAGGTAGAGCGTGGTTCTGTGTGTCTCAGTAGGTAGAGCGTGGTTCTGTGTGGCTCAGTAGGTAGAGCGTGGTTCTGTGTGTCTCAGTAGGTAGAGCGTGGTTCTGTGTGGCTCAGTAGGTAGAGCGTGGTTCTGTGTGGCTCAGTAGGTAGAGCGTGGTTCTGTGTGTCTCAGTAGGTAGAGCATGGTTCTGTGTGTCTCAGTAGTTAGAGCATGGTTCTGTGTGGCTCAGTAGGTAGAGCGTGGTTCTGTGTGTCTCAGTAGTTAGAGCATGGTTCTGTGTGGCTCAGTAGGTAGAGTGTGGTTCTGTGTGTCTCAGTAGGTAGAGTGTGGTTCTGTGTGGCTCAGTAGGTAGAGCATGGTTCTGTGTGTCTCAGTAGGTAGAGCGTGGTTCTGTGTGGCTCAGTAGGTAGAGCGTGGTTCTGTGTGGCTCAGTATGTAGAGCGTGGTTCTGTGTGGCTCAGTAGGTAGAGCGTGGTTCTGTGTGTCTCAGTAGGTACAGCGTGGTTCTGTGTGGCTCAGTAGGTAGAGCATGGTTCTGTGTGTCTCAGTAGGTAGAGCGTGGTTCTGTGTGGCTCAGTAGGTAGAGCGTGGTTCTGTGTGGCTCAGTAGGCAGAGCATGGATCTGTGTGGTTCTGTGTGGCTCAGTAGGTAGAGCGTGGTTCTGTGTGGCTCAGTAAGTAGAGCATGGATCTGTCTGGTTCTGTGTGGCTCAGTAGGTAGAGCGTGGTTCTGTGTGGCTCAGTAAGTAGAGCATGGATCTGTGTGGTTCTGTGTGGCTCAGTAGGTAGAGCGTGGTTCTGTGTGGCTCAGTAGGTAGAGTGTGGTTCTATGTGGCTCAGTAGGTAGAGTGTGGTTCTGTGTGGCTCAGTAGGTAGAGTGTGGTTCTGTGCGGCTCAGTAGGTAGAGTGTGGTTCTGTGTGGCTCAGTAGGTAGAGCGTGGTTCTGTGTGTCTCAGTAGGTAGAGCGTGGTTCTGTGTGTCTCAGTAGGTAGAGCGTGGTTCTGTGTGACTCAGTAGGTAGAGCGTGGTTCTGTGTGTCTCAGTAGGTAGAGCGTGGTTCTGTGTGGCTCAGCAGGTAGAGCGTGGTTCTGTGTATCTCAGTAGGTAGAGTGTGGTTCTGTGTGTCTCAGTAGGTAGAGCGTGGTTCTGTGTGTCTCAGTAGGTAGAGCGTGGTTCTGTGTAGCTCAGTAGGTAGAGTGTGGTTCTGTGTGGCTCAGTAGGTAGAGCGTGGTTCTGTGTGGCTCAGTAGGTAGAGCATGGTTCTGTGTGGCTCAGTAGGTAGAGTGTGGTTCTGTGTGGCTCAGTAGGTAGAGTGTGGTTCTGTGTGTCTCAGTAGGTAGAGCGTGGTTCTGTGTGGCTCAGTAGGTAGAGCGTGGTTCTGTGTGTCTCAGTAGGTAGAGTGTGGTTCTGTGTGTCTCAGTAGGTAGAGCGTGGTTCTGTGTGTCTCAGTAGGTAGAGCGTGGTTCTGTGTAGCTCAGTAGGTAGAGTGTGGTTCTGTGTGGCTCAGTAGGTAGAGCATGGTGTTGACAACGCTTTGATTCCCACTGGGACCACATATACTGAACAATGTATGCATTCACTACTGTAAGTCACTTTGGATAAAAGTGTCTGCTAAATGGCATATATTATATTATTATTATATTACCCGACTGAGGCTTGGAATCAGTTTTAAGAACACACCAAGTTTAAACTTAGGGCCTGGCTCCAATGAACCACAAAATAAAGTTTGTTGTTAACCTGTAATGACACATTTTGTTTTGCTTTAGTCACACAACAGAGTTTGAATTGCAAATTGGTAAAAAATCTTGGTAAAAAAAGCAATATTTATGAACATAGACAAGCTGTTTGGTGAGGCACTTAATGAACAGATAGTCACTCAGCAGGCTGATCACAGTGTATATGATTTTTTCATACCAATATGTTTATAACACAAACCAACAAATAAAATTGTCTATAATAAGTATACATTCCCCAATATCCCTATTTATTCTTTAAAGAATAGAGTTACATTTTAAGCATTTAGCAGACGCTCTTATCCAGAGCGACTTACATATACTTTTGTTGTTGTTGTTTCTTTATTAAGAAGAAAGAAAAACAGTTTTTCCGATATTAAAATAAATGAATAAGATGAGCTGTTGCGATGTATCAGCCGCAGCGCCGCTGGGGCCCCCGGGGGCCCCCCTGTGCTGAATGTTTAGTCTGCGTCGAGCATTAGGACACGGTATCAGTGAGCAGGGCCCTAATCGTGCTGTTTGGTCCCTCACAGATAACCAAGCTAAAGATCGACAGCAACCCCTTCGCCAAGGGCTTCAGGGACTCGTCTCGTCTGACCGACATCGAGAGGTACTGGGAATGCCATGCCCCCCCCCCCACCCCCTCGCTCTCTGTTTATTCCTGCGCCTCGTCAGGACGATGGGGGGGGTGGGGGTTTAGGGGGTGCTGGCCATGCGGAGCTCCTTATTAGCGCTGAGTGTTTGGGAGTGTTTTAGGCCTCTTGTTTATTTATTTCTGTTCATTAGCAGAGCGGTCAGGAGAGAGACGGAGCTACTGACCAGACTACTGTGGGTTTCACATGAGAGAGAGAGAGAGAGGAGGGAGGGAGGGAGGGAGGGAGGGAGGGAGGGAGGGAGAGAGAGAGAGAGAGAGAGGGCAGGGAGGGCAGAGAGGGAGGGCAGAGAGAGAGAGAGAGAGAGAGAGAGGGAGGGAGAGAGGGAGGGAGCAAAGAGAGGAGAGAGAAGAGAGAGAATGACAGGAGGGAGGGAGGGGGAGAGAGGGAGGGAGGAAAGAGAGAGAGAGGGAGAGAGGGAGGGAGCAAAAGAGAGAGAGGGGCGGAGAGAATGACAGAGAGAGAGTTTAAAAGTGAGAGGGAGGGTGGAAGAGAGAAATAAATAAAGAGAGAGAGAGAGTGTGAAATAGAGAGGAGAGAGGGAGGGAGAGAGAGAGGGAGGGAGAGAGGGAGAGAGGGAGAGAGAGAGAGAGAGAGAGAGAGAGAGAGAGAGGGAGGGAGAGAGAGAGAGAGGTGTGCTCTCAGGACTCTCAGCATTCCTGTGATAGTGCAGCGATGCTCCAGTGAATACCACAATCTGTGATAGTGCAGCGCGCCATCCTGCCTAACGCTGTGGGAGCGCTGTGGGAGCGCTGGGGGAGCGCTGTGGGAGCGCTGGGGAACGCTGTGGGAGCGCTGTGGGAGCGCTGGGGAGCGCTGTGGGAGCGCTGGGGGAGCGCTGGGGGAACGTGGGGAGCGCTGGGGGAACGCTGTGGGAGCGCTGGGAGCGCTGGGGGAACGCTGGGGGAGCGCTGTGGGAACGTTCGCTGGGGGAGCGCTGGGGAGGTGGGAGCGCTGGGGAGCTGCGCTGGGGAGCGCTGGGAGCGCTGCTCTCGAGGTCAACTCGCTGCAGAAGCAGGAGACAGGACGAGAGCAATCTGAGGACAATTTACTAAATAAACATGGAAATATATCTATGATTAAACAAAGGGCCAGATTCAGTACAAACCACAACTCAGCATCAATATCATATCACAAAACACAGCGCAGTAAGTGCGTTTGGCTGTAAAAATGTACAAGAAGCGCTAACTGTTTCAGGGACGTGCGTAATGAGCAATTAATGATAGAGTCTGCTTAAAATTGCTTAAAATGTGTATTTTCATGATGAAAAAGAATTGTTCCATGTTTTGGACATTTGAGAAAGCTGTGGCTTTGTACTGTTGTGAATCTTTCCTCCTCTGACCAGCAAACACACACACACACACACACACACACACACACACACACACACACACAACCTGCTGGATGCCTGTACAAAGTATTTTATAACCCAAAAGCCAGAAATAGGGACAATCTCAACACAATCGCTTCAAATCAACACCCTGTGCCAACCCCTTCCTGCCAGCATCCCCCAAAAATTCAGACCGCCACACAAACCAGACAACAACGACACAAAAAACCCTGTTCCCTCTCTCCTCTTTAGGGGGGTTACGAATGAGATCTGATCAATTGATCTTCAGAGACCTGCAGAAATCGCATTAGTCTAGAGTCGGTTACTGCCCTAAAACATGATGTAATTCGATTGGTCCCAGTAACTGATTGAAAACAGCTCCTATCTCCCTGGCAGGGAGGCACTTCCTGGGAGCTCATCCCTGATAAAAACACACATATTTATATCGCATGCTGACAGATATTGCACTTTCCTAACCTAATCGGGAGGCTAATATGAATGTATGGCTTTGATAATGCAGGCCACTCTTGTCCTGTCCGTTGTCTGACAGGACTCTTGCAGCGGGGATAATGTGGTTATGTGCGAGCGAGGCGGATTCGCGGCTGTGTGCCCCCGCGTAGCCGGATCTGTGCGCCCTTTTTAGACAGAAAAGGAGACGACGACTCTGTGCTTTTGTTTCACGCAAGAACGTCTGCCATCTCAGAGAGAAAGAAAGAGAGAGAGAGAGAGAGAGAGAGAGAGAGACAAAGAGCTCTGGGAACACGCAGACAAGACGCAGCGCTCTCATAAACTTGTCACAGAGAAATATGCACCCGGCGACAGACATAGCGATGAAGCCATCATCATCTGTCCTGTCATTAGCGGGTATGCTCGCAGCCCATCTTTAAACCGTTTCATTAACTCGGCTTTGGGGAGCGGGGCTGGGGCTCTTAATTAATATTGAACACGGCTAAACGCAGTAGTCTCCGACACGAGCCAAATGCCTTTCACGACAGCGATAGGGGACGTCATATCGGGTTCTCAGCTGCAGTGGAAAGATGCTCTTAGATTGTAGAGAAGCTCTCTGTGTTGAACATAAACTCAAACACTGTCTGGGACCTCGTTAGAAGAGTCTGTAATTCATCTCTCACAAAGGGCCCATGGGCACACGCTGGGCTAGATTAATTGAGGCTGATAATTGGTCTAATCACATAATTGAGTTTTTGATAGAACAGAGAAACTACACGACAGGACCCTGGGATCCCTCCCACAGTATCGGAACAGATGTCACTTTTTAAAGCCACTTACATTTTTTACTAACACAGTTACGGTCTGAAGGTGTCTCTCACTCTGTCAGTTACAAACTGTAAAAGCTGGCAGGAAACTGGAGCCTAGATTAACATTAACATTTGTCCTTGACCCTTAACTTGCAAAGAAATAAAATAAACTTGCCAAACCTTTGCTTTTAAAAAACTGTGACAGTTGCATATGTACAATAAATATACAGTATGCCAAATTTTTGTTCTGTTTTGAAGAAAAACTGTGACAGTTGCATATGTATTGTCAAAGGTAAGGATATTCTGACAGATGCTGATTGAATTAGTGGTTCTGTGTGGCTCAGTAGGTAGAGTATGGTTCTGTGTGGCTCAGTAGAGCATGGTTGGTTCTGTGTGGCTCAGTAGGTAGAGCATGGTTCTGTGTGGCTCAGTAGGTAGAGTGTGGTTCTGGTGTAGCTCAGTTAGGCTCAGAGCGTGTTCTGTTCTGTGTGTGGCTCAGTAGGTAGAGCGTGGTTCTGGCTCAGTAGGTGTGGTTCTGGCTCAGTAGGTAGAGCGTGGTTCTGTGTGGCTCAGTAGGTAGAGCAGTAGGTAGAGCGTGGTTCTGGTTCTGTGTGGCTCAGTACATAGAGCATGGTTCTGTGTGGCTCAGTAGGTAGAGCATGGCGCTGACAACGCTTAGGTTGTGCGTTTGATTCCCACTGGGACCACATATACTGAAAAATGTATACATTCACTACTGTAAGTCGCTTTGGATAAAAGGATCTGCTAAATGGCATATATATAAACCCAGATCTTGAGCCACTGAAATCTTTCTGAAAGTGAGTAACAGTGAGTGGACCCTGAGGGGAGAGACTAACCCCCAGATTAGACATAAGTGCAAAGTGCTTTATCCTCAACTCCGGGAAATTAAGCAAGAGTTCACTTCTTTCTGTAGCTTAACAGAACATTTTTTGTCATCTGCTGCGACCGCTAAATGTTGCGCAAGACACAGACAAAAAAAGGTGCACGCACGCGTAAATTCACTCCTCAAACAGAAGGACGAAGGGCCCCTGTGAGTCCTGTTTGGGATCCTGTGTGTTGTGAGCTCACAGATCAGCCCCTCCTGGGTTTGTGATCTCGTTTCTGTGCGCAGTTCGAAGAGATATATTTGTTGGGCGTTTTTCTTGTGGTTTCTGCTGTAGGGAAAGTGTTGAGAGTTTGATCCACAAGCACTCATACGCCAGATCGCCGATCCGGACGTACGCGGGCGAGGAGGACGTCCCAGGAGAGGACGGGCACGCCCCCCACGGCCGCGGTAAGCGCCACACCCTCCTCCGCCACCGGGCGGTGATGTCAGAGAGAAGCTTGTTGTGATTTAAACGGCCAGAGATGGGATCTAGATCAGCGGTTCCCACGATCCACTACCTGAGCAAACACGTTTTCTGGGAACCATCCCTTATTTAAAACAAAGACTCAACTCACTTAAAACAAAGAACAAATGTCGACACGTATGCACACACACATGTAACATGTTTAATCTGACTCATTCTCTCTCCTCCCCCTCCCTCCCCCCTCCCCTCCCCCTCCCCCCCTCCTCTCTCTCTCCTCCCCTCCTCCCCCTCCCTCCCCCTCCCCCTCCCTCCCTCCCCCCTCCCCCTCCCTCCCCTCCCTCCTCCCTCTCTCCCCCTCCCTCCCTCCCTCCCTCACCCCCTCTCTCCCCTCCCTCCCTCCCCTCCTCACCCTCTCTCTCTCTCTCCCTCTCTCTCCCAGGCTCCGCCTTCACGGCCTCAGACAGCCTATCCCTGAGCTCCTGGGTGACCACCACCTCTGGGTTTTCGGGGTTCCAGCACCCCCAGTCCCTGTCAGCGATGGGGGGCGGCTCTGCCTCCCTGGCCAGCCCCCTGTCCCACCCCATCCAGGGCTCTCTGCCCCCCTACGGCCGGCTGGGCATGCCGCTCACCCCCTCGGCTCTGGCCGGCTCCATGCAGGCCAGCGGACCCACCTTCCCCTCCTTCCACATGCCGCGCTACCACCACTACTTCCAGCAGGGGCCCTACGCGGCCATCCAGGGACTGCGCCATTCCTCCACAGTCATGACCCCCTTCGTATGAGCCCTGGGACCTGTGTGCCCCCCTGACCCTCCCCCAAACACACCCCAATATCACCGCCATCATCATCATCACCATCATCTCCATCATCATCATCTCCATCACGCCATCTTCATCATCACCATCATCACCTTCATCTCCATCACGACCATCATCACCACCATCATCACTGTCACCATCACCACCATCATCATCATCATCTCCATCACGACCATCATCATCATCACCTCCCTCCTCCCTCCTCCCTCCTGCCTCCTGCCTCCTGCCTCCTGCCTCCTGCCTCCTGCCTCCTGCCTCCTGCCTCCTCCCTCCTCCCTCCTCCTCACTGTAAATACCGTGTCTGATGAACCCTAAACGACCCGGGTGAGCTGCTCCCGGTGACGAGACAGGAACAGGATGTGGATTTTTGCCTCGGGGATCGAGACAGACGTGAACACTCAGACAAACCGAGCAGGAAGTAGACTGCGCTGACAACCCCCCTCCCCCTCCACCCCGATCCCCCATGAGTGATTTCCTGTCACCTCCCACCTCCCACCTTCCACCTCCCACCTCCCACCTCCCACCTCCCACCTTCCTCCTCCTCCTCCTCCCAGACAACAGAGGCGATGAAACACAGAGAAACATCGCCTGAAATCACTGAGAGGCACACCAGGGGGCGCCGCTGAGCTTCGTGTGGGACACCACCCAGTCCGGACAGAGGCACTAGGAGGGGGGGCAGGCTGCAGCCTCACAGGGCCAGCGCAAACAGGACGTTTAACTGGGCCGGTGCCCCCAAGGCCGAACCCTGCCCAGGCCTGTGAACCAGCCCTCTGGAACCACATCGGACACACTCAGCAACGGACTTCTGAGAAACCTCAAGCCTGCTGTGGGAACACTCAACCAAGTCTGGGTTTAGACTGGGTCAAGTCTGGGTTTAGTCTGGATTTAGTCTGGGTCAAGTCTAGATTGGAGTGGGCAAGTCTGGGTTTGGACTGAGTCAAGTCTGGGTTTAGACTGGGCCAGGCTTTTGTTTTGATCCCGGCTTTCGCCAAACTAAACTCCCCTCCCTGAAAGAATCACAGCACTGTCCCCCTGTGCCCCCCCCCCATGTACAGAGATCAATGTTAATAATGATAATGACAATAATAATAATAATAATAATAATAAGGTATGATAAATAGATAGTGATATGAATGCAGTACAGAGCACATAGGAGCTGTCTTAGTGCCGTAAGTTAGGAAGCATGCTCAAATCTATAGTCAGCAGAAAACACGTTTTTTCAAACAAAACAAGATTTCAAACAAAAAAGGGTTTATTGTGATCAAAAGCGGTGCCCCGTTACTTTTGTGCGTTGGACATTCTTAGAGTCTCATTACATTTTTTTTTTTTCTTTACTTACCTCATAAAATCTTTTATTCTTTTTTTATTTTAAAGCCTTTTGGCAATATTTCTAAATATACATTGTGGGAAAAACAAGCGAAAAAAATATTTAGCATATTCATAATCACTTCTTCCCTGAATTGAGCTTCTTTTGAAATCCTTCATAAAAAAACCTTTTGGTAAAACATGCACAAGCCTCGGTCAGCGGTCGGCCATCCGGAGCACGTAACCAGGTCAACACTGCGGTAACCAGGTAACCAGGGCAACACTGCGGTACCCAGGTAACCAGGTCAACACTGCGGTACCCAGGTAACCAGGTCAACACTGCGGTACCCAGGTAACCAGGTTGCCCAGGTAACCATGTTCTGTGCAACATCAATCCCAAAAAGGGTTTACATTTTCTCTTCAACATTTCCACAATTCTGAGAAATAATATCTGTCTTTTCTCCCTCGTGCGTTGCTCTGGTGCATGACCTTGGTGGGCATGAAGGTCATCCCTGCGTGGCGTGGATGCGGAGGTGGTGCTCGGTGGAATAGCACACTAAAGAGGAGTCTGTGCTCATTTGAGTCACGCCTGCGGAAACACCGCGCTGGCCTCTGACAGGGTGTTGCTAACCTCCCCTAAACCCCCACCCCTCCGCCCCCCTCACCGCAGGACTGATCTATAGCCACCTCAGCGTGTCTGTCGATAGGCCAGCTTGGAGGAGGGCCACGCCTGAGGGTCTCACCTGTGCGTAACGAGGTCTCACCTGTGCGTAACGAGGTCTCACCTGTGCGTAACGAGGTCTCTGCCCTCGTTAAGGGCGGGTGACTCACGGCCGAATCAGCGCCGCTCGCCACCTCTGTCGCTGCCGCTAATCTGTCACAATCCAGTCGCCCAACAACGTGAAACGCTTAAAGCCGTAATGGACACACAAGCCAAACTGGTCGCAACGCAACGGGCTGTGGAGGATGTGGGGTGGGCCGTTCGGATTAATGGGGTTAACAATCCCAGTTTGTGGAAATTACAGTGCTGGTGCAGTGCATAGAATATTAACGGAATCTTAAATATATACCGGTTTTGAGAAGAATGTAAACTAAAAGAATGATCAGATTTCTGCTTTTTTTTTTTTTTTTTGCAAAACTTTAACTTGATTTCTGCTTTTATTTAGAATAAAAAATGGATTAGTTGAAGAAGACAATTTTTTATGCGGTTCAATTCAGTTTAATTTTGAGCTACAACTGTATGGTCTGTAGCTGAGTCACTAAAATACAATATGCAAGCTACCTGGGTCTTCCGTGTCACTTGGATAGACTGAGTTAGTCTGACAACCAAATCAAGATTGCAATAAAAGACACTCTGGAATTGTTATCCATCTTGATCAGTTTTTTGAGTGTTTCTTCTGCGAAACACAAATTAATCGTTAATCTCAAATGTATTTCGCTCTGTACAAGCTTGTGCTTTTAGCTGAGCCCCTACGATGGACCCTTCTTTTCAATCTTCCCGTTTCCCGTTTCACTCCTGATTTCCTGTTTGTAGATGAAAAAACTCCGACCTACGCACAGTTTCGCCACCGAAAAGAGATCTGCAAAGAATGACCATGTTTTTTTAATATCCTGTAAAATGTAACCGAAACATGGAGCAACATCCACTATGTGTTTTTGTTTGTTGTTGTTATTATTTTTTAAGTGCAATATATTTATTTCTGCTCTCAGAAAATGAAAATGCATTATGTCAAATTTGAGGCATTAAAAAAATAGATCTTTGTAAGCCATGAAAAAATATACCACCCTTTTAAAAAGACCCATTGTGTGTATTTTCTTAAAGAATTTGTTTCTGATTTTCTTCCATTTTCTCCCAATTTAGTAGCCAATTACAGCCTCTATTTTTCATGTCAATCCCCCCTCGTATTGTGAGTTCGCTGCCGTAGCCCTGAGACCGGCAGTGACAAAGGCGAAGTATCGTCTCCTCCGAGCCGGCACTCGCCAAGCCATCGACTGTAACTCCAGTACGCAGAGTCACTCCTATACGCAGCGATCTCATATCGGCTTCCCTCCCCCCTCCCTGGGGCGGACAGCCAATCACCGCTCCCTAGTGGCACTCCTGGCCAGAGCCGACTCTGGCGCGGCCGGTGGAATTTAACCCTGGTCTCAGTGGCCAGCGCCGAACGCTGTAACCGCTACACCACCTGGGAGGCCCCCAGTGTGTGTATGTTAATACCAGACCAGACAGGGTACAGTTGTGAAACTGACCTAGCCTACACTGGAGCCTGCCACAGAACACACACATCGTCTAAATGTTGCTCTGACATTGCAGAATCTTGGTTTCTCAAATTGGGAAAATCACGTTATTCTACATTAAGTCACATTGTTCTTTATACGTCACTCGCGATGTTCAGTGTGGTAATATGTAATATGCAATACAAATTTAGCACATGACAACATCTATTTTATCTAGAAATGTGTAATACAGGATAAAATGCTTGAGTTGTAACATCTTGTTTTCACGTTGGGTGGGGAGGGGTGGGGGGTTAAATGGTGGGTGATGCAACAAAAACGCAATCCAACAAAACATGCTCAATAGATTATATATTTCCCATTCAAAAGCAAGGACATTCTGTCTCTAAAAATATGATATAGTATTTTATCTAGCTTATTTACATGCAGAACTAAACTACCAGAGGTATTCCAGCATCCCGACTGACCTCAGAACAGTTCCTGTCCTTTTATTCTTCCTCTGTGCTCACTCTGCGTCCACAAGAGGACAAGTGGAGAAAAGTGAATAATACTGCCCTCTTGTGGCCAGACATGGTACACACACTCATACAGTATCGGAGGTGGATAGGGTGAACAGATCATCGTGACAGATCTACTACTAACTGAAATAATATTGAACTCTGTGTGCAGTTTTCAAGCTAAATGTGCTCAGGGTTCAATGCAACCTAATGCAACAGAACCTCCTGCGTGGAAATATGGAGGACTGAAGGAATGCGGGATATAGGGCTTTATTAGCCTTCAGCAGTGCATATCCCAGGAAGTATTCCATGAACTCAGCATCCCTCCAGTTTTCAGGCACTTAGTGCTGAATATCTGTTTTCAGATAGGCTGAATATCTGTTCAGTAAATAGAGTGTCTGTGCTTCCGTGGAGTCTGTCAATCATCCTCTCCACTTCCTGATCCAGACCACACACATACTGTGAACACACTTCAGACCTACAGATTTAAGACATCTGCATCTCTTGCAGTCAGATCCAGATCATTATATAAAAATATAAAATAATAATAATAATAATAATAATAATAATAATAGGAACACCACATTATAACAGGACTTAAATAAGCAAGGCAACATGTACTTAGTTCCATTTGCTGTCAATGCTATCAAATGACAAAGACTGATTATAAACACCACAATGGCCAAAGACTTAAGCAATCATTTTGGTAACACTTTACATTAACTATCTACATGAAGCATTCATAATGTATTGATGAGCATTAAACAAAATGGTACATTACAATTACATAGGGCATTATGGATGCTTTATGAACATGTTTTACTTGTACATGACATTACACGTAATGCTGCGGTTATGTAATGATGAACAGAGCCTGTTTATGAACGCATACTGAGTTCTTCATGTTGCACTCATAAATGCTTATGCATGTATTGTGTGTGCACCATTTTAGGTCTGTGATTCTTGGGTCAGACCTGTCCCAGGTTGTGACATCATGCACACACACGACTGTTATGAATCCATCATGAGGAGCTCAGTATGCATTCACAAACAGGCTCTGTTCATCATTACATAACTGCAGCATTACATGTAATGTCATGTACAAGTAAAACATGTCATAAAGCATTCATAATGCCCTATATAATTGTAATGTACCACTTTTTGTAATGCTCATGAATATATTATGAATGCTTTATGTAGATAGAGTTAATGTAAAGCGTTACTATAATTTCCATCGTTAATCTTTCTAGCTTCTCAAAACAATGTTCAGCTTACCTCCACCACATCTAAGTCAAGGTTCACACCACAGCACACAGCACCACCAACATGGCTGCTGCACTACACTCGCCACTCAAATCTAATGGCTTCTGCTCTTCTGCCGTTTCCCCATCACATTCGACATAAATTCATGTTCAGCTTTCCTCTCCCCAAACAACTGAATCTACTACTGTTGAGGCACTTAAGGCTAATTGCTGCAGTAAAAATATGTGAAATAGAATGAATCATTGTACTAGTGTGCAGATACCAGCTGTATGTAGAAGTCTCGGTGACATAAATGCCTCTGAATTTTTGCGGTATACAATTTCTTAGAGAAGATTAGGGTTGATTACGGTTTCAAATTTGTGCCTTTTATATATCCTGTAAGCAGCCAGGTCAAACTAGCTCAGTGCAGCTTGTTCAGAATCCTAACAATCGTGTACGAGAAAGTTAAGCAGTCGGTATGACTCATGTACTGTGTAACTGTAAAAGATTCCCCACTTCCTTGACTTCCTGTCTACACTTTCCCTAGCTCGGAGGTTCCACGTCAACCTATAGTAGACTCCGTTTTTATTCATACCCTTGATAAAGACAAACAAAAGAGATCATATAATATAAACTATATAAGTAATGAGGTATATTTTATGCTCAAAAATGCAGAAAATTCCAAACCTACAATACTCATACAATTGTTCAAAAAACATATGCTGTTTTATTAATAATATTTGTTTCTAGAAAACATCTGGAGCACAATTATTCACACCTTTTATCCAACAAAAACAAATCTTCATAAATATATACATAAAATCTTCATAAATATATACAGTGGCCTACAATGGTTTCATGTTTCCCTAGGGTATAAAAAGGAGGGAACACACGTTTGAAATACTGTGGTCAGTCATCATCATGGTGAAAGGCAAAGAACTCCCTGAAAGCATCAGACAAAAGGTTATTGGCCTCTACAGATCAGTACGTTCACATTAGCCCAAGAAAAAAGGTCCTTCCCTTTCACGATTTCCACAGAAATTCAAATGTCAATTTTTTACATTTAATTTGAAGGTGGAACATGATTGACAATAATATAACTGAATTCCACTCTCTGTGAACATGCTGTTAGCTTTCAAAGGGGCTTTACTCTACAGAAATGTCTAAACCCGGTTGTGTAACCAACAGTGTGAGGTGGATAATCACTCCATCAGCAGGCAGAAGCATCTCTAGTCTATGCTGGAAATCACTTACACCCACTGCAAATACATAAATAATCAATCGAATAACATCTAGGACCATTCTAATGTGGATATAAACACAACTGGCTGCACAGCACAAGCAGAGGTCAAATTAAATAGCTGAGACCATGCTGTGTAATTTACACAGTAAGGATTATAAATTTAATGTTATTTAATTTCAAATCAAATTTAATTTAATGTCAATTAGAATTTATTGAAGGTAGTTTGAAGTGTCTTGGAAACTGATGGACCATACATCACCATGTGTGAGAGTTAACGACAGCAGTTGAAGAGCTAAATGATGCCGTTTTTGTGGCAGATGACCCAGAATAAATTTTATTTGAGAGAGAAAATAATCACCCATCACTCCCTTTCCCAGTCACAGAGACAAGATTGTGGGTGCAATGCCAGTTGAGCTCTTCATAGTGTGTATGCCCTGTGTGACTGGGGCTGAGTGAGTGATACGGATTGACACACAAAGATAAATGACTGCCAAGCCCTTTCATGTTGTCCTCACAGCCTCACCATTTTCAAAGAAACCGTAACCTTAGAATACCACAGTAGGGCACAGCCATATCTATGACCAACCAGACCAGGATTCAAACTGGCCACTCGCAGGCCCAGGGTCAAGTGACATAGCAAAACAGCCACTCAAATGTAATTGCTTCCCACAAGATAATTCCACCTCCCTTTCTATAATTCATTAAAAAACCACAGCTTTTAAACCAAGCTCTACACAAACACAGTCCCTTTCAGCGCAGTGCCAACAGCAGGAATCCTCTCCTCTGAAAACACAGGCCATATATATCGTCAGCCATTTTACAATCCCAACATTGTTCTGTGCTGGTGTCTTTTCGGCACGGCTAGGTTTGTGGTACCGGGCTCCCCGCCACACTTCCGAAGGCCCGTTTCCCTGGCTCCTGGTTTTGCGATGGAGCTCAGGGGGTTAGACCCAGGGGTCCAACGAGAGAGAGAGAGAGAAAGGTCCCACAAAGTTTATTATGACAGCGCAATCTTGTACAAGCCCAAAATGTCAATAGAAATCGGACTTCTGATAAGGTCCTCCAACCTTGACCAGCGGCGTAACCTGATTTGCACAGTTACTTAGGGGCCCGTAACGAAATGAAAGCCCAATAACGCCGCTGCCATGAATAATTAATTATACGTGTACAATGTACCAAACAAAATCCATCTTCATTTGATTAGAGGTATTCTCGAGACTCTGAAGTGCATCGTGTCTCCCCCTTATTTCCGTCCTACCTCCATATCTCTCTCTGCATATCAGCTGGGGGAGTTAGGCAGCGGGTACGAGAGGATGGGGGGGGGAGGCTTGCTCAGATTTCCTGCAGATTTAACCTTCCAGGCAAATAGCAGTGACATGGTTGCCTTGGTGACATCTGACATAGTTTCTTTTGTCACTCTAAAGCTGGGATGTTTTGTGTGTTTTTTTTTTTTTTTATCAAGTGGATCGAAAGGCCGCACTCCTGCAAAGCCTGGCGGGGCTTTGAAGTGGACACAATGACCCTCGTGAAGAGCACATATCAGAGAGAGAGAGAGAGAGAGAGAGAAGGAGAGGGAAGGAAGAGAGAGAGGGAGGGGGGAGAGAGAGAGAGAGGGGAGGGAGGGAGGGAGAGAGAGGAGGGGGGGAGAGTGAGAGAGAGAGAGAGAGGAGGGAGAGAGAGAGAGAGAGAGAGAGAGAGAGAGAGGGAGAGAGAGGAGAGGGAGGGGGAGAGAGAGAGAGAGGGGGGGAGAGAGAGAGAGAGAGGGGGAGAGAGAGAGAGAGAGAGAGGGGGGGGAGAGAGAGAGAGAGAGAGGGGGGGAGAGAGAGAGAGAGAGAGAGAGAGGAGAGAAGGGGGGGGGAGAGGGAGAGAGATAAATTCCAAAAGCTGAGTCCAGAACATTTGATATTAACTTCATCACTTCTCAACTTCTCTTCTTCTCACTCTCTCCACTTCTTCACGTCATTTAAAAAATATACAATGTATTTATTTATTTACTAATTTTATAGGTTTTATTTTTTATTAATTTGCTTATCAGATGTTATTATCTAATATGTTCATCTGACATATGTTTAATATACTGTATGTACAACTCATATAATTGTTATAGAAATCAATTATACATCAAAACAACCATTGATTTGAAAACAGATTTTGTTTGGTACAGAAATAGTTATTTAGCGCCATCTAGTGTGTGCTTTTAAAAGTGTGTTTGAATGTGACGTTAAATATTGACAAGCGGTATTCTTTTCTCTGTTACAAAGGTCTAAAACTCCGGTTACTTCCAAACCAAGGCCAGGCAAACATAGCTTCTCTGTAGACATTTACATTCTAAAAAACTACTGCATACAACATTACATGTGTACTATTTAGCAGATAAGTATTCACTCTAATTTGCTTAATCTAAAAATACAGAAACAATATTTGTAATCCTCTGTCATTATACAAACCTAAATTCAAGGAGCGATATTTTGTATTTCTGAACGGTAAATCAAAGGTAGTGATAACTCACGTCATTCACGTATTGATTTACCATGGTGACGGTTACCATGGTGACAGTAGTCTCTGTTGAATAGATGGAGAGGTAGAGCCAGCCTCCATCTAAAAACAGAGAATAAAGTAAAGAAATAAGACAAACAGTCTCAATTAGCTCAATACTCACACACACACACACTCACACACTGACACACACAGACACTGTCTCTCTCTCTCTCTCTCTCACACACACACACACACACACGCACTCACACGTACACACACATACATACACACAGACACACACACACACTCTTCCAAAAGGTTTCCATTGGCATAGCAAATCTGAAATTGATGAAGTATATATCTTATTATTACTCTCATTATTACTATCATTGTCTTATACAGTATGATTTAACTGTGATTGATAAGAAAATCAATAGACCTACAATATTTGAAGATACATTACATTACAGTATTAGTTAACATGCATATTTAATGATTAACATACATAGCATATGATTTAGAATTGTATCTGTAAATGCAGGCACTGTGTGTGCATATTTTACGATTGCAACTGAATGTATTTAATGATAGAATGCAAAAACCACATGCCAAAAAAATGCATTGTGTGTGAACATCATTTATGTTAGTTTTTGGTTCTGTGTTGTGATAATAGCCATGTACACGTTGAAACATTTAGCTAACTGCTTGGCTTGCTTTCATTTATAAATGTTTTTTTTTATCTATTTATTTAACAGGGACAGTGCACATTGATAACATTTCTGTAAATGTGCCAGAGTTAGCCAAGGAGGTTAACTTTAATCTGTAATCCCTGGGCAGGCAAGTTAGTTAAAAAACAAACACATGTACATACAAGCATTAAAACAATTATAAATACAATCTTCACATAGTATGCAGAGACACAGACAGTATCTGCACTATAATTCACTGCTAACTGGCGAGCAACTCAGATGACAAGGGCCGGAACAGAGTCCGGAGGCCGTGAGATGCCGGTGATGGATGCTGCGTCGGAACGTAAGCTGCGAGTTTCCATAGTTACCGTTGCGCGCAGTACTGGGTACCGCCGGCAGGGGGCGGTAGAAGTTGTGCATAATTTATGCAGCTCCTTTGATCCGCGAAGCAACAAGAACCGCGCCAGGTCCTGGTGGAAGCGGACATCAACCCCGACCAGAGCGAATGCCTCACAAGCGCTGATACCTGCGCGTCTCTCGTCACCGAACGACCCTGCTCTTCCATGCACGTTCGGCTATGAAAACATGGCGGTGAAAACGAGGAAGCAAAGTGTCAAAGACCAGCCCGCGCAGAGAGAGAGGAGTCCGCTGGTGGGAGCCCAAAACGCCGGCAAAGCCAGGCGGCCGGGCAGGGACGGGAAACCTGCTGCTCCCTTCAACAGCCTGCTGCTCCACAACAAGAACGGACCATTCCCCGGGACCGCGTTCATCAGGACCAAACTGGGCCTCACTCCGTCCGCTTTTCTAAAGATCGCAGTCGGCGTGGCTTTGGGTAAGGGGCGCAGCTGCGATCTTCCGGGCAACATTGTTTTTGGTGTCCAGCTAGCTCGCGTTAGCATCGTGTTAAGGCACTGTGTTGCTGGTCGCTGCTAGCAGCAGTAGCTCACTATCAAAGTGTGCTGTGTGCGGTTTAATATCGGTCGTAGTTGGGATATTTTGCAATGTCTCGACGCTAGAATAGACGGCAGACCTCGTATGTCATGTCTGCTAACTCGGTAGCTGGCTGCTAGCTGTGGGACTGGGCTAACGTTACTTTAACCGCGCAGCTTCACAGCAGAGCTAGCGGCGTTATTGAGCTCAAGATATAAACAGCACTTACCTCAACGGTGCTCTGTTGTTCGCTTGTGTAGCGGTGTAGTTCGCTAATGCCAACCCGAGAGTGTTATACTAACGCTGAGCTGATTTAGCTGCGCTAGCTGAACTTCTCTGGTCTTAACCAGTCTGGTTTAGTAGAACTAACTTGACGCCAAGTTTCTAAGTCACTTTGCTAAGTAGCCACGTTAGCTAGCTCGGTTAGCTTGTGTAATTCCGCCCGTGAACTACCTTACTTTTCCCAACTTGAGTTTCTCAACTAACAGAGCTATAATTATACAGTAATAGCTGTAGTTAGAACTTGCGTTTCCATGGAAAGGTTTGAGCTTCTACTGGATATTTAACGTGTCTTTGGTTCATTATGAAAGTGTGTGTAGCAAACGCAGCCTGGCCACCAGTTAGTGCTCGCCCACCAGTTAGTGCTCGCTCTGCTTCGAGGGATAATGCGCGAGCTAGCCAGCTGGGCGAGGAACACTGTGATTCATTATTTAACTTCAGAAATGAGAGTAACCGGTGACATTAGCTCGCAGAACTGAACAGAGCCGCTAGCTAGCCTTGCTATGACTCTGTATGTAACTGTCCTTTCAAAATTAAAACTTGAATCAAGTTGTGAATATAGGCAGGGTATTATATACTGAAAATGTTGGTCAGTATCACTGGACTAGTTGTCACCAGTTGACCTTTGTGCCATCCAACTGTCCCATTTTGGGTATGTTCAGTTGTCCACACGAGAAATTAAGAATTTGATGTTTGTTTGGACACGAAAAAGTTGACCAATAAAAGCATTAAATTGATGTCTGTCTTTACAGCTGCTGTGGCCGGCATTATACATTGGTAAGTACTGCAAACCACGATTTGTTTACACACTGTAATTATATGTGTTTACTGTGCATCTTCAGCACATTCTGATTTATAACAAATATATGTGTTTTTTCAGGTACCACCTGTATTACCTATTTGAGAATGACAGACATTTCTCTCACCTGTCAACGCTGGAAAAGGAGATGGCTTTTCGAACAGAAATGGTAAGGAGCAAAAATTGAGAACAATTTAAGTAGGCTAAGCGTTAACCACATGTTGTACCAAAACGGACTTTCAGGGGACGGTTTTATTTTTGCCTTTTGGTTAATGAATTTAATTGGAACTTGTGACTAGAATACGTGTTTTTGAAAAAAACAAACAATTGGTCGTAAAATATTTGTTGGATTTCTCTTTGCGCTTATGAAGAATATTATATCGTAGCGACGTGACGACCGCCCCCTGGTCTCCCCTCGACAGCGCAGTGACGTCAGTACAGCGTGGGCGATAAGTTCTGCTTAATGACCACTCTCCACGTGCACTTTAACATACATTTAGCAGCAGGACATGCCTCTTAAATCTAATGTGCAAACCAAGGTTTTACATTTACATTTCAGGCATTTAGCAGATGCTCTTATCCAGAGCGACTTATACAGTTGACATTTCTTTACATACAATCCATTTATACAGCTGGATATTTTTACTGAAGCAATTCAGGTTAAGTACCTTTGCTCAAGGGTACAACGGCAGTGCCCCCACCAGGGAATTGAACCTGCAACCTCTCAGTTACAAGCCCAGTTCCCCTCACCATTACACTACACTGCCAGCCATTGTTTTCTTTTCTTCATTTTATTATCATTTTTTCCTTCTAATTAAACAACTTATTCTTCTCTCTGTTGCAGGGACTTTATTACTCCTACTTTAAGACCATCGTTGAGGCTCCGTCTTTCCTGAACGGGCTGTTTCTCATCATGAATGATCGCCTGACTGAGTACCCGCTGGTTATCAACACCCTGAAGAGGTTCAATCTGTACCCAGAGGTGGGGGCCCTGTTCTTCATTCTATCCCCCCAAAATAAAATACAAATGAAATGAGTCCTTTAAAAAAAATCTGACAAGTGTAAAAGAGAGAGGGCTCGACCGGGACTTTGTGTAGTATGGTAGGAAAAAAGCAGTCTTGCACCATGGCAAATCTGTTGAGACTTCTGTTACTTGATTGTTTTCATAATTTGCAGTTGTGGATATTTCTTCCACTATGGCTGAACCTTAAGCCTGGCAGGGCTTCCCCAGGTACATTTTAGAGTGTTTTTAACGGGAGTTTCCTGGAGACAGCTCAGCTGTGCAGACGGCACCTGCAGGAAGGCTGGTCACAAGTTGCTGACTCACAGACTCGTGTTGGTGAATTACAACCTCCTGTTCCCCCAGGGAAGGCAGAGGGGTGAGAACCAAGTGGAGTAAAGAGCCAAGTGTTGGCCCATTTATAAAAATAAAACATAAGAATTCTTTCAGATTTTTTCCCCGTTTTTCTCCTAATTTGGTAGCCAGTTTATACCCTCAATTTCCTTCAGTTTTACCCTCCCCCACGAGCCCATGGCTTGTCATCGGTGGCAAGCCAGTTTCTCCCGCACAGGGACGCCTTTCGCACTTCTCGGCGAGCCCGTACAGGCTCACCCTCCCCCCCTCTGGGGCGGACAGCCAATCGCCGCCCCTGATGGGGCTCCCGGCCAGAGCGAGACTGGCACAGCCGGGTTTCCAACCGCAGCTGCAGTGGGCAACATGCATTCTGGAGCGAATGCTTTGACCGTTACGCCACCCGAGGCCCCGGCGTTACCGTAGTTACTCATGAGTCACTCGGATACCCCCTCTCCAGTGTGTAACCCCCCCGTCTCCACAGGTGGTGCTGGCCAGCTGGTACCGGATCTACACAGGTACAATGGACTTCTTCGGCGTAGCCACCAAGATGTGCTGGTCGGTCAACAGGGGGGAGGGCCTGTCTCCGGTGGACAGCTGTGAAGGTACAAAAGTGATCCTGTTGGCTCCAGTCACCGTCCGTCCCTCAATCCTCAATTCTCCTCAATTCTCCTGGAGTGTGTGTGTGTGTGTGTGTGTGTGTGTGTGTGTGTGTGTGTGTGTGTGAGTGTGTGTCTGTGTGTCAGCACGCCACTGCTCTGGTGGAAACAACCCTTCCACATAAAACTCTTGCTTCATCCTCAAATATGTTGTTAATATAATTGACTTGTTTTTTTGTTGTGTATACCACCCTTTCTTGCCTGTACTGCATATTTTAGTGGTTCTGTGTGGCTCAGTAGGTAGAGCATGGTTCTGTGTGGCTCAGTAGGTAGAGTGTGGTTCTGTGTGGCTCAGTAGGTAGAGTGTGGTTCTGTGTGGCTCAGTAGGTAGAGCCTCAGTAGGCGTGGTTCTGTGTGGCTCAGTAGGTAGAGTGTGGTTCTGTGTGTTCTGTGCATGGTTCTGTGTGGCTCAGTAGGTAGAGTGTGGTTCTGTGTGGCTCAGTAGGTAGAGCGTGGTTCTGTGTGGCTCAGTAGGTAGAGCGTGGTTCTGTGTGGCTCAGTAGGTAGAGCGTGGTTCTGTGTGGCTCAGTAGGTAGAGCGTGGTTCTGTGTGTCTCAGTAGGTAGAGCATGGCGATGACAACGCTTAGGTTGTGGGTTCGATTCACACTGGGATCACATATACTGAAAAATGTATGCATTCACTACTGTAAGTCGCTTTGGATAAGTGTCTGCTGAATGGCGTATATAGAAGGCCTTCTCTGTAGATGATTTTCAGTGTTTTACCCACAGAGTTAACAAGAACTCTTCCAATTTTCAACTTGACGTGCCTCACGGTGACTGAAGAATGTGTGAAAGCACATTGCACTTTAAATAACTGGCAGGCGCTAATGGAACCTAGTGCCTCTATATAACTGCCTGTTCCCTTTTCGGATTGCACAGAACTGGAAGGACAAAATGGCATCGTGCCATGGCTAATGTACTTGTGAAGTTGTGATCAATTACAGGAAACGTTTTATAAAAAGCTCAAACCTACCCCAAAAGGGTGAGCAAGGTCTTTCGCCTCATCTGGCCTTTCCCTGTCAAAACCAGAATGAATGGGTTGAACTGGAGTGATTGGGTAGTTTGGTTGTAAATCACCCTTTCCACTGTTGTGATTGGTTGTTTTCCCCACAGGCATGGGAGATCCTGCCTACTTCTACGTGACTTTGGTGTTTGTGCTGAACGGGCTGATGATGAGTCTGTTTTTCGTGTACGGGACGTATTTAAGGTAAGCCTGCTTGTCTGCGATCCTTTCCCCCCAAGCCGTAGTGTGTGGATTAGCATGGTGTGTTTTCAGAACCAGGTCGTAGTGAGCTGATAACAAAATAACTAAAGATGGAAAACATCAGCCTTCAGCCTTTCCTACATCTGGCACACATTGGCTGGCCTCCTGGCTGGTCTTGCAGTTACATCGTTCGACGCTGGCCACTGCAACCGGGGTTCGATTCCACCAGGTCGCGCCAGTTTCGGCCCTGGCTGGGAGTGCCACTAGGGGGCGGCAATTGGCTGTCTGCCCCAGGGAGGGGCGATAAGAGCTCCCTGCGAGGCAGTACAATCGCCTTTGTCACTGCCGGTCTCAGGGCTACGGCAGCGAACTCTCAATATAAGGGAGGGGATAATCGGCATGAAAAAATAGGGTATAATTGGCTACTAAATTGGGAGAAAAATGGGCGTGTCAATTACAGGTTTTATCGGGCTATGGTCATCGATCTCTTGCCCGTCTCAGTTCTTCATTACCAAAAGATGTGAGATGTGAACTTAGCAGCCTGTTTGTTTAGGGAGTTTAGGGAAGGTTAGGCTAGGTTAGTCTGTTGCTGATTGAACTGGTAGTCACTCAGACCTCTCTCTCTCTCCCTCTCTCTCTCCCTCCTCTCCCTCTCTCTCCCTCCCTCCCTCCCTCTCCCTCTCCCTCTCCTCTCTCCCTCTCTCCCTCTCTCCCTCCTCTCTCTCTCTCTCTCCTCTCTCCCTCCCTCCCTCCCCCCCCCTCCCTCTCCCTCCCTCCCTCCCTCCCTCTCCCTCTCCCTCTCCCTCTCCCTCTCCCTCTCCCTCCTCCCTCCCTCCCTCCCTCCCCTCCCTCCTCTCTCTCTCTCTCCCTCCCTCCCTCTCTCTCTCTCTCTCTCTCTCCCTCTCTCTCCCTCTCTCTCTCTCTCTCTCTCTCTCTCTCTCTCTCTCTCTCTCTCTCTCTCTCTCTCTCTCTCTCTCTCTCTCTCTCCCCCTCTCTCTCCCTCTCCCTCCCTCCCTCTCTCTCCTCCCTCCCTCCCTCCCTCTCCCTCTCCCTCTCCCTCCTCCCTCCTCCTCCCTCCCTCCCTCCCTCCTCCCTCCCTCCCTCCCTCCCTCCCTCTCTCTCTCTCCTCTCTCTCTCTCTCTCTCTCTCTCTCTCTCTCTCTCTCTCTCTCTCTCTCTCTCTCTCTCTCTCTCTCTCTCTCTCTCTCTCTCTCTCTCCCTCTCTCTCTCTCTCTCTCTCTCTCTCTCTCTCTCTCTCTCTCAGTGGCAGTCGACTCGGGGGCGTGGTCACGGTCCTCTGCTTCTTCTTCAACCATGGAGAGGTAAGCTAATGATAATACTACTCTCTCTCTGTGTGAGGTGAGCCTGGGCGCTAACGCTAATGCTCTCAAGGCCTTACGCAATCATCACAGAGCTGTTTTCCCCCCCATCTCTGGCTGGCAGTCTGTCGTTGGCGGGCGAGTGGGTGAGCTGGCGTGTTCTCCGCCAGGATCAATGGCTTGACATTTCATTTGTGCTTTTAGGTGTCAGAAATAGAGACACCCTGTTGGGCTTTCTGTTTTAAATCCTTTGTGTAGCCACGTCTGCTTTGATTCTGCTATTTTAAACTTTTGTGATTGTTACTTCTATTATTCAGCCATCGTTAACCGTTGCCTGTGTCTGCTAAATTATGCTAGATGTATATTGCCAAATGAAGGGTAAAATGTTTTAACATTTTTTAGCTGTAAATTGTGCTGGATAAAGGGGTAATAAATAAAATGTGTTGTATTTCATAACAAAATTAGATGAAGTGAAGTGAGGCTTTCTTTCTCAATCTCTAAATTTCTGTCAGCTTTTGGAATGCCTCTCTCACTCCTTCTCTCACTCCCTCTCTCTTTCTCCCCCCTCTCCCTCTCCCTCTCTCTCTCCTCTCTCTCTCCCTCCTCTCTCTCTTCTCCCTTCCTCTCCCCTCCTCCCCCTCTCCCTTCATCTCTCTCTCTCTCCCCCCTCCCTCTTTCTCTCTCTCTCTCTCTCTCTCTCTCTCTCTCTCTCTGTAGAGCACTCGGGTCATGTGGACCCCTCCGTTGCGTGAGAGCTTCTCGTACCCCTTCCTGGTTCTGCAGATGCTGCTGGTGACCTACATCCTTCGGTGAGGTCACTTCCTCTTCCTGTGGGAAGCTACTCAAACTAAGGGTTAAAACCTGCGGCCGGGACACGAGCGCTTCTGCGCAGGAAGTACAGGAGGTGACCATAAGACCACATCCTGACTTCAGTTGTGATAACCCCTGGGTTAGGGTAGGTAGGGCGAGCGGTAGGGCGGTAGGGCGACCTCGTAAACAGGGTTGGGCGAGTTCCGTCTCGGAGGAGGCGAACGTTGCCTCGAGGTGTGAGCTCTTCCGCCCCAGAGGGAGGAGGCGAGTTTATGGGGGAGGGGGAATCGAAAAGAAATAGAGGGTATAATTGGGTACCAAATAGAGAGAAAAAACAGAGCCACCTCCTGCTCTCCGCCCTCGTTACAGAGCAGCTCCCTCAAAGTACCATGTAGTACCTGTGCTTTACCATCAGGTGTCACTAATGAGAGAGTATGTGTGACTCTTGTTTATTTGTGTGTGTGTGTGTGTGTGTCTGTGTGTGTGTCTGTGTGTGTGTTGTGTGTGTGTGTGTTCAGGAGCAGAACTCCGGGGCGGAAGGCCTTCTTTGCGCTCGGCGTCTGTAACGTATTCTTCATGCTGCCCTGGCAGTTCGCCCAGTTTGTTCTGCTCACACAGGTAAGAGAGAGAGAGGACACAGGGCACTGAGGGTCACATCACATACACACCCTCACACACTCACACACGCACACGCACACGCACACACCCACACACACACACACACACACACACACACTCACTCACTCACTCACTCACACACACACACACACACACACACACACACACACACACACACACACACACACACACAGTTAGAGCAATAATAATGGCCATCTAGTCTTAGTCATTCAGTAATGTTGTTGGGCGCTGCTGCCACATTATCCCTGTATACTTAATGAGGCCAAGATCAGTCAGTCATTAATAACATGAGCATACATCTTTATAAACCAATATGGATGAGAAGTTTTGCTTTGTGGATGTAATGAAAAGTGACATCCACGTGTGTGTGTGTGTGTGTACAGTATGTGATGTAAGATTTTGATTGTCTCGTTTCAGATCGCCTCTTTGTTCGCCTCTTACATTTTGGGGTACCTGACCCCAGGCAGGATGCAGGCTCTGCTGGTCGCCCACATGGTAAAGATTTAGAGCAATAAAGCAGCAGACAAACCACTGAGCTTTCCTCTAGAGCAGCAGACAAACCACTGAGCTTTCCTCTGGAGCAGCAGACAAACCACTGAGAGCAGCAGACAAACCACTGAGCTCTGGAGCAGCAGACAAACCACTGAGCTTTCCTCTAGAGCAGCAGACAAACCACTGAGCTTTCTTCTAGAGCAGCAGACAAACCACTGAGCTTTCCTCTAGAGCAGCAGACAAACCACTGAGCTTTCCTCTAGAGCAGCAGACAAACCACTGAGCAGAGCAGCAGACAAACCACTGAGCTTTCCTCTAGAGCAGCAGACAAACCACTGAGCTTTTCTCTAGAGCAGCAGACAGAAGCTGGGGTTTACTCTAGAGCAGAGCAGAGAAACGGCAAGCTTTTCTCTAGAGCAGTGATGAATACAGAGCTTTTTGTCCTGTGGCTCTGTAGTGTCTCGGCAGGCGCAGTGAAGAGGAAGTGTGTGTGTGTGTGTGTGTGTGTGTGTGTATAGGTGGGCGGGCGGGCGTGTGTGTGTGGGTGGGTGTATGTGCGTGGGTGGGTGGTGTGTGTGTGTGTAAATGTAGTAAGTGAATTCAGCCTGTGCCTGTAGCCAAAGCGAAGCCGTCATCATTGCTCCAGAATGTGCACTTTTCTCTGTCGAGCAGCGAGTGATGCAGCAGACCTCCAACTCCCGCAGAGCGTGGACAGGTTGTGCAGCCGTTAAATGAAGGGCGAGATTTCTGTGTGTGCGCGTCTGAATGAATCATAACCTCTCACTGGGCTGGAGGGTAAAAATAGGCTGGCGAGCATTTGTGTTTCCAGTACTCCATAGCCCCAAGATCTCTCTGTGACCCAGATTGTTTTAAACCTTTCTTGTAACGTACGATTATGATTATGAATGCACGCTTGATCTGTTTTTCTGTGCCACACAG
>JAINUG010000244.1:190000-200000 GCA_029706075.1 Aldrovandia affinis
AGCTGCTTATCAGGGATGCGGTTTGAAACCTGTCACTGCCAGAGCGGCCCTGGGCGTCAGCCCCGATCGGGGCAGCATTTTGGGTTTCCCCTCCTGGGGGAAGGGGGAGGGCGGTGGGCACGAACTCGCTGTGAAGCACGCAAGGGAGTCTCCAGAAAGAGTCTCACCAGCATCTGACTGGCTCCCAGTGATCCCGCACGCTGTTATCTGGAGGGGAAATGAGAATACAGCTGGCACTCTCTCTGGGGAGGGGCGGCGTGTCTCTCTCCTGCCAGAGTGCCGGGCGCTAAGTGCTGCCATCGCGGGCTCATCTCCAGGGCTCATTACTACACCCCTCTCTGCAGCGCATTCAAGAGCTTCTGTTTACTGCCTGCCAGCAATGCTGAAGAACCATGTCCTCTTTTTCAAATGAGAAGTGTGGACGCAGTTTACATTACTCCTCCTACCCCTGCACTGCGCCTTCCAAACTGGAGCCCGGGAGATACTCAGAATCCACAAGGGACACGTATTTCCTGAAGATCAAGGATGAGCCTCATGTCAACACTCGAAAGCCATCCCCAAATCAGGCACACATTATGATTCGCTCTGATTTATGGAAATGGAATGCTCAGCAGACACCCTTCCCACAGCAGCTTACAGAATATAGCTCATGAGATTCAAGACTTTTATTGTTTTGCACTCATACAGCTCGATATTAAATTTTTATTTTACCTGGTGACTTCTGGTGACGTGCCTTGTGTAAGGGTACAGTGGCAGCACGCCACCTTGTGTTTGGAGGTGGAAGTGCGGTCCCTCACGCCCTGTGTGCCCCTCAGGTGCTGGGCTGGGTCGGGGAGAAGCACAGGCAGCAGCTATTGGTGGTCGGCCTGCTGTCACTCATGGCCGTCCAGGGCGTGGCCAACCTGCAGAGCCAGTGGGGCATCATGGGAGAATTCAGCAACCTGCCGCAGGAGCAGCTGCTGGAGTGGATCAGGGACAACACCCGGCCCAGTGAGTGACATCATCAGTCTGCGCCACCAAGCGTGTGACGTCATCAGTCTGCGCCACCAAGCGTGTGACGTCATCAGTCTGCGCCACCAAGCGTGTGACGCGGTGGGTCTGCGCCACCAAGATGGCTCGTAGACGTCATTCTTCCCTGCGCCACCAAGCTGTCGCGACGTCATCAGTCTGCGCCACCATAGTAACCCGTCATTCCAGCTGTCTTGCGCCAGAGTTAGGTTGTGACGTCATCAGTCTAGCGAGTTTGGGCGTGTGACGTTCATCAGTCTTTGAAACCAACCGTTTGTGGTGGTGGGATAGGAAGATGAGGATTGTGATGGCTCGATATTACTCTCTAGCAGTGACCGGCGAGGATGTGCAAGGCCGATATGGTGCCGTTCTGCCGGTGGAATGAGAGGAGTTTTAGACGAGGGGAGATTCACACAGACGCTGGAGTGTTAGTGCGTGATGTGATGTGGCGTGGACTCGCAGTACAGACACAACGTGTGGAGGGTGGGAGTGCCAGACACTCACTAGACTACAGACAGCATGACGAGCCCAGACACAGAATGTATAAAAAGAATATATATAATATATATTTTTACATTTACATATTTTTACATTTTTAAAATGTATATTTAGCAGCTCTCCAGCAGTACAGCACAAGTGCTTCACAAAAAATAAAAAAAAAAAAAAAATATTATATATAAAAGGGATTAAAATAAAAGACAAAAGACAAAAAAAAAAAATAAAAATAGACAGAGCATAAAGCAAACAAAAATATAAAATACAATATTTTAAAACAAACGAGAATATTGAATAATAAAAACAAATTAAAATACAAAACAAAGGTTGTAAAAGTGTATTTTTAAAAGGGTTTTAAAAGAGGATACTGAAACAGCTGTTCTAATATCTACTGGAAGGCTGTTCCAGAGTCGAGGAGCTTTGATAGAGAAAGCTCTCGGTCACCTTTAGTTTTCAGCCTAGACTCCGGAACAGCCAGCAGTGCCTTATCAGATGATCCGAGTGGCCGTCTGCTGTGGTAAGGTGACAGTAGCTCAGTGATACATTCTGGAGCTAAACCACACCTTGCTTTGTAAGTAATTAATAACATTTTAAAATCTATTCTAAACTCAACTGGGAGCCAGTGCAAAGAAGCCAAGGTTGGGGTAAAGTGAGATCTCCCATGTTTTTGTGATCGTGCCCCCGCTCCCCCCCCTCCCTAACGACGCCCCCGACGCCCCCCCCCTCAGACGCTGTGTTTGCGGGCGCCATGCCGACCATGGCCAGTGTGAAGCTGTCCGCCGCCAGGCCCATAGTGAACCACCCACACTACGAGGACGCCGGACTCAGGTGAGTAGCAGCGCTGGCCCCGCCCAGGGGCGTGTCTGAACAGAGGCGGCTCATTGGCCCATGCCCAGGGGCGTGTCTGAACGCAGGCGGCCCATTGGCCCATGCAGCCTGTCGAGCCTGAGGGAGGCTGCGATGGTCTCACGGGTGTGTGTGGTGCTGGGTGTGTGTGGCTGCTGTGTGTGGGGCTGCTGGGTGTGTGTGGTGCTGGGTGTGTGTGGTGTTGGGTGTATGTGGTGCTGGGTGTGTGTGGGGCTGCCGGGTGACTGGTTCCTGCGGTGCTGGTTTCAGGGAGCGGACCAAGCTGGTGTACTCCATGTACAGCCGCAAGCCAGCTGACGCAGTGAAGAGGAACCTGCTGAGACTGGGAGTCGACTTCTTCATCCTGGAGGAGTCCTGGTGCACACGCCGCTCCAGGTAACAAGAGGACCTGATCACTACAGCCCTCTCTCTCTCCCTCTCTCTCTCTCTCTCTCTCTCTCTCCCTCTCTCTCTCTCTCTCTCTCTCTCTCTCTCTCTCTCCCTCTCTCTCTCTCTCCCTCTCCTCTCTCTCCTCTCTCTCTCCCTCTCCCTCTCCCTCTCTCTCTCTCCTCTCTCTCTCTCTCTCTCCCTCTCCCCTCTCCCTCTCTCTCTCCCTCCCTCTCCCCCTCCCTCTCCCTCTCTCCTCTCCTCCCTCTCTCTCCAGGCCCGGCTGCAGTATGCCAGAGATCTGGGACGTGGAGGACCCAGAGAATGCGGGGGGGGTGCCTCTGTGCACGCTGATGTCCCAGGACCCCCGGCCTCACTTCCGCTCCGTCTTTCACAACAGCGTGTACACGGTCCTGCGGGTCCCCAAACCGGCCGGTGCCCGCAGATAACGCCCGCAGATAACGCCCGCCGTCACCACCCTCCCCCCCCAGCCAGCCCCCACAGCGAGGCACCCCCAAACCCCCCCCCTCCCTCCCTCCCCCTCCCTCCACTCTCACTCTCATTTCCCTCTTTCTGATTTAACGTCCTGTTTAAGTCACTTCCCCGCTCCTGTGAGTGTGTGTGTGTGTGTGTGTGTGTGTGTGTGTGTGTGTGTGTGTGTGTGTGTGTGTGTGTGTGTGTGTGTGTGTGTGTGTGTGCGGTTCTGTCACTGCTGTTCTCCCAGCACAGCAGAAGGCACTTTCAACATTTCCCTGCTCTGAGTGGAAAAACGATTTTCTTGGTTTACGTCTTGAGAGCAAAGTGTGTGTGTGTGTGTGAGAGCGAACACGATGGTCAAAGAAAAAGCCTTAGGTCCAGAAATGTATTTTAATATTTGTGTATTTATGACTGCGTGCAGCTTGTGCTCCCGTTTAATTCGATTTCTCTCTCATCTCTACATTCCAGTCACTTAACTTTTCATGTTTGACTTTATAGGAATTGCCATGACAGCTGAACCAAAAACAAAATCCATGTTTGGAGTCAATTCCTCTGCTCCCCCCAAACTCAAAGGACTTTATCAGTTATCAGTTAGAGCTCAAACCACGGTTTCCTTTTCAGATTTCCATCTTTCTGTGTCGTTTGGCAGCGGTCGATATCGCGTGGGTTGTCATGTCTACGAAGGCTCCGATCACAGCTTTGTGAGGTTCACAGTAGGGACCTCCTTAACGAAAGCCTTCAAGCTCTTTCTAGTTTTTTATTTTCTTCTTTTTTGAGAATGTTTCTTACTCTTTAATGAGGAGCTGAGAGGAGGTGGTGTTACATAACGTTCTTGTGTCACGAAAACAGTTTTGGGGGAATGAATAGCAAACAAGAAACTTATACTGTGAAAAATATTCCATTCAGAATCGTTGGGTTTTCACGTGTAGGAGACAAACTGTTACCGCTCGAATATGGAAGAGGCTGTTTTACTCGAATACCTCCGATGTTTACACGTGTGGAGCATTCGCTGTTAAAGCAGCCCTGATTGGCTGCCTGCCGTATTCAGATATTTCACCGTTGGCTCAGAATCGTGCTGCTTTTCATCGTTTCTTTTCAGTGCTCTGTAAACCGTTGCATCGTTTGTGTAATGGGCGGTTGAAAGTCAATTGCCAAACTTCTTTTTTTTTTTTCTTCTCATTTCCGTTTGACTGTATACTTCCTGTTTCTGTCAGTTTGTGACAGTTTTTGACGGTTTGTGGCAGTTGCCTCCTGCAGTGTTTGTATGTTTGTTTAGTTTTTTCTTGTCCACAGGAAAGCATTGTTTCAGTTCCTCTTTGCCAAAGCCAGGGGTTGTGCCCTGTAGCCACATCTGCCAGGGAAGTGTAGCTGATCTGAGACAACCGTTGGGCTGAAGGGACTAGAAAACTAACCTGTGACTTTATTTGCCCAATCACTGAAGGCCTCAGCCCCCCTGAAGACACCGGGGAGGAGCTGTCTATTGGCTGAACGGTCTGTCAATCATAGCAGTTTGTAAACGCACGTTTTTTTTTTTTTTTTTTTGTTTCTGCGTCGGTTCCATTTCTAACCACAGATAGCCTCCTTGGGAAACCGCTCCGCTGGCGTTTGAGAGTTGCGCTCGTCTCCTAAAGGTTTGCAGGTGTGACCAGAGTGGGCAGGTATCCCCTGCCGCATTGCATTCTGGGTTTCACGCGTTAGGGGATGAAAATACTGAAACATATCAATCTACATGTAGTGTTACTGTAGGGCTATCAGCTGCTTCTGTCGCCAAAACACAAATATAGACTTGATGCTGTGAGTGTGTGTGTGTGAGAGAGTGTGTATGTGTAGAGGTATGTGTGTGAGAGGGGGAGAGAGTGAGTGTGTGTGTGAGGGAGAGAGAGTGAGTGTGTGTGTGAGGGAGAGTGTGTGAGAGAGAGAGAGTGAGAGTGTGTGTGTGAGGGAGAGAGTGTGGGAGGGAGGGAGGGTGTGTGTGTGTGTGTATGTATAGAGGTGTGAGTGAGTGTGTGAGTGTGTGTGTGTATGTGTAGAGGTGTGTGTGTGAGAGAGCGAGAGTGTGAGTGTGTGTGTGAGGGGAGAGAGTGAGTGTGTGTGTGAGGGAGAGAGAGTGAGTGTGTGTGTGAGGGAGAGAGAGTGAGTGTGTGTAGAGGTATGTGTGTGAGAGGGGGAGAGAGTGAGTGTGTGTGTGGGGGGGAGAGTGAGTGTGTGTGTGAGAGAGAGAGTGAGAGTGTGTGTGTGAGGGAGAGAGTGTGGGAGGGAGGGAGGGAGTGTGTGTGTGTATGTGTAGAGGTGTGTGTGAGAGAGAGCGAGAGTGTGAGTGTGTGTGAGGGAGAAGGCACTTTGCGTGTTGGTGCTTGGCTAGGTGCCAGAACTTCCTCCTCCTTGTGAACACAGTACTGGAGCTCTCTCCGTTTAATAGAATGCTGCAAAATCATGATTTTCTGATGTTAAAGGGGGGGTGAGGGGGCAGCCATGGGGAAGATGATGATGTCATTCACATAAAGGGCACGGTGACATCACTTCCTGTGCAGGTGGCACGGTGACATCAGTTCCTGTGCAGGTGGCTCACCCTAAGACCACGGGTCTGGACTGTTGCCCAGGAGACGGCGTTGCTCCTGAGAAACCCAAGTAGCATGAGATCTCTCTAACAGGGTTTCGGCCGCGTCCCTGATCCGGGCTGCGGGCTCTGGCTCTTCTGTGAGTTTAACCGTGTAACCACAGCTCTGCTGTTTATCCGCGCGACAGACCACTAACGGGGAGCCACGGAAACACGGTCCGTCTGTCCGTCTGTCTTTAAACCGTGCCCCTCCATCCTCTCTCAACACAGCAACGGAGCCACGCCGTCTCCAAACGTCCCAGATCGATCGTGCATTCCGGACAGCGTTGCCGACGTATTCGCTTCTTAGCTGAACTTGCAAAAAGCTTTCCAGTAACCAGTTATCATGTTTCAACTTTGACCTTTCTCTGAGATGTGCTACCTTAAGTCACACACATGCTGGCGAAGCCATCGCTTTGATCACATGACGCGTTACAGGAAGTCGAGACCGCAGCTGTGTGTGTGTACGCGATGGGCTCTGTTGTCCTGGTGATATCTGTGCGTTTCACAGTATTAAATATCCCCCAAATAACGATGACCCCTTACCCCACAAAGGTCAACGCACCGTTTGTTTGGTGTTCGGTTTTTACATTTATAAATAGGCACTAGTGGAGTAGTGTGTTCTTAGGAGGCCATTTTGAAAGTGTTCACGCCCAGGTGTCATATCAGAATAACCACACGGGGGCGAACTGCTGTTTTAGGAGTGACTTAGCCGTGATCGTTTGATGGTTTAGTTGTGTTCAGCGTTCTGGAGTACCCTTAATGTCGTTTCAGTGTAGGGGCCAGGGGGCTCAATCACAGCTCAAACCTGTAGGGGGTAGATTTTAGGGACAAACAGTTTATAACCAGGGTTTTACGGGAATATGCCTAGCTTTGTTAAAGATTATATCTTTTCTACACTCGTCTATTTTGTCCGTATTTTCAATAAAGTGTCATTTCTTATGTCTCCTGTGTGTGTGTCTGGTGTGTTGCTGGCTTTTCACAGGAGGAACCAGGAAGTAGCAGATTCAGATCACCAGAATTAGCAGCACTCAAAGCTCAGCCATATAGAATACAAATACCCAAAGTAAAAAGATAAGTAAGTATATTTGTATTCTGCAATCTTAAAAAAACTCCCAAAGATTGTGTATGAGAACAAGAGAGACTGAACTCACCTCCTTGTTGGGCACATTTTTATCCACTGCGTCTGAAAGAGGTCGGTGTTCTTGTGTATTATTATATTCTTCTAGAACATAAGAATACATAATTCGGCCCATCTAGGCTCGTCATGTCCTAATCTAAAGAGTATCTAGTACTGCATCTAGCCTGGACTTGAATAGGCCAAGTGTTTCTGCCTCTACTACCCGACCTGGCAAGCTGTTCCAGGCATTGACAACTCTCTGTGTAAAGAGGAGGAGGTGGGAGCTTCATGGGTGCAACTTTCCTGGATGGGCTGCACCGGTTTACCCGTGTGGCCACACCCATTCCAACCTGCCCCACGACTCAACCTGCCCCCTCCATCTGGCCACACCCATTCCAACCTGCCCCACGACTCAACCTGCCCCCTCCATCTGCCCCATGACCCAACCTGCCCCCTCCATCTGCCCCATGACCCAACCTGCCCCCCTCCATCTGCCCCATGACCCAACCTGACCCCCCTCCATCTGCCCCACGACTCAACCTGCCCCCTCCATCTGCCCCACGACCCAACCTGCCCCACGACTCAACCTGCCCCCCCCTCCATCTGCCCCACGACTGCCCCACGACCCAACCTGCCCCACGACTCAACCTGCCCCCTCCATCTGCCCCATGACCCAACCTGCCCCAGGTCTGCAACCCGCCTGCAGTGAATGGTTTGGTCGAGAGATAACAGATTATTCACATCACAGGTTTTGGCTTGAAATGTTCAAAGGTTGCACAATGGCCACACATCATCACATCCAAGATTCCCAAAGCAGTATGGGTAATGCAGTTCTACATGGATATCAGGTGTGTTTCAATAGTACAGGTGTTTGTGTCTGAATAAGCGCACAGTCAGTCATCATGTAATAACCTTTATTGCTTTAACAGTTTCATTTACATTACAAAAAATATTTTTTCGTTTTGTCCCCCACCCCCCCTCAGTTGTAATATTTATTGAACAATCAACAAAGGCAGGATGTTAATTATCTTCACATTCATATCAGAACTCGACTGGCTTTGTGGAACCCGGGACTAAAACAACATCCGGCCTTAATGGTACAAAAGTATGTGGGACCCACGGCACTTTACAAACAGAGATCGCCATCGATGGACATCGTTTAAACACCACACAGCGCTTTGTTCTGTGATCCGTTGTGGTACCATGAGGAAGACTCTCCCATCGCTCGCACGCCCAACTACTGACTCAACATCGCTCTCTTCCCCCCCCCCTTTTAACTGACCAATCACAGAGCCACGTTTGGCACAAAATCTTAACTCAAAGCAGGTAAAGCCAAAAAGATCATCAAGAATGATTTTTTTTTCTCCAGAATTTGGGGGCTTGAAGCAGTTTCTCATTTGGATTTCGGGGGCAGGGGGAGAAATGTAAAACCTTTTTTGTTTATTTTAAATAGAATGTGAGGAAAATCCATATCTGTAGGAGCACTGAGTATTCATCGTAGAAGCATTACAATTATTTTAACCAGAAGCTACATTTTTAAGGGAATATTTTAAACCATTTTCAATCCTCGTCTCCATAAATGGCATCGTTATGGCTGTAGAATGCATCCTGGTCAATACTCAAGTGCACGCCTTATTTTGACATCACAGTATATCACAACTCCACTGTGGAAACCGCACAGAAATGACGTTTGTAGCTCTTCCAGTGCCCTAGTGTGGGTTTAGTGGGTTGCAGCTTTGGGGGCAGGACTAACCAATCACAGCTCCCCGTAACCGTTCTGCAAGGCAAGGCAAGATGGGTCCAGCGTCCCTCCAACTCAACGAGAGATGCTATACGCGAGGTTCTGCGTGGTTACTAAGGCGGGGAACGTGGCAACCAAATATCCACTGTGCTGCCATCTCCACCGACTGGCCTGGCCTGCTCTGGGTCTTAGTGCTGCACACAGCTGGGCATGAAGCGTGTTCACAAGGCACGTGACCTGGCTTCAAGGAGAGATCGGATTGGTCCAAGGGCTCGAGGTTTTGAGTCCTGCTCCACCCAATTGGCTGCATGGTCCCGTGCTAGACCAATGACAGCTCTGGGTGTGGCCATTTTGTTTCTCTTCCGTTCAGGTCCAGTGGTACTGTGAGCTCACACACACACACACGCTCGCACGCACACGTGTGTGTCCATACCGCTCGGTGTGTTAGCGTGTTTCTCCTGTCGGACAGACCGCTCACAACACAGCCCATAATAATCTGGGCCCGGAACTCCAGGCGATTTTCGCCGCCCTCTTATTGGACAATGAATATTTTGGCATGAGAGACCGCCCCTTTATTCTCTCGTCAGATGAAAGCAGCATTTCAATGTGATTCAGGAACAGGAAGTACTTCTCAGAAGTGTGGGGTGTGATGTGTGAAAATGCGGATCATTTGTACCCAAGTGCAGACCAAAAACTAAAAGACACTTATTGGGATATTAGACATTTTCAAAAAATAAAAAACGAATATATCATATTAAAAAAATATCAAATTAAAAAACGAAACCGTAGCCTGAAAAGACCCCATTCCACATTTTCATTTTTCATATCCTAACAACAAATAAAATATGGTTTGAAGTCGCGACCATAAACACACACTGCTACCCCCCAAACAAAACGGCTCGTTGTCTATCAGGCGTATCGATTGTTTGAAACAAAAAGGCATTCTTCACAATTCATGAGCTTTTACAATGTCGAAATAAAACAAAGAGAGGACACAACAGATCACAATCAACACAAATCACAATCTCCAGTGTAAAACATGGGGTTCATTTCAGAGTGGGAAGATACAGAAAGGCATGCTGGGAGAGTGTGGAAGCCATGCTGCTGTGTGACGTGTGGATTCCTGAGATGGCTCTAAGTACAAACGTTAAATAAGGTTTAAACACGCGGTCTATCCCACCGAGGCGCCGGCAAACATACCTAAAGTGCACGGATTACACACGACGAGAAGTGAGAATAATCACAGACGACGCAACTCCCCGAAAACCTCCACAAACCTCGTGGCTGCTTGAACGCCGCAAACTCTGGCCATTAAAAATAAATTAAAATG
>JAINUG010000244.1:212500-217500 GCA_029706075.1 Aldrovandia affinis
CTGCTGCTCTGACCGCTGCTCTGACCACTGATCCACACTGCTGCTCTGCTCAAGTTCAAGCCAGCGCAAGTTAAAAACCGAGTTGTGTCCGATTTCATCAAACCTATTCACTTCTCCTGATCGATGCGTCACCTGCGCTATAGTTAGCGCTCACTACCTCTGTGACACTTTCACTGCGTTTCCCGACTAAACATCTGACGGATTAAAATCGGACAGGCGGACAGACAGCGATGTGATCTCCTACTCAGTCCACGGCCCTCCTCTCCTATATCAAACAGGCCTGGCCTGGCAGCCCAACTCTTTAAATAGAAGCAAATATAAGCCTGTGCCCCACTCATAAATAATGTACCCCCCCAACCCCCCTCCAAATGACGACTGTGTCAGGTGTGGGGGGATCATAAATAAAATAACTTTGGCCGCTAATAGTTTCAAGATGACATTTTTGACAAGTCACCAACACATTAGCCCTGAAAGACATGCTGAGCGCAAACTTGACCCGTTGAAAAGCAATGGCATTTGCACACCGCACTAAATCAAAGACTGATATTCAAGGACCAGATTCAACCTACCCACAATGCACTTTCGTATTAACTTAATAATTTGTGTTGTCAGTGATCTGCTAAAAAAGTCTAATTAAACACAGTGGCCCAATCAGACTCCTGGCTACAGCCAGCTCTGGCAGGGTGCATAGTTTGGGATAAAAGGGATATTAATATGGTCAATATATTGTAATAGTGTCCGCAGTTTGAAGCGGAAATGACTTAAGCATCCCTTAGTGTGTGGTTCCAGGAACACAGCGCAAAGTAAAGACAAGGAAAATTAAGCTGTATCAGAGTTTTGAAGTAAAGACGCTGGCCACAAAAGCAGCAGTACCATGTGTGGCCTCTAGGGTGTAAAATAGTCACTGGCTCTCTCCTGTAGTACTGTGTGTGGCCTCTAGGGTGTAAACTGGCTCTCTCCTGTAGTACTGTGTGTGGCCTGTAGGGTGTCAAATAGTCACTGGCTCTCCTGTAGTACTGTGTATGGCCTGTAGGGTGTAAAATAGTCACTGGCTCTCTCCTGTAGTACTGTGTGTGGCCTGTAGGGTGTAAAATAGTCACTGGCTCTCTCCTGTAGTACTGTGTGTGGCCTGTAGGGTGTGGGGGCACACCAGCAAGGACTGAAGAGGCACAATTATGTGTCCCAAATTGTGGATTTTGAATTTTTTTAATGTTTTGTTTAACTTTTACAAAAAGAGTTAAGTCCCTGCGTTTCCATGGAATTTGGGAAGACTGCCTTTGGTTATCATGCCCCATGGTCCTGGAATCAGCTCCAAAAAAGGCAAATATGGCTGACTTCATTCCTCTAGCGGGTTTTAAAAGTTTGTTACAGTCTTTAAAAACTGAAGTCTGTAGCTGTTTTAATTGAGATTGTATTTTTGTATATTGTTATTCTATGTATTGTATTTCTTGTATTGTTGTTGTATTGTATTGGGAAACTTATGTTGCTGCCTTCTTGGCCAGGGCTCCCTTGTAAAAGAGATGTAAATCTCAACGGGACTCACCTGGTTAAATAAAGGAGAAATAAAAAATAAAAAGACTCATTCACACAGTAGATCTGTAATGCGGGACCTCTGCTCTGTGAAGCTCTCCATGGGCGACCTTCAGGAGTCCCACCAAGGTCACGACGCCCCAGCACACGTCCACAGCGCGTTATGACACAGCTTTTTAATGAACCGCTTTGAAGAAACCCCCCCCCTCCGTGCCCCTCTTTCATCCTAATGCTTGTTTAATGAGGAGATTGTTCACTTCTGTGGAGTCAGGTCTTATATTCACACTCATCAAAAGGGACTTAAAACAGCCCCCCCCCCCAATCCACACCCCCTCAGGCATCGTCACACGGAACCACCTGACATCAGACGCCCTGTCATCAACTCCACAGATGGGCTCTGAGTCACAGTGTCGGCTCTACGCCCTACAGCTGCTGATCCACGCCAGCGTTTCCACCATACCTGAGCCCTGACCACACCTGAGCCCTGACCATACCTGAGCCCTGACCATACCTGAGCCCTGACCATACCTGAGCCCTGAGACACACCTGAGCCCTGAGACACACCTGAGCCCTGAGACACACCTGAGCCCTGACCACACCTGAGCCCTGACCACACCTCTCTGAGCCATACCTGAGCCCTGACCATACCTGAGCCCTGACCACACCTGAGCCCTGACCACACCTGAGCCCTGACCACACCTGAGCCCTGACCACACCTGAGCCCTGACCATACCTGAGACCTGAGACATACCTGAGCCCTGACCATACCTCTCTGAGCCATACCTGAGCCCTGACCATACCTGAGCCCTGACCATACCTGAGCCCTGACCATACCTCTCTGAGCCATACCTGAGCCCTGACCATACCTGAGCCCTGACCACACCTCTCTGAGCCATACCTGAGCCCTGACCATACCTGAGCCCTGACCACACCTCTGAGCCATACCTGAGCCCTGACCATACCTGAGCCCTGACCACACCTCTCTGAGCCATACCTGAGCCCTGACCATACCTGAGCCCTGACCATACCTGAGCCCTGACCACACCTCTCTGAGCCATACCTGAGCCCTGACCATACCTGAGCCCTGACCATACCTGAGCCCTGACCATACCTGAGCCCTGACCATACCTGAGCCCTGACCATACCTGAGCCCTGACCATACCTGAGCCCTGACCATACCTGAGCCCTGACCATACCTGAGCCCTGACCACCATACCTGACCTGAGCACCTGACCTGAGACACACCTGAGCCCTGAGACACACCTGTGACACACCTGTGACCTGAGCTGTGTGGCGTGATGTCACACTGAATGCTGCTGTTCACTCAGACTGCGGTGACTGGCTGGGCCCGGCCCAAAGCTCACACTTCTGCCCACCCCTCATAAAATGACTTCACATTACTCCCATCTGGGTTTTAGCAGGGTGGTGAGTGTGGCCTGATTGTCCAAGGCGGGGTGGTGAGTGTGGGCTGATTGCTGGGGCGGTGAGTGTGGGCTGACCTAGGGCAGGGCAGGGGCGGTGAGTGTGGCCTGATTGGCCAGGGCAGGGCAGGGCGGGGTGGTGAGTGTGGGCTGATTGGCCAGGGCAGGGTGGTGAGTGTGGGCTGATTGGCCAGGGCAGGGTGGTGAGTGTGGCCTGATTGGCCAAGGCGGGGTGGTGAGTGTGGCCTGATTGGCCAGGGCAGGGCAGGGCGGGGCGGTGAGTGTGGCCTGATTGGCCAGGGCAGGGCAGGGCGGGGCGGTGAGTGTGGCCTGATTGGCCAGGGCAGGGCAGGGCGGGGTGGTGAGTGTGGGCTGATTGGCCAGGGCAGGGCAGGGCGGGGCGGTGAGTGTGGCCTGATTGGCCAGGGCAGGGCAGGGCGGGGCCTGATTGGAGCCTCACCTCCCAGTCCTCTGCAGCTCGGGCCCTGCTATGTGCTCCTCCTCCTTCACGGCCTCCGAGCCGCCGGCCGAGCCGTTAGGCTGCAGGGGCTGCTTCCGCTTCTCCTGAAACAAACAGCGCCCCCCACAGGTCAGGGACCAACACCACACAGCAATGGGCTCTGACTCTCAGGGTTCCCACTCAAATCACATTCACATTTTCTATCACATTTCCATGCCAATTTTATGGTTCTCAAAAGAAAATTGGTTTTGTGACTGATGTAAAAATTGACTTTAGGGGAATAACTTGTTGCCAGTGCAAATACACATTTCATTTTGTGTGTGTGTTTGTGTGTGTGTGTGTGAGAACAGCCGTGGCAGGTGGCAAAAACGGTGGCAGGGGAACAGACATTTTGCAGACAAGAAGAAAACTAAATTGATAATGTTACATAGAATCAGACATTTCAATGACTTTTCTCTGACGCGTGAACCCTGCGGACTCTTACTCTCAGTTGGGGGCCTTACCTGAGACGGGACGTTCTTTGGGGGCCTTACCTGAGACGGGACGTTCTTTGGGGGCCTTACCTGAGACGGGACGTTCTTTGGGGGCCTTACCTGAGACGGGACGTTCTTTGGGGGCCTTACCTGAGACGGGACGTTCTTTGGGGGCCTTACCTGAGACGGGACGTTCTTTGGGGGCTCGATTCGTATCTTGGGGTCCCATTCTCCAGGGGGCAACACCGTCACCTGGTCCAAAAACTCATCGATGCCAGACAAGAGGTCAGTCCTGTCTTTGGCCTTGTAGGCAACATCGTGGAAAACCTGCAGGGTGGAGGAGTGGGGTGAATTTCACTCTAATATCATTTGCCTAATAGCTGAAAACTGTCTGAATTATTGAATGATTACAGGTTAAAGAAGTCACTGTGAACTGACCTGAATTATTACATATCCAGGAATATGTAATACACATGCAAGGTAGTAAAATGTAAACCTCCCTGAATGATAACAGCAGCTTGTAGAGAAACATATTACTAAAACTGCTACCAATTCTGCTGCTAATGCTACTACCACTACTGCTGCTATCCCTGGGACCACATACTGAAATGTATGCATTCACTACTGTAAGTCGCTTTGGATACAGCGTCTGCTAAATGGCATATACATACTGCTACTGTTATGACTTCAACTACAACTAATAATAATGATGTACAGAGCTTTGGCATGAGCATGTCATAAACCTGTCCACGAGCATTCATAACTCAAAACCGCTTACATAAGTGTGCTCTGACACACATATAATCATTAGGACACTGGTGTGAGAGAGAGAGAGAGAGAGAGAGAGAGAGAGAGAGAGAGGGAGTGGGAGGGAGAGAAGGGGAGAGAGGGAGAGAGAGAGAGAGAGAGAGAGAGAGGAGAGAGAGAGAGAGAGAGAGAGAGAGGAGAGAGAGAGAGGAGAGAGAGAGAGAGAGAGAGAGAGAGAGAGAGAGAGAGAGAGAGAGAGAGAGAGAGAGAGAGAGAGAGAGAGAGAGAGAGAGAACACACTGAAGCCCCATCGTACTCCAGAGAGGACAGGGAGACACACAGACACACAGACACCTGTCCTGTCCACCT
>JAINUG010000244.1:227500-250000 GCA_029706075.1 Aldrovandia affinis
AAAAACAAGAATATGAAGCGGAAACAGAACATGCGCTGGTTACCAGGTGTCTTAACGGTTCTGAAGACTCGCCCAAACTCAACTAAATAGTTTTTTTTTAATGTTACGCATGGAAATTGATTTGTTATGCGTTTAAAATGTCAATGCTCTGATTGGCTGTTCTGCTGCAGGAGTCGCAGGAATTCTATTGCGGAATTCTCCAGCCCTTTGATGATGATGTCATTGGAGGCCCTTTGTGATGTCATCAATCAGAGCCAACTGGAATGTTACCTTGTGTTCCAGAATCGACATCATCACAGTGCGACAGCACTCCTCAAAGGGCTAAAGAAGCCTTGTTCACGGGCACGCTCATGGTTCACGGGCACGCCCAGTTCACGGGCACGCCCATAGTTCACGGGCACGCTCATGGTTCACGGGCACGCTCATGGTTCACGGGCACGCTCGTAGTTCACGGGCACGCTCATGGTTCACGGGCACGCTCATGGTTCACGCTCATGTAGTTCACGGGCACGCTCATGGTTCACGGGCACGCTCATGGTTCACAGCTCATGGTTCACGGGTTTGGTTCACGGGAGTAGTTTGTAGTGTTTGTAGTTCTCGGTGCTTGTCGTTAGAATGCCACGTTCCAGGTCCATCCCCTTAATGGGGCTTAATGGAGCACCAACACTACGCCCCTTCACTTATTTTAGTGACAAAGAAAAACTCCTTTGTCAACATTCATTAAATTAAACGCTGTCCTCTTAGTAAAAAACATTGCCTAATATTAGCGTGTTCATTTCTAAGACACCCTGTAAAAGTGATTAGGACGTTATTAGCACAATTAGGGGCAGCACAGGTACATACCTCTGACACGTAGAGTCCACAGAAAGCCTGCCACCTGTCCCCTGACACACTTACATAACCACAGCACTAACACACCTTTTACTGTGCGACTCAAAAACACTGCAAACCCACAAGACATGATTCAGAAACACAGAATGAGAACATTTATATTAGCCATTAACCAGCGCAACAAACCAATGTTATGCGTTATAATTGAGAAGGTTTGTGTTGCTGTTCTCCTCACACGCAATCGCCACTCCTCTCACCAATGAGCCAAACACTGCAATGCTCGTGCACCAATCACAGGTCAGTCAGTTTAGCTCAGCCAATCAGAGAGTTGCCCATTCAAGGTGAAAGGTCAGGGAAGCTGTTATTTTTCATGTTTAATATTTGTATTATTAAATACGGGCCGCTCACAGGAGCAGCAGAAATACGCACCCAGATTTTTTTGTTTGTTTTGTTTTCTCTGAAGATTGGGAATGGTGTGAGATGGGGGAGGGATCGGACCAGGAAGGGGAAACTGAACAAAGAGGTTTTTTTCTCGCTATTTTGTGGACAAAACCAGACAAAAAGCCACTCCGGTTTTCAGAGTCACGACCCTCCCAAGGAAATGCACAAAGAAATGATTCATTAAGCATGTTTATAAAGGGCCTCCCGAGTGGTGTAGCGGTTACAGCGTTCAGCGCTGCCCACCGTGACTGGGGTTTGATTCCACCAGCTGCACCAGAGTCGGCTCTGGCCAGGAGTGCCACTAGGGGGCGGAAATTGGCTGTCCGCCCCAGGGAGGGGGAGGAGGGAAGCCGATACAAGCTCGCTGCGTACAGGAGTGGCTCTGTGTGTACCGGAGTTACAGTCGACGGCTTGGCGAGTGCCGGCTCGGAGGAGGCGGTACATCGCCTTTGTCACTGCCGGTCACAGGGCTACGAGGGGGAGGATTGACATGAAAAGACTAAGCCATGGTGTAACTGGCTACTGAATTGGGAGAAAAAACAGACAGCAGAAAGAGAAAATAGGAAAAAATGATAATAATTTAAAAAGAGGAGAAAAAAAACGGGAATGCGACGCAGGATCTCACCGTTCCTCTCGAGTAAGTGCGGGTCGGAGTGTTTCTTGCCTATGTCTGCGAACGAGCGCACCAGCGGGATGCGGTTGCTCAGCTTCTTCTCGTTCTGGTGGTGGTGTCTCTTCAGCATGGCCTCTCGAACCTTCGCCCGCAGGTCCGTGTCCAGCTGCTCCGACGCCACCATGCTGTCGATGATCATGTCTGAGCGGGTCGGGAGGAGAGCGAGGGTTACAGGGAGGGGGTGCGTTCAGCAACTCACACACACACACACTCACACTCTCACACTCACACACACACACACTCTCACACACTCACACTCTCACACTCTCACACTCACACACACACACACCACACTCTCACACACACACACACACACACACACACTCACACTCTCACACTCACACACACACACACACACACTCTCACTCACACACACACACACTCACACTCTCACACTCACACACACACACACACAAGATCACACACACACACACTCACTCTCACACTCACACACACACACACACTCACACTCACACACACACACACACACTCACACGCTCTCACACACTCACACTCTCACACTCACACACACACACACACACACACTCACACTCTCTCACACACACACTCTCACACTCTCACACTCTCACACACTCACACACTCTCACACACTCTCACACACTCACACACACTCACACACACTCACACACACTCTCACACACACTCTCTCTCACACTCACACTCACACTCACACACTACACACTCACTCTCTCACTCTCTCACACTCTCACACTCTCTCACTCTCACACTCTCTCACACACACTCACACACTCACACACTCACACTCACACTCTCACACTCACTCTCTCACACACACACTCACACTCACACACTCTTCTCACACTCTCTCACACACTCACACTCACACACACTCACACGCACTCACACAGACGTACCTGCGATCTCCTCGATGGTGTTGGCTCTCATGTCCAGTCTGACGGTGCCGTTGAGGATGCAGCTGCGCAGCTCAAACAGGCTGTGCAGGGAGAGCGTGGCGACGTAGGGCTTACTCCAGCGCTCACCGCCGTCCTCCACATCCTCCTCAAACTTCAGCCACCTGCACAGAGAGACACACACACACACACACACACACACACACACACACACACACACACAGAGACACACACACACACACACAGAGACACACAACACAGACACACACACACACACAGACACACACACACACACACACACACACACACACACAGAGACAGACACACACACACACACACACACACACACACACACACACACACACACACACACACACACACACACACACACACACACACTGTCAGAGAGGTCTTGTGTATCTTGGCCCTATTCTTTTAACCAAAGAACACATCCTTGCTTATTGTAGAATGTTAGTATAGAATTAAATATACACTGACTGTACATAACAACAGAAACGTGCATGTTGTTGTGTATCTGCTGACTGCATGATATTGTATATTGATATACTACATTATAACCAGACAGATATTATAAGACTGTTAGATGTTTCTGAGCGCTGGCGTGACCCCTGACCTGGCGGTCTCCTTCCACTCGTACGCGTTCCCGTCGCGGAGCGACAGCTCGTCCATCTCAGTGAAGAGGTCGTGCGGAATGTGCTCCTCATCGTCGTCCTCCGTGCCCAGGATGAACTGCACCCTCTGGGAGGGGGTGTCTGCAGGGGAGGGGGGCATCAACACTGTGAGTGTGTGTGTGAGTGTGTGTGTGTGTGTGTGAGGAGGTGTCTGCAGGGGGGCATCAACACTGTGTGTGTGTGTGTGAGAGTGTGTGTGTGTGTGTGTATCATCAATGTGAGTGTCTGTATGTGTGTGTGTGTATGTGTGTGTGTGCATATCATCAATGTGTGTGTGTGCATATCATCAATGTGAGTGTGTGTGTGTGTGTGTGTGTGTGTGTGTGCATATCATCAATGTGAGTGTGTGTGTGTGTGTGTGTGTGTTATTGGACTTCTCGTTATTTAACTATTTGATTTGTGTTCTATGGTGCCATATTTATCTATGGTTTCTGACACTATCACACTGGTAGCCGTGGAAACACTGAGAATGGTGACCAATCACAGCTCTGCAGGAGTCCTGGATTAAAGCCCAGGATGTGAGTCTCACAGCTCGTTAAAATGAGTGATGAGTCCTGTGGGAGGATGGGGTGTCTCTCAACCCCCCCTCACCCCGTACCCATGATTTTAGGGATGGGGTTGCAGGAGGGGTGCGGGGGTCTGGCACTCGAGAGAGGGAGAGAGAGAAGGAAAGGGAAAGGGAGAGAGAGAGAGAGAGAGAGAGAGAGAGAGAGGGGAGAGAGAGAGAGGAGAGGGGAGAAAGAGAGAGGAGAGAGAGAGAGGAGAGAGGAGAGAGAAAGAGAGAGGAGAGAGGGAGAGAGGGAGAGAGAAGGGTGAGAGAGAATTTAAGAGGGAGAGGGGTCTGGCACTTGAGAGAGGGAGGGGGTCCCCTTTCATCACACGGCAGCTCCACAGAAACCCAGCCCTGCCCCCCCCACCCTGCCCCCGGGTCAGAGGCAGCGCTGCAGGGGATGAACACCACGGCTATATTATGTCAAGAGGCATGAAGGAGCGCTTCAATTACAGCCAGCGTGCGTTTAACACACCCTGAGGAGGGGGCGCGTGTCCGAGCTCACATCTGGACGTCAGGCAGCGTCCGATAGCGCTAACGAACACCGCAGAGGTGCGTACGGTCTCTCTCTCTCTCTCTCTCTCTCTCTCTCTCTCACAAACACCCCTCTCCCTCTCCCTCTGTAGTAGCGTGTTTCCATCGGTCTGTTAGAGGAACAATCTCCACCCTTCTTCCCTGTGATCTAGTGGCTCGTCTCGGGGCTGGGTTGGGGGTGTTCAGGGCCCTGTGGGTCTGAACCCCGGGCGGACCCTGATCTGAACCCGGGCTGCCGTTAGCGACCCAGCCGGGCCCAGCCGGGCTGGGTTGACTGTAGCGCAGGCTCTGAGGAGCTCTGTTGTCATGCTACACAAGCCTCAGTGGTTCAGAGGGGAGGAGGGGGAGGGCTGTGTAATGAACACACCCTGCAGTGTGGTGTGTGTGTGTGTGAGTGTGTGTGTGTGTATAAGTGTGTGTTTTGGGTACCGTATGTAGGTGTGTGTGTGTATAAGTGTGTGTTTTGGGTACCGTATGTGTGTGTGTGTGTGTGGGTACCGTATGTGAGTGTGAGTGTGTGTGTGTGTGTGTGTGTGTGTGGGTATGTGAGTGTGAGTGTGTGTGTATGCGAGTGTGTGTTTTGGGTACCGTATATGAGTGTGTGTGAGTGTGTGTATAAGTGTGTGTGTGTGAGTGTGTGTGTTTTAGGTACCGTATGTGAGTGTGTGTGTGGGTACCGTATGTAGGTGATTCTCTCCCATCCTCGCGGTCTCGCTCCCTCCTCTTGCGGTGATGCTTGTGTCCACGGTGACGGTGTCGACGGCGAGCCTGTTTCCCCAGCGGGACGTGAACCCCAACATACACCGCCCTGTGACCTACAGAGAGAGAGAACCAACATCAACATACACCGCCCTGTGACCTAGAGCAGAGAGAGAACCAACATCAACATACACACACATACACCGCCCTGTGACCTACAGAGAGAGAGAACCAACATCAACACACACACACATACACCGCCCTGTGACCTAGAGCAGAGAGAGAACCAACATCAACCCCAACATACACCGCCCTGTGACCTACAGAGAGAGAGAACCAACATCAACCCCAACATACACCGCCCTGTGACCTAGAGCAGAGAGAGAACCAACATCAGCATCAACACACACATACACCGCCCTGTGACCTAGAGCAGAGAGAGAACCAACATCAGCATCAACACACACATACACCGCCCTGTGACCTAGAGCAGAGAGAGAACCAACATCAACATACACCGCCCAGTGACCTACAGCAGAGAGAGAATTAAAAAATTGTAATTATTTAAAAGATTTACAGTCTGTATCATCCTTCCAACTGAAAGAATAATTTTTTTATTATAAAAATTACAGTGTTTCCCTCTCCTGCTCATCGGTTCAATTGTTTAATTGTGTTTCTACACAACAGTTTAAACTTTACTTATTTCCTGCCACTAAAGCCTGTTGAACTGAGAGGGAGAGAGGGATGGAGAGAAGGAGAAAGAGAGGAGAGAGACGGGGGGAGAGAGGGAGTGAAAGTTCACTCATTGGAGATGGAATCGGCGTTAACGAGAGGCTGTGTTTGTGACTCAGCTCTGCGTCTCTTTCACACGGCGGCAGGAAGCACACACTTCCTGTTTAGAGCCTTCCGTCTGTCTGTCACAACACAGCCCAGACATGCAGCGTATTCACGTCCCCAGCGGACAGCTCCAACCCAGCCGACTCACACAGCTCACATTTCTGCGTTTTATCCCAGCAGGACTTGCTGGACACTAGGGGTGTAACGGCACACGTATTGGTGCTGAACCGTTGGGTACAGGACCTTTGGTTCGGTACGCGCTGTGAACCCAACGACTGCAATCTTGCTTTAACCACTAACGCACGTGCAGAACTTATTTTGTTTGCGGTTGCAGCAGTATTGACGGACAATTTTTTTATTATTTAAGAAAGAAAGATATGTGCCTTACTTTGTTCAGTAAATTATGGCCAATTAGCTGCTGTTTACAAAGTTCATAATAAATGAAAAGCAATTTTATGTTTTGCATTTATTTTTTTCCTCTGCTGTACCGAAAACATACCGAACCATGACTTCAAAACCGAGGTGCGTACCAAACCGTGATGTTTGTGTCCCGTTACAGCCCTAAAGAACACCCACGCAAGTCAAGAGCCTTGCTCAAGGGCATAGCACAACCGACTGGGATTTGAACCTGCAACTCTCCGGGTTTCACTTCCCACTGCTCTGCACGTCACCTGGTATCAGTGGAGTGGAGTTTGGGTGTGTCCGGTTTCTGAGCTATTTATCCCATCTGTATGCCTCTTCTATACGGGAGAGCTTAATCTGACTCATACGTAAACATATGCACACACACACACACACACACACACACACACACACACACACACACACAGAACCACACACACACACACACACACACACACAGAACACACACACAGAACCACACACACAGAACCACACACACAGAACCACACACACACACGGACTCACACTCTCTCTCTCTCTCTCTCTCACTCTCGTTCGTGTCAGAATGAATCGTGGGATAAGAGGTGGGTAAAACTCAGTGAAAACATCAACAATGCGGGAGGAGGGAGGAGGGGAGGGAGTATCTGGGGCAGACAGAGTAAAAATAAACCGTCTGAGATCCCACCCTAGCACAGTAAACACCACACCATATTCAGCAATAATAATAATAAGAAGAATAAAAAGAGAAACTCATATTGAAATATGAAACTTCGTCAGATTTCGTCTGACAGGCCTGTAACACCACCCTTCACCACCTCCCTCACTGATAGGTGCATCGGCGGTCACGTGATCACCCCTTTGTGCCGCTGTGCTCGTCTGTCTGAAAGGTTTTGGGCAGAAGTGAATAAAAGTTGGCAACACGGCTGCCTTTGGGACGAGGAAGACATGATTAGGGTTTCCACAGCAACAGTGCAGGGCGCTCCAGCGAGTGGCGCTTCCTGTTCGTCACTCGATGCGCTTTGTGCAAAGGCTCATGGGACACAGCCAGACTGGAGCAGGAGCCGCTAGTCTGGTGAATAAGACAACAGAACCCTTTGTGTCCAGCGTCAGGCCACTCGACGCCAATGGTAGGAAATTAATCATGTAGAAATGTGTGACCTGAACCCCTAACCGCCAACAAGCAGACTCTCACCCAGCCAACCATCTCTGCCCTCACCAAGACAGACAAACAGCCCTTACAGGCTCCAGAGAAACAGAGGGCAACCGGGCTACAGACAGAGACAGAGACAGAGAGAGAGACAGAGAGAGCACCGCTGAATATCCACCACACCTCCGCCTCTGAATGTCCACACTGGATTGAAATAAAAAAACGAGGAAGGAAGAAATAAAGGATGATGTGGACAGTAAACGCCCCCGTGTCAAAAATAAAGACGAGCATTCTCTCCATCTCCCTGGGAAGGAAGAAATAAAGGATGATGGACTCCTCTTTCCACAAAGACAAGCGGAGACTTCTCTTTCCACCAGCGCCCGGCCTTGAGGAGAACCAGCAGGAGGCAGGAGACCGTCCGGCTCAGACGTGCTGTTTCAGAACCATGTTCCTGAGTTTCGCTTGAGCGAGGAGGTGAGGCGTCTGCCTGCTTGAACTCAGAGAGAGGGGGCGCGTTGAGACAAACTAAAGTGGGCAGCAGATGGGACTCAGTTGAGAGAGAGAGAGAGAGAGAGAGCAGGCAAGTCTTTTTTTGGCAGGAGAAGAAAACTGTTTTGTTGCCAGTCAAGCCCTGAAAGAGCAGACTCCTGTAACACAGAGAGGAGCTGAGCGTTCAGACATCTTAAAAACCACCCAGGCGTCTGAGGCCTAACGGATCTCAAACCTGGCATCCACGCTGTCAGTACTCCTGTAGCTCAGTGGGTAGAGCACAGCAATGCCAAGGACTACATGTCTGTTGTTCGGATGGGACGGTAAAAACCGAGGTCCTGACTCTCTGTGGTCATAAAAGACGCTTCTCGAAAAAGAGTAGGGTGTTAACCCGGTGTCCTGGCCAAATTCACAACCAAGACAATATATATATATACACGGAATTGTTTCATTCCCTCCTGGCCTCTCCACTGTGTATCTGATGTGTGGTGAGTTTGTACTGGCGCACTATGGCTGCCGTCGTGTTCACCCAGGTGGGTGCTGCACATTGGTGCTGGTTGAGGTGAGTTGCCCCCCTATCATTGTAAAGTGCTTTCAGTTCCTTTGGAAAAAAAGCGCTACATAAATCCAATGTTCGTTCATTCATATCTTAACGCTACATAACGTGATCCAAAACGTTTAGCCCCTGAAGTCATTACATTACATTTACATTTTAGGCATTTAGCAGATGCTCTTATCCAGATGTAAACTCTTACACAGTTTACATTTCTTTACATACAATCCATTTATACAGCTGGATATTTTACTGAAGCAATTCAGGTTAAGTACCTTTAGCTCAAGGGTACAACAGCAGTGCCCCACCTGGGAATTGAACCTGTAACCTCTGAGTTACAAGCCCAGCTCCCTAACCATTACACTACACTGCCAGAACAAGTCAGTGGGAGGTCACCGGGCTTCCCGTGGTTCAGTGCACATTGTGAGTTTCGTTTGGGGGATATCAGTGGCAGGCCTTCTGGATCTCCTCCTCCCACTTCACCCCTCCCCCCTGGTGCTCTGGCAGGGGAGAGGTCAAAGGTCACACAGGAGCCCTGGGACGATGTGTTTCTGCTCAGCAGACACCTGTGGGCCAGCCCAAACACCGTGCTTCACAGCCAAAGCCATTGTTACGCCCCTGACAGGCCGAGTGATCGCGGGACAAAGAGTCCTGTAATTGCATCCGGATCGTGTTTCAGCGAAACGCATTCCACCGCCGGGCGATCACGTTCTCCCCTCTCACTCCTCGCCCTCCCACACCCCCTCACACCCCCACACACCCCCACTCCGAAGGCCCCTCTCACTCCTCGCCCTCCCACACCCCCACTGTGTGAATCGGTAGAGGAGAGAGAGGAGGGGAGAGGAGGGGAGAGGAGAGGAGGGGAGGGACGCAGCAGCTGGCACTGAGCACTGCATGACAGGGGCCCCTACCCACAATGCCCCACTTTGGCCCCGATCCCGTCACAGCGAGGGATCGCCTACGGCAACGGCCGCTTCCCCTTCTGCCCCAAACGTCCTCTCAAATGGCACTGAATGGAAACGTGAGACCACAGGCGGTTAACAGTGACAGACAGACAGAGGCAGAGCAGTAATCAAACTGGTTGGCTCAGAAGACCTGCCTGTCTGTTGAGTAAAGTCACCTGAGATGGACAGTGATTCTGACCCACATGAATGGTGGAAACCACACAAAGTCCATTTCCCAAGACTGAGCCTCTAGGCAAGAAATATCACACCAGCTCTGGATAAGAGCATCTGCTCAAATGTCAAATGTATAATGTAAGGGACGCTGTTTGAAATGTGTGAGGTGTGAGAGTGTGTGTATGGAGTACGGCCTTGTTTAGCTGAGCACATTTAAACCTCTCCTATCGGCTGTTAGTTTAACATTCAAAGCCACTCACCGGCACACTCACAACAAAGACGAACAAATATTTGAACTGAACCAAATCCATCGCTGGGCACACACGCGAACTCGACTCTGCTTGAGAAAACTACCTTTTATCATTATGTTACATATTTACCATCGTGTTCAATCTTTAATCTGTGTTATGTTTTTAACTGATACAGCCTTACCCAGACTTGTGAAGCTTACATTTTACACATCGTGAGTTTGTACAGCAGGATCGTGAATGAGACAACTCAGCTTAAGTAGGTGTAACGGAGTCGCTTCTGCCTGCAAAGAGCTAAAAACCCGAGTCCCCAACTCTGGGAACTAATCACACTCTTGTAGACGTCACTTTCTGCAGCGGACGCTCACGCGCTTAACTCACATCTTCTGAGCTCCGCGACACAAGGGCACAATGGCAATCAAACCTGCATCTCCACAGTAACTGGGGCTCAGGCCCCTAATGGTATAAGAGGTGACTGGGAGGTGGGAGAGGAACAGTAAAGCTCCCACACATGTCAGCTAATAAACACACAGCCTGTGACGCCAGCCTGCGCATTCTGACTCTCCTTTCACAACGCCAACATCCACACACACTCTGTTCTTCACACTCTCCACACACAACGCCAACATCCACACCGGTCTGTTCCTTCATTCTGACTCTCCTTTCACAACGCCAACATCCACACCACTGTTCACACACTCACACACTCACACACACAACGCCAACATCCACACCGGTCTGTTCCTTCATTCTGACTCTCCTTTCACAACGCCAACATCCACACCGGTCTGTTCCTTCATTCTGACATCCCAGTGACAATCAACATCCACCGGTCTGTTCCTTCACTCACTCTCCTTTCACACACACACACACACCACATCACTCCTTCATTCTGACTCTCCTCTCACACGCCAACACACACACACTCTGTTCCTTCATTCTGACTCTCCTTTCACACACACCAACACACACACTCATTCTCTCTTCTCTCTCTCCACACACACTGTTTTCACACACTCAAACATCCACACGGTCACACACATTCACACACACACATCCACACACATTCACACACACACACACACACACACACACACACACACACACACACACACACACACACACACACACACACACACACACACAGAGGAACAGTACACACACACATACTACACAGAACATTTTTACAATTTGATAGAAACTGAAACTCAAGCAGCAGAAATAAGAACAGCTCCTTGATAACCGCCATGTTTGGATCCACTAAACAAACTACAGTACCCACAATGCACAACAATGCTGACATGAGATATTTGGCATGGACCGGGTTGCTAGATGCCAACAAAATATAGTGCAAAACCAATTCAAAGCCACGCCCGCCATCTTGGGTCTATTCGGCTATACGTCTCGGATGGACTACGCCCGTGCAAAAGGGATATGAGTGCAAAGCGCTCTGGGTAAGAGTATCTGGTAAATGACGCATGTCCCACAATCCCTTGCATGGGCCACATTTCAGATGGGACATCTCGTTTCTCATAGTGCCCACTCTGAAGGGCTCAACCTTTTTAAGATCCCGGGTTTATTTTACACGGCACGGACTACCTTCTTCCTGAAACCAAACGCCAGGACAATCCGCAATAAACCACAGAGTAAGACTATCCACATCCCATCCCCCTATCCCCCACCCCCCTATCACCCATCCCTATCCGCCACCCCCCATTCACCCCCTACCTCTATATATGTCCTGGCTCCTAAACTGAACCCCCACCCAAAAGCAGCTACCTCAATGACTCTACTACCTCCGACTGACCTAAATCCAGCCACCGCACAGAATGCTGGGAATTTAATCTACCAGTAGCCAATAAGGGGTGAGGTCTAACCGGAAACCCCCCTCCCCAAACACTTTTCTCTCAATTTAGTGGCCAATTACACCCTCCATTTCGTTCGATTCACCCTTCCCCATGAACTCACCGCCCGTCTCTACGGGGCAAGCTACTCCCTGAGGCCGGCGATGATCCGCCTCCTCCGAGACAGAACTCAGCGAGTTCGTGCCGGCTCACCCTCCCCCCTTCCCCTGGGGCGGACAGCCAATCACCGCCCCCGATCGGGGCTCCCAGCCAGAGCAGGTCTGGCACTGTCGGGTTTTCACCCCGAACACTCTTTAATATATAATATATATATACGCCATTTAACATGCGCTTTTATCCAAAGCGACTTACAGAGTGAATGCATACATTTTTCAATATATGTGGTCCCAGTGGGGATTGAACCCACAACCTAAGCATTGTCAGCGCCATGCTCTACCAACTGAGCCACACACAGAACCACGCTCTACCTACTGAGCCACACAGAACCACGCTCTACCTACTGAGCCACACAGAACCACGCTCTACCTACTGAGACACACAGAACCACGCTCTACCTACTGAGACACACAGAACCATGCTCTACCTACTGAGACACACAGAACCACGCTCTACCTACTGAGACACACAGAACCACGCTCTACCTACTGAGACACACAGAACCATGCCCTACCTACTGAGACACACAGAACCACACTCTACCTACTGAGCCACACAGAACCACACTCTACCTACTGAGACACACAGAACCACGCCTACCTACTGAGACACACAGAACCACGCTCTACCAACTGAGCCACACAGAACCACACTCTACCTACTGAGCCACACAGAACCACGCTCTACCTACTGAGACACACAGAACCACGCTCTACCTACTGAGACACACAGAACCACGCCTACCTACTGAGACACACAGAACCACGCTCTACCTACTGAGACACACAGAACCACGCTCTACCTACTGAGCCACACAGAACCACGCTCTACCTACTGAGACACACAGAACCACGCTCTACCTACTGAGACACACAGAACCATGCTCTACCTACTGAGACACACAGAACCACGCTCTACCTACTGAGACACACAGAACCACGCTCTACCTACTGAGACACACAGAACCACGCTCTACCTACTGAGCCACACAGAACCACGCTCTACCTACTGAGACACACAGAACCATGATTGGTGGTTCCCTTTTCCTCCCTTCTGGTGTCTTCTGGTGTCATTTTGAACACAAGGCATTTATTAAAACACATCTGTTTAAATGATGACACGCAAAACTGGCCAAAGGACAAGGAGGGACTAGTCAGCGCAGATGCAGTTGGGAGTACAAACAAAAAGAAAATGTAATAAACCTCTCAGTGACCTTTACCTTTTTATTTATTTATTTATTTATTTATTTAACCAGGCAAGCCATTAAGAACACCCCTACACCCCGCCCCTCCACAGGGCCGTGAGAAAGAGGGCGCGCGGGGGGCAGGGAGTGGGGGGGGGGGGGCAGGATGAAGGGCTCTGCAGAGGATGTGTCGCTGTCTGTGTCCACGGATCAGTGAGCCAGCTCCAGTTAATGAGTCCAGTGCTGAGCAGGGGTCTAATCCACGCTAATGCTATTAGCAAGTAGGGGGAGGGGGGTGTGTGTGTGTGAGTGAGAGAGTGTGTGTGTGTGTGTGTATGTCAGTGTGTGAATGTGTGTGTGTGAATGTATGTATGTGTATGTGGCTTTGAGTGTGAGTGTATGTGTGTATGTGAGAGAATGTGAGAGAATGTGTGTGTGTGTGTGTGTGTGTATGTGTGTATGTGTCTGTGTGTGAGTGTATGTGAGAGTGTGTGGAGGGGGGATGTGTGTGTGTGTGTGTGTGTGTGTGTGTGAGGGGGTGTGTGTGTGAGTGTGTGTGTGTGTGAATGTATGTATGTGTACTGTATGTGGCTTTGAGTGTGAGTGTATGTGTGTATGTGAGAGAATGTGTGTGAGTGTGTGTGTGTGTGTATGTGAGTGTGTGTGTGTGTGTGTATGTGTCTGTGTGTGAGTGTGTATGTGAGAGAGTGTGTGTATGTGAGTGTGTCTGTGTGTGAGTGTATGTGAGAGAGTGTGTGTGTGAGTGGAGGGGGGATGTATGTGTGAGTATGCGTGTGTGTGTGTGTGTGTGTGAGTGTGCGTGTGTGTGTGTGTGTGAGTGTGTATGTATGCGAGTGTGTGTGTGAGTGGAGGGGGGATGTATGTGTGAGTATGCGTGTGTGTGTGTGTGTGTGAGTGTGTGTGTGTGTTTGTGTGTGAGTGGAGGGGGATGTGGGTCAGTGTGATCTGCTCCAGATACAGGAAGTGCTGAAAGGCCAAATCAGGTCACGGTTCTGCAGTCAGACCTCCCACGAGGATCCACATGGGCACGGAGCAACAGACGTGTCTGTGTGTGTGTGTGTGTGTGTGTGTGTGTGTGTGAATGTATGTGAGAATGTATGTGAGTGGGTTTATGGCTGTGTGTGTGTGTGTATGTGTGAATGTATGTGAGTGAGTGTGTGTGTGTGTGTGTTGAAGTACCACAGGGTATGAATGGTTTCAATCAGCCCCATAAGTGCTGATTCTCAGAGACATGCGTCACAGAGCTCCAGGCACATGCGCACCACACACACACACACACACACACACACACACACACACACACACACACACACACACACACACACACACACACACACACACACACACACACACACACACACACACACACACGCATACGCACACACACACACACACACACACACACACACACACACACACACACACACACACACACACACATACACACACACGCACACTCACACACACACACACACACACACACACACACACACACACGTTCCAGCAGTGTCAGCACAGAGCTTGACTCCACAACAAACGGTACTTAACTCCATCAGAGTCACTAAAACACTGCCTTTGTGACACTATTTTATTTTATTTATATCTCCTTTCCCCAAAATGTCTCTGAGAACCCTGGTCCTGCCATTCAAGCACCCTGGAGAGGCCCCCACACCCCCATGGAGAAGAGGGAGAGTCCCCTGAACATCACTTCCTGTCCCGTCATCACTTCCTGTCCCCTGTCCCAAATGTACCACAACTACATCCTTCCATCTTGAGTCAGAGAGAGAGAAGGGAGAGAGAGAGACAGAGCGAGAGAGAAAGAGAGACAGACAGACAGACAGACAGACAGACAGACAGACAGACCGACAGAGCGGCCGACTTACTTTCAAGCTCTTCTTTCTCAAAGTTGATGTGGATGGTGGAGCTGGTCTTCCCAAGATCCACCACTGCCTCCTCGTCATTTCCCTGTAAGACAGAATGAAAGGGTGAATCCACAGAGGAAGGGACAGGGGGTGGGGCGAGCCTTCACGGGCCGAGCGCTAAAATCAGACGGGTAAGAAAGCAGCTGCTCGACACCTGTGATGGAGGAGAAAATATTTGGGTTGGATGGAAGGTGGAAAGATGTAATTGTAAATGTTTGGGATTACTATCACTCACTCCCTCTCCCTCTCTCTCCGTCTCTCTCTCTCTCTGTCTCCATCTCGCTCTCTCTTTGTCCATTTCTATCACTCACTCTCTCTCTCCTTCTCTTTCTCACTCCCTCTCTCTCTCTCGCTCTCCCTCTCCTGCTCACTCCCTCTCTCCGTCTCCCTCTCTCACTTCCTCTCTCTCTCTCTCACTTCTTCTCCCTCCCCCTTGCTCAGTTTGTTAGCAGTGGCATTAGAGGAATTGAATTAAAGCTCAGGAATTTGTAAAAAACAAAAAAACAGAAACAGGAGGAAGTGCACCACATCCCACACAGAGCGAGTCCTGATCTTCACTCACGATGACCTCTGGCTGACCCTAAACCTCACCCCATCTAACTCCCAGCTAGGGGGGGGCCTCTATCTCGTTCTCACTAACAAGCACACCAGCCCCTAAATCCTGCCGTTTGGACCCACTGGGGCAGAGACGAGGGTAGAGGGCTGATCCCACTGTTACCCCACTACGTTGTACAGGTAACTTCATGAAGGAAACACCTGAGCAAATGAGGGACACACCGCATACTGAAAGCAGGTGCTTCCACACAGGTGTGGTTCCTGAGCTCATTAGGCAATTAACATCCCATACTTAGGGTCATATCAAAATGGTGGGCTAGTCCAGCTGTCAGTTATTTGGGCTATCATGACTAGAAGAAGAGACCTCAGTGACTCTGAAAGAGGGGTGATTGTTGGGGCGCGTTTGGCAGGAGCTTCAGTGATGAAGACTGCTCAACTTGCTGATGTTTCATGAGGAACGGTGTCTAAGATGATGTTGGCATAGAAGTCTGAGGGAAAGACCTCATCAGCTTGGTGTAACTGTGGTCGAAAGCGCACACTCCTCGACTCGATGTGGGGTGCACTTTCCTGCCATGGTTTAGGTCCACTCCACCCCCATCAACCCCCACATCCTATCAACAAATTCTCTCGGCAATTTCTGTCAGGCCATCGTACAAGAATACTGACGTTCCTCTGACTGAACTGATTCCATCTTGTTCCAAACATGCAGGTAACTGCCAAAATAAAGGAAACACTGGTAACCCGGAGGGATTCACACTCACACTCTCACACACTCTCACACACACTCACACACACTCTCACACACTCACACACACACTCACACACACTCTCACACACTCTCACACACACTCTCACACACTCTCACACACACTCTCACACACTCACACACACTCTCACACACACTCACACACACACACTCACACACAGCCCTGTCCCAGCTCCTGGGCTAGGAGAGTCCCAGCTGGTCTGCACCTGTTTAAAGGATCTCTCATTAACTCAAGTGTTCCCTTTATTTTGACAGTTATCTGTACATGGCTGGCCTTGTCGATGTTGACGGAGATTTCGTTCTGAACAGAAGCTGCTGTGATTCTGCTGCCTTGGGCGCCAGCGCTCAGTCTGTTTCTCAATATTTTATGCAGATTATGCAAATGTTACGCAAATCAGTCAGAACTTCTGAGAGGACGGGAGGAGTCTGAAGCAGCTCCAACAACGACTCCGTTCAGTAAATAAGACAGCTCCTTATTATCCCGCGTGGCTGCACAGCCTCTGGACTATTCAGACAAACATACAGCTGTGCTGTGCTTTGTATCACTTTAGAAAATAAGAACACAAGAACATAAGAATGCATAATGACGAGAACGGGACGTTCGGCCCATCTAGGCTCGTCATGTCCTAATCTAAAGAGTATCTAGTACTGCATCTAGCCTGGACTTGAATAGCCAAAGTGTTTCTGCCTCTACTACCCGACCTGGCAAGCTGTTCCAGGCATTAACAACTCTCTGTGTAAAGAAAACTTCCTAATATCTGTGCGAAATTTGCCTTTAACTAATTTCCGCCTGTGGCCTCTTGTTCTGCTAACTAAACTCATCCTTAAAAATCTTTGGTATTTTACTTTGTTAATCCCTTTAGGAATTTAAAAACCTCAATCAAATTCCCCCCCAAATCTCCGTTTGCTAAGCTTAAATAGATCGAGTGCCTTAAGTCTATCATCATAACTTTGACCTTTCATACCAGGTACCAGTTTAGTTGCCCTTCTTTGTCCTTTTTCAAGAGCTTCCATATCTTTCTTGTAGTGCGGTGCCCAGAACTGCACACAGAATTCTAAGTCATGTTATGTTAATGTTTATGTTAATGTTTATGTTAATGTTTATGTTAATGTTTATGGTAATGTTTATGGTAATGTTATGTTAATGTTTATGGTAATGTTTATGGTAATGTTTATGGTAATGTTTATGACAGGATAGCTCTAGTTGCTGAGCACATAGTACAGTAAGTTATTCTCTGCAGGGTCAGGGCAGACTTTACCCTTGCACAAAACACAACCGCTAAAACATGAACGCAAAAATACAATGAGTAAAACACAACCAACAAAACACAACTGCCATTTAATTCAGAGAGCATCTCAACACTGGCTGAGCATCTCTTACACGCGAAACAACAAAACTCTGCCAGCAACACGCCTCGAAGAAATTACGTGAAAAAATATATTTTTCAGTTCGGTACCGGTTCCAGACACAAAAAATAAAATAAATAAATAAAATAAATAATCTGGTATCAGTTAAACTCTAGGGATGCTCTTAATGAACCAAATTAAATGTCCGTCACACTCCACCACAAATACATTCTACTGCAAATACCCAGATCACACAGACCCAGAGACACACAGACCCAGAGACACACAGACCCAGAGACACAGAGACCCAGAGACACAGAGACACACAGACCCAGGGGCCAGAGACACCCAGGGGCCCCAGAGGGTCAGCCAGCCCAGGGTCTCCTCTCTGGATTGGCCGTGACCCGGTCTGTTTGGGCACACCCTGTGCTGGCCAGAGGAGGACAGGTCTGGATACGTCTTTAGTCTGGGTCCTCCTCAAGGTTTCTCCCTCAAGGTTTCTCTCCTCCCCTCGTTTTGACCAAGGGAGACTTTCCTCACACTGTCGCCTTAGGGTTGCTGTGGGGGGGTTTAGGTCTGGGTTCTCCAGGGAGCTTAATGCTCAATTGTGTAATTTCTTTCAAATGTCTAATTTGTTAGAGTAATACTAGGTGCCTTTAGCGGTTATAAGCATCGTGTTGTGCTGCAGAGTCCACTTGGGCGTCAAGAAACTGGAAAAACACCCAACGCCCAACTTCAAAACGTAAACAGACTTTTCCACTGACGCTTTTTAACAAACACATCTACGCGTCTAATAAACTTGCTCTCCTTTGAACTATTCTTTACCAGTCACAACTCCTGACCTGTAAAAAAAAAAAAAAAAAAAAAAGCCCAAAAACAACAAACAATAAAAGATCAGATTCTCAAAGATGGAAGTACAACATGAGGAAGCGGGCGGTGCCCTTTATTGACTTCCACACATTAAGATCAGAGAACAATGTGGCTCTGACTGCAGTAAATTATCAAACGCCAACGCCATATTATTTATTTCCTTTTCTAGTCACACAGAATAGAACATTCTTTATTGCCATGTTACACAAGGTAATTGAAATTAGTCTTTTCACATATCTCCTAAGAGAGGTCCGAGCGCAGGGTCAGCCATAGTACAGCGCCCCTGGAGCAGTTTTAGGGGTTCAGTGCCTTGCTCAAGGGCACTTCGGCAGTGCCCCAGGAAGAGAACTAGCATCCCTCTGGTTTCCAGTTCATTGGTTTTTAGTTTTGGCCTTCCTGGGATTTGAACCAGCAACCCTCCGCTTGCCAGCCCGTGTCACTAACCACTGAGCCACTGCCGCCCCCACATTTTAGCCTTCATATCCCACGCTCTGCAAAATGGACACCGACTGAGGGACCTTGTGTAGCAGTCTACGGCTGGAACACCGTGTAGGGCGAGGGTAACGGAGGCCCAAACCGGCCAGTGAAGCGGCCCCGGGGCCCGGCCCGTCCCGAGCAGCACTTTTAAAAACATGTCGTACTGTCTGAGAGGGAGCCCACGGGCCCTGGGGCCTCTGCGGTCGAGGAGATTACAGTTCAACATTACAGTTGTACAATATTCTCTGTGTGAGGAGAGGATAGGGGAAAAAGCTAGAGTAAGATCTTTGCTCGTGTGTGTGTGTGTGTGTGTGTGTGAGTGTGTGTGTGTGTGAGTGTGTGAGCGTGTGTATGAGTGTTTGTTTGTATGTGTGTGTATGTGGGTGTATGTGGGTGTGAGAGCGAGTGTGTGTGGGCCTGTGTGTGAGAGTGTGTGTGTGTGTGTGTGTGTGTGTGAGCGAGCGTGTGTGGGTCTGTGTGTGAGCGTGTTGCTCGCTCTTATCTTCGGACGCACACAAAGGGGTGAAAGTCTTCAGTCAGGTCAACACACCACTTGTAGGATGGCGTTTGTGAGTGAAGGAGAGGACGTCGATGTCATTGTGATTATTGACAGCGGTTCTGAAATAAGGACTTCAAAGCAGTGTCTCGTGACAGACGACCTCGCCCTGCATGTTGACCGAAAACAAGACCCCCCTTGACCACAAACAGGAGGCAGCTGACCGCCGAACCCCTGAAACACAACGCTGTGTGATCATTACCGTACCCAACAAATGGAAGAATGAATTTAGCACGGCTACAGCCAATGAAACGCAAGGGGCTGGCACAACACGTCCACCCCAGACACTGTGTAAACTTGCACGTTTTCCTCGTTCGATGAGATTCTACAGACACTGGGTCAGAGAAGTGTCCAGTGAACACCGTGATTAAGCACAAGAATGCCCCTGCATCCTGGGGTCCGTCACCCCTGAGACCATGTGCTGGAGTTCCTGGGTCAAAGTTCACAGCCTTCAGGAGAAACGTTCTCCAGGCAGGAGGAGAGGGGGAGGTGCTCTCAGTGAGACAGCGCTGCCCGGCTGGAGCCAAAGGCCCTGAACTTCCACTGGTTTATATCCAGAGGTTACTGTGGTAACGCCACATTTCCCAATGTGTCTGACCCCACGATGTACCACCACACACACAGAAACAAACACACACACACACACACACATGCATAAACACTCACATACACACACACACTCACACACACACACACACACACACAGCCCTATCCCAAACCTCTGTAGAGTTTTCCTATGGCTACGTCAGCACAACACAGCACAACCTCAAACGAACCCTTCTCCTCAGACACGAGCACATCCATGCACAGACCCAGGGTAAATCAACAGTGCTGTCATTGCAACAATTACCAGATTATTTCCAGGATAAAGACTGTCTTCACTCCAGGCCACTTCCTCCACATTTACTGGACTGATGGAGCTTTTGTCATCGAGACAGAAATAAGTCAGTCAACACAATGCATTTACCCCTATCCCAAGAAGAGATTAAACATGGCTCACGAAACACATGCCTTCATGCCATGGATATCATTTTAACCCCTAGTTCAAATAAAAAATAACCGAATCCAATCTAGAATCTAAAATAAAAACATAAACAAAATAAAACAGTTGGGGCATTTTTAGACGCCCATATCGGGCCCTATTTTAATTAGGCAACACGCTCGGCAAAAAAGTGCCAAAGCTGTAAAAATAGTTATTAAAATGTTATTGTACGTTCCTGCGCCACTCCAAATTCCCGAACTCTGCGTGTTACAAGGCCTGTAAATACAGGGTGGGCTGTTATGATTATGGAAACGCATATTCCTGCTGGGTTATGGCACAAACCTCCCCCCCCCCACCTGTGATGCGTGGGGGGTATTTTTGGAAACTTTCGCTGATCTCATCTCCCAAAGAAACGGTTTAAAAATATCTCCCAGTCCCACGAGTCATCTGCTGGCGACGCGATGGCCCACATAGCCCTGTCTCTAAAATACGCACGCCCGAAATGTGTTCCAGACAAAGTTAGCGCAGCACGAGCTCAACGGACCGCTCAACGCCGTCAGGAAAGAGACACGCTCCCGACACATGCTGCCGCTGCAGGCGTGACATTTCATCTCCTCGTCCAGAACAGTTTCTCCGTGTTTGAGAACGAGCGCTTTCCAATTTCCTCTATTAGACTGACAAAAAAAAAAAAAAAAAAGACGAACTTTTTCTCGCCCCTGTTTTTGTAGGCATTGTGGCTATGCATCTCTACGATGCCGTCTGACTCTCTGCAGCTTTACCCATCTCCTGCTCTTATATCAGTCATTCTGTGTGCCTCAGTAGGTAGAACGTGGTTCTGTGTGTCTCAGTAGGTAGAGCGTGGTTCTGTGTGGCTCAGTAGGTAGAGTGTGGTTCTGTGTGGCTCAGTTAGAGCGTGGTTCTGTGTGTCTCAGGTAGAGCGTGGTTCTGTGTGGCTCAGAGGTAGAGTGTGGTTCTGTGTGGCTCAGTAGGTAGAGCGTGGTTCTGTGTGTCTCAGTAGGTAGAGCGTGGTTCTGTGTGGCTCAGCAGGTAGAGCGTGGTTCTGTGTGGCTCAGTAGGTAGAGCGTGGTTCTGTGTGGCTCAATAGGTAGAGCACGACACTGCCAACGCTTAGGTTGTGGGTTCGATTCCCATTGGGGATCACATATACTGAAAAATGTATGCATTCACTCCTGTAAGTAGTTGCTTCGGATATCGGATATCGCTCTGGATAAAAGCGTCTGCTACATGTCCTAAACGAGAATGTTAACTGGAGCTTGCTGTGGTCGCGGCGTACTTCCTGGTGTTGAAAAGGCCCTTTCCGTTGTCCATCAGTGACTCCACCACTGAGCGGTGGACAGTTTAGTGAAGTTTCCTAGCTCATAAAAGTTGTTTTCTCGTATGAAATCAGATGGACATTTTTGTCCTTTTTTAAAAATGTGTCTGAAACAAAGCATTTTCAAAGTGTATTCATGAAACACACAGGTAACACTCCTACATAAAGATCATACTCATATGATATATTATACATTCATTATATTACTGCACTGATCTCTTGTGTGGACTATGATTGTTCCTACCATGTATTAATGCACATCTTGTAAGTCGCTCTGGATAAAGCGTCTGCTAAATGCCTAAAATGTAAATATACACTTTGGTGACCCGGTGGGGGTCCTAGCCAGACAGCAGGAGGGGG
>JAINUG010000244.1:255000-257500 GCA_029706075.1 Aldrovandia affinis
TCCTTCAATTGTTTCAGGCTTAAATGTCAAAAAGGAAAAGAATCTGAAAACCAAAGATGGAACGATCTTCCGCACTCGGTCAGGACTGCGGAATCACTGGCCATCTTCCGCAAGAGACTCAAAACCCACCTCTTCAGACTCCACTACCACTGACTCTCTCCATTTAACTAACTGCCATCACCACTGTTTACATGTTTAATACTGCTTTTCGTAATATGCATTTATGCTTAATATTGTCTCAAAAAAAGAAATTCTACTAATCTTTTCTCTCCCTGTTTTACAGGTATGGTATGTAGCGGTCAACAACGATGTCTATCGCTGTATTACTGCACTGATCTCGTGTCAATCATGATTGATCTTACCATGTATTAATGCACATCTTGTAAGTTGCCCTGGATAAGAACATCTGCTAAATGCTTAAAATGTAAAATGTTAATGTATCAAGTGTTCTCAGATGGGGGCCTTTTGACGTGATGTCATGCACTAAATTAAAGATATATTGCGAGTTGAGTTTGCTCAACGGGTTTGAACAAAACGCACACAAACAACAGAACTGCTGGCCGACAGCCCTGAATACCTGCCAGACGCAAGATTAATCTACTCCTAATGTATTCTTTAGGTATTGCAGGCGGCCTGCTTACAAACAGGAGACAGAGGAGATTGTAAAGAGGCATAAAGGAGAGTCATGTAATATGACACAGAGGGACGCTGTTTACCCACCCACAATAAAGAATAATTAAGATGACACTCGTATGTGTGTGTGTGTGTGTGTGTGTGTGTGTGTCTGTGAGAGTGTGTGTGTGTGTGTGTGTAAGAGAGTGTGTGTGTGTGTGTGTGTGTGTGTGTGTGTGTGTGTGTGTGTGTGTGTGTGTGTGTCTGTGAGAGTGTGTATGTGTGTGTCTGTGAGAGTGTGTGTCTGTGTGTGTGAGTGTGTGTAAGTGTGTGTGTGTGTGTGTGTGTAGAGTGTGTGTGTGTGTGTGTGTGTGTGTGAGTGTGAGTGTGTGTGTGTGTGTGTGTGTGTGTGTGTGTATGTGTGTGTCTGTGAGAGAGTGTGTGTGTGTGTGTGTGTGTGTGTGTGTGTGTGTGTGTGTGTGTGTGTGTATGTGTGTGTGTGTGTGTGTGTGAGTGTGTGTGTGTGAGTGGCCAGATTTGAGGAACCCTGTCCTAAATGTGAGAGCACACAAACTGCAGTGTGAGTGTGAGTGTGTGTGTGCCTCTGGCGAGAGCTGCTCCTGTCCACCGCCCAGTTTGAGTAAGAAGAAAAATAAAATAATACCAACTGCAATCCAGCCGTTAGCTACATAAAATGACAGAAATGGAGCACAAAAGCTGCTCCTGTCCACCGCCCAGTTTGAGTAAGAAGAAAAATAAATAATACCACCAGCTAACCATGGAACCTAAAAGCTAAATAAAATGACAGAAATGGAGCACAAAAGGGACTGAGGCAGGTGGAGGGAGGCGTGTTTGAGACGGTACGAGCTGAGGCAGGCGGAGGGAGGCGTGTTTGAGACGGTACGAGCTGAGGCAGGCGGAGGGAGGCGTGTTTGAGACGGTACGAGCTGAGGCAGGTGAGGGAGGCGTGTTTGAGACGGTACGAGCTGAGGCAGGTGGGGAGGCGTGTTTGAGACGGTACGAGCTGAGGCAGGTGAGGGAGGCGTGTTTGAGACGGTACGAGCTGAGGCAGGTGGAGGGAGGCGTGTTTGAGACGGTACGAGCTGAGGCAGGCGGAGGGAGGCGTGTTTGAGACGGTACGAGCTGAGGCAGGTGGAGGGAGGCGTGTTTGAGACGGTACGAGCTGAGGCAGGTGGAGGGAGGCGTGTTTGGCGTGTTTGAGACGTGTTTGAGTACGAGCTGAGGCAGGTGGAGGGAGGCGTGTTTGAGACGAGCTGAGGCAGGTGGAGGGAGGCGTGCTGAGGCAGGTGGACGAGCTGAGGCAGGTGTTTGAGACGGTACGAGCTGAGGCAGGTGAGGGAGGCTGAGGCAGGTGGAGGGAGGCGTGTTTGAGACGGTACGAGCTGAGGCAGGTGAGGGAGCTGAGGCAGGTGGAGGGAGGCGTGTTTGAGAGGCAGGTGGAGGGAGGCGTGTTTGAGAGCTGAGCTGAGGCAGGTGGAGGGAGGCGTGTTTCCGAGCTGAGGCAGGTGAGGGGGCGTGTTTGAGAGCACCGGAGGCAGGTGGAGGGATGGTCTTTCCTGAGGCAGGTGACAAGGCTGTTTAGCATTGCAGAGATGGTCTTTCCTGGACAGGTGACAAGGCTGTTTAGCATTTGATAGGACAGCTTGTAGCGATCACCTGTAACGAGCCTACCTCGACACGTTGCCATGGCTACGACCCAGCAGTGGCTGATGGTACACTTGGCATGGCAGATCGGTCTCGCTACATTCTTTGTTTACATTTTATTTTTATATTCACATTTTTTCCCTGTTTTTCTCCCAATTTGGTTGCCAATTATACCCTCTATTCACCCTCCCCCACGAGCCCGCCGCCCGTCCTCTGGGTAATG
>JAINUG010000244.1:267500-277500 GCA_029706075.1 Aldrovandia affinis
TTAAAAAACAATTATTAAAAAATAAATTTCATACCACGGAATCACTGGCCATCTTCCGCAAGAGACTGAAAACCCACCTCTTCACACTCCACTACCACTGAACTCTGTACATTAATTAACTATCCGGCCGCCATTCTACATGTGTCAACAGGCGGGGGCCTCCACAAACACAGCTCTGTCACTGTGCCTGTCCTGGGGGAGGGGGGCAGGGTGAAGTTAGGACACTAAAAAAACACCCCACTCAACCCTGGTGACCTGTCCTGTCTGCTCTGGAGCCGGGGTGTGATCCACTGCACATACAAGGGCTGTGTGTGTGTGTGTGTGTGTGTGTGTGTGAGTGAGAGAGTGTGTGTGTGTGAGTGAGAGAGTGTGTGTGAGTGTGTGAGTGTGTGTGTGAGTGTGAGTGTGTGAGTGTGAGTGTGTGTGTGAGTGAGTGAGTGAGTGAGTGAGTGAGTGTGTGTGTGTGTGTGTGTGCGTGTGTGTAACAGTCAAAATGTCTGCGTGCATGTTTGTGCTCAGGCACATGATACTGAATCAAAGGATGTGTGACATTAATTTGACATCATTTCCATTTGCTCCCCTGTGCCAGGAGAGTCCAGTGAGCATGTGCAGCACTGGGGGGTTGTGACGTTGAAACCCACTAAGCTCACGGCTGTGACCACAGAGAGAGGCTTACCCCCTGTCGCTACGCGCCCCACTGGTCTGCTGATGGGCCAGACCACAGACAATGACCCGTTTCCTGCCCCCTAATCTTCCCCTTTACTGCCCCTGGGGGGGAAGGGAGGGGGGGTTAAGTACACTCTCACTCTGGGTGTATCCAAACCCACATGACCTGCAGGCACTGTGGCCCCCCCAGGACCAGGGTTAAGGTGCCCAAATATCCAGCAAAATTCTCAGTGTTTCTATAACGATGTACCAACGTCTTATCATAGTTCCTGAGAATGATGCTTAAGTTTCACATCACATCACAGCGTTGCCCACAGCATCGGTGTCATTTGGTCAGCATATTTATATGGTGTAGATTACTTACAATACGTTTATAAAGGTAACCTGCACCATACACATGTGAAGTGGTGTGTAGCTGCCAACAATGGTGTCCATCGCTGTATTACTCTTGCACAAACAATGATTGATCTTGCCATGTATAAACACACCTCACCATGTATTCATCTTGGAAGTCGGTCTGGATAAGAACGTCTGCTAAATGCTTAAAATGCCAAATATAAGTGCAGCCACATTGCGCACTGAGGCAGCAGAGAGTCTGTGTCTGCTCAGCTTCCTCATCTCCGCTCAAACCGCTCACATTTTACACCTTCCGTCCGGGAGAAGAACGCCCTCACTGCGTTACCGAATCGATAAATATAATATACAGTCAAATGTGACACACACACTCACACACACACACACACACACACACACACACACACACACACACACACACACACACACACACACACACACACACACACACACACACACACACACACACACACACACACACACACACAGTGGAACAGTACTGAACTGAAAGGCTCCATCGTGTACCGTAACAAGGCTTTGAGGGAGCAGGTCTGGTTGAACACAATACAGATCTGTCATCCTCAAACGCAGGAGAACAAAGACACAGGAGTTCAGATGAAGCAGACAGAGAGCAGATATAAATCCATTATCCATACACACTCAATTACCCGAGAGAACCCTCACCATCACACGGTGGGCAACTCCACACACACAGCAGCTCTGCGACTGCGGAGGTGAGCTTGAGAACAAACAGAGGGGGAGAGGGAGAGGAGAGGGAGAGAGGGGGAAGGTAAATGAGTTTGGGAAGAGCAGAATGGGCAGAGGAGGGCTTTGTTGTGCCATCAGAGACACGCACCCGGCGCTTTGATGCTCCGGCACTTTGAAACGCAAGAGCGCTCATTTCCTCTCCAGACTCACGCACGTCACAGGGCCAAGACATGACACCTCCACTGTGCTAATGACTGGAGACCATAATGACTGGACACCCTGCATGACCACAGACCCTATTGACTGGAGACCCTAATGACTGGACACCCTGCATCTCCACTGTGCTAATGACTGGAGACCATGTCTACTGTGCTAAGGCTAATGACTGGAGACCCTAATGACTGGACACCCTGTCTACTGGGCTGCAGCAATGAGATCTGCATTCTCCTCCAAGAGCTACAGACCATGAAGACAATTATGGTACGTGTGTGTGTGTGTGTGTGTGTGTGTACGAGTGGTATACTTGTATCCATGTGTATGTGCGAGTGTGTAGGCTTGTATCCGCATGTGTGTGCGATTGGGTAGGTTTGTATCCCTGTGTGTGTGTGTATATGTGTGTGAGTGTGTGTGTGTATGTGTGTGTACAGTGTATATGTGTGTGTATACAGCGTGGGTCTGTGTGTGTATACAGTGTGGGTCTGTGTGTGTGTACAGTGTGTGTGTGTGTGTGTGTGTGTGTGTACAGTGTGTGTGTATACAGCGTGTGTGTGTGTGTGTGTATACAGTGTGTGTGTGTGTGTGTGTGTGTATACAGTGTGTCTGTGTGTGTGTGTGTGTGTGTGTGTGGGAGTCACAGCAGTGCAGAGGAAGGAGGAAAGCTTCCTCCTGTGACTCAGCTGTGCACAATGCTGCCCTGACGGTCACACGCACAAAACAAACAAAGCACACAGCCCTTCCGGGCAGCGCAGGGGGGTCCAGGGGCCCTCACACACACAGCCCTTCCGGGCAGCGCAGGGGGGTCCAGGGGCCCTCACACACTCAGGGCTCTGCGTCCTCAGAGTAGTCGTAACCATGGTGGGCGGGGAAGGGGTTTAATTGGAGAGTTCCGTTTTGGTGAACAGGTATATCCAGTTCTCACCTGCGTTTCATTGTGCTGCGTGGTCCGTTGGAGATCAGGTTTGACGCAGCTCAGACAGCGAAACGCTGGGGTACACAAGGCTAGCTCCCACATATGGTTCTGTGTGTCTCAGTAGGTAGAGCGTGGTTCTGTGTGTCTCAGTAGGTAGAGCGTGGTTCTGTGTGTCTCAGTAGGTAGAGCGTGGTTCTGTGTGTCTCAGTAGGTAGAGAGCGTGGTTTCTGTGTGGCTCAGTAGGTAGAGCGTGGTTCTGTGTGGCTCAGTAGGTACAGCATGGTTCTGTGTGGCTCAGTAGGTAGAGTGTGGTTCTATACTCTCGTGTGTGTGTGTGTGTGTGTGTGTGTGTGTGTGTGTGTGTGTGTGTGTGTGTGTGTGTGTGTGTGTGTGTGTGTGTGTGTGTGTGTGTGTGTGTGTGTGTGTGTGTGTGTGTGTGTGTGTGTGTGTGTGTGTGTGTGTGTGTGTGTGTGTGTGTGTGTGTGTGTGTGTGTGTGCGCACATGTGTATGTTTGTGTACAGAGACCTGCTCACATACAGACACCAGGTGGCTGTCACCAGCACGCAGAGTTAGCCCCAAACCCAGCGCAGGCCTGGATCACTGCATGTATAAACTGGCACCCTCCTTCCCCCTCCCCATCTGGTGCACGTCTCAGGGTTTCTGAGGTAACACAAAGGGGGAGGGGCCATTTGGGCCATTCCTGCTTCTTCTCGCAGTTTGTGGAGAGAGGTTTCACGTTCCACCCACGCTCACCTTCCTCTGCAGCGTAGCTGCTGGATTTGAGCTTTTACTTTCAGTTACAAGCACATCGTTTCAAACTTGTGTGAGTGCAGGCACAAAGTCAACTGAAGTGGAATGAGTTTTGATTTTGAAACAATGAAAGTTTTTCTTTTTCGCGCACACAGACACACAGACACAGAGACACACAGACACACAGACACAGACACAGAGACACAGAGACACAGAGACACAGAGACACAGAGACACAGAGACACAGAGACACAGAGACACAGAGACACAGACACACAGACACAGAGACACAGAGACAGACACAGACACAGACACAGACACAGACACACAGACACAGAGACACAGACACATAGTTGAAAACATCCTGATGATTCTTAATACATTCCTAAAACATAATGACACACACGGGGAGTACAGCATCCAAACAGAGTGCATCTTGGGAAATCAGGGTGACATCAGCCAATGAGCTCCCCCTGCTCGTTCACCCTGGAGCGAGGTTTCCAAACCGCTAGAGACATCGGTATCGGCTGAAGTACGAACACAGTCCTTGTGAAGCGGTCATGGACTCATCCATCACAGGAGGCCAGAGAAGGATCCGGACACATTCCCCTCGACTCTGTGTGCCGTAGTCAACTCAAATGAAAGAGACAGACAGACAGGGAAGAGACAACAGAAACGACCAGCTCCAAGCAGCGGCGAACCGCGGCAAACATTCGTCAATCAGGATTAACTCTAAGGACCCTCAATATCGACTCCAAAAACCAGTGAAAATCCTTCATAGAATTATGAACCTGTCCCCACCCGTATGGATATCCTGTTGGTTTCCTTTCACCACAAAGGAACTACATCTCCCACAACCCCCCCTCAGGAGACACAACAAACAGCTTTACCTGTTGTGCACACACACACACACACAACAGTTACAGACAGCGAAGGAAACAAATGTGACAGTTTCCTTCCTCAGAGGTGAACTACCTGCAGCCGACCTGTTTACCTGTCAACACAGACTCACCTTTATAGAACCAGACCAGCAACAGAGGGAAAAGGACACGATGTGACAAGTTACAATAACTATGGTGTCAAATAACCCAACCCCATCTGACAGTCTCACGCACACAGTTGTTTCCTCCACAGCATTTCCCAGAATTCCCTGCACACAGCAGTCAGTTCAACCACGTAGTAGAATCTATGCCCAACCTCCTATTAAGACATTTTATATTGGTGTTTCCTTTATTTTGGCAGTTACCTGTGTATATAGTGTTTGACTATATGAGATCGCTCATCAAATTTGTGCAGAAATGTCTCAAGTAGAGCTCACCTACAGCTAAAGCAGGCCAGTAGAAATGTCTCAGGTAGGGGCGATGGATAGGGTAGCGGTCTAATGCACCGTATCTTGGCTGCCTGTCAGGGACGCGGTTCTAAACCCGTCTCTACCAGACCAGCCCTGGTCATCAGCCCCGATCGGGGGCCGCGGTGTCCCCAGAGCGTGTCCCCAGAACGTGGGTGGGGGCGAATTCCGTCTCGAAGGAAGCGGAGTTCGCTGCCCTTGGAGAATTAGCTTGCCTCGTAGAGACGAGCGGCGGACTTGTGTGGGGAGGGCAAATCTAAACAAATAGAGGGTGTAATTGGCTACTAAATTGGGAGAAAAACTAGAAAAAAAAGTTTAGTTTAAAAACAAATGATAATAAATGCCCCAGGTAGCTCTCACCTGCAGCAGAGGGGAGTGAGTGGAAACACAGCTCACGGCTCTCATGACGTAATCTCACTCTTTCCACCCCCCCTTCCCCCACTTCCTGCTCTGCCCACCCGTTCTCTAGCTTTGTACAGCCATCCACAGCCAAATAAAAAAAGCAAAACAACAAGTCACACAGCACGCTAAAACTCCCATAGGCATGCGCTCACTGCCATGAAAATATCCGCCATTTCCCCTTTTAAAAACCGCTGTAACAACACCGCAACACAGAGACCTAGAGAAGACATTTCAAGACATTTTTGTGAAGGAAGCATTTACAAAACTGTTCCTGTGTTAGGTGCGTGATCGTAGCAACAGTTTGTTTCTGAAACGGCCTGCGAGACTCACGTACCAGAGAGAGAGGAGTAAAACAGAAACCTGGTAGCAATTTTCGGGGGAAGGAGGGAGGGAGGGGGAGGGAGGGGGAGAGAAGGAGAGCTAAACGAGAGAACATGCAGCTGAAAGGCGCTCTCCACAGAGCTGCGTGTGTAGCCGTATTGTTGTTGGTCGTGCGGCGGAGTTGTGTTGACCTCACGGTTGCTACATCTGTTTGTAATATATTCAAATGCCTGTGTGCTCCAAACAAAACTGCCGTCACGTGGTGAGACACACTGCCACCGCCAAGGAGCAACACCCTGTCCCCACTGTCCGAGGTACAGTACCACTCGATACTGTGAGTACACCGGCTGGGTAAACCTAAACCAGGTTTGTCTCATCATTTAATACGCCATTTAGCAGACGCTTTTATCCAAAGAGACTTACAGTAGTGAATGTATACGTTTTTCAGTATAATGTGGGCCCAGTGGGAATCGAACCCACAACCTAAGCGTTGCCAACGCCATGCACTACCTACTGAGCCACACAGAACCACACTCTACCTACTGAGACACACAGAACCACGCTCTACCTACGGAGACACACAGAACCACGCTCTACCTACTGAGCCACACAGATCCATGCTCTACCTACTGAGCCACACAGAACCACACTGTACCTACTGAGACACACAGAACCACGCTCTACCTACTGAGCCACACAGAACCACGCTGTACCTACTGAGACACACAGAACCACGCTCTACCTACTGAGCACACAGAACCATGCCCTACCTACTGAGACACACAGAACCACGCTCTACCTACTGAGACACACAGAACCATGCTCTACCTACTGAGACACACAGAACCAATAATTGGCAATGTTTCACACCATATAAGGTTCTGTAAATACTAGAAAATTACAAAAAACTGATGTACCAATAAACATAAGGAACATCAAAGCAATATTCAAGAAAATGTAAAATTGTCTCCAAATCTTAGATTCCTCAAAATAGCCACCCTTTGCCTTGATAACAGCCTCACAAACAATCGGTTAATAAGTTTCAGCAGGAAATCAGGTCATTAGTTTGAGTTGTCCATTTCACGTTCCTCCCATTTCACCAGACAGTTCTCCAGGTCTTTGAACTTCAAGGTGTGTTTCTTCACGTTTCTCCTTCATCTTGCTGAAGAATTAATCTTGCTGAAGAGTGCCCGATTGAGGTGTACTCAAACTTTTGACTGGTACTGTGTGTGAGATTAACTACACCCTTTCTTTATGGATCACCTTGTCCTGGCCATGTGTTGGGGGTCTGGCAGAGAGGGAGGGAGTGATACATATCATACATGCATATTTACGATGCTGTATCAATGTTCTGACTCCAAAGTATCGCTCATATTCCTGTAGTATGTGAACTGCAGTAACCTTACAGGGGTTGACACTGTGTATGCTGCTCTGTTCAGATTAGGTGGCAGTGTAGTGTAATGGTTAGGGAGCTGGGCTTGTAACTCAGAAGTCGCAGGTTCAATTCCCAGGTGGGGGACACTGCTGTTGTACCCTTGAGCAAGGTACTTGAATTACTGTATCCAAAAATATCCAGCTGTATAAATGGATTGTATGTAAAGAAATGTAAAACTGTGTAAGTCGCTCTAGATAAGAGCATCTGCTAAATGCCTAAAATGTCAATGTCAAATGTAGCCTACACAATTACACACTGTTGTTCGGTCTGTGTGTGTTTACTTAGACTGTTGAACCTGAAGCTGCAGAAGATCCTTCCTTTCCATTAAATTCCTCAAGGCTCAATAAAAAAATTATTGAAAGTTCAAAACTGAAAGTTGAAGTTAAAGTCATTTCAAACTGACTCATGCTTATGGGTTTTTGATTCAATTTTGTCCTTTGAAAGTACATTACAGTTACAGTATGAGGTATTGAATCATGATTCTGTTGTTATTGTGATTCAATCGAGAAATAAAAAATAACAATGAATTGCAACGCAACGGTACTGCAACATAAATTGTGTTGTGAGGTGCTTTGGCCAATTCCCAGCCCTATACGAGAGCTGCATCCCATTCCCCAGGACTGGAACCCAGAGCCCTCTGGTGATCAGGAGGCGTGAGGTTTGAAGCTGGTGCAGGTTACTGCAGCTCGACTGGGCCGACTCAACACAGCAGTAGGCAAAAAAAAAAAATCTTTTCTCTTTATAATGTCTAACAATTTTTTTGAGAATGTATTTTACTAATGTGTGAAGCAATTGCAGCTCGTGAATTTCTCTGAATGACCGCTTTTATTGCTGTGGGAACTACATAAATCATGTTAGGTAACTAAATTGCTAGTTAATTTTATTGCATATTTTATTACAGATTGTACTGCAAGTAGACGGTTAAGAGTAGCGCGCGTCTTTGAACTTCGGTATTCACCAGCGTGGGCCGTTATCAAACTCTGCGGGCATTAATGATGGATCTGCAGCACGAGAGCGTTTTTTTGGCTTTGATTGGACTGTTTTTGCGATTAACATCTGTTGCCACAGGGGTGTATTATAGAACACAGTGCCACTTCAATCTCCACTTCCTGTGCCTGCTGGCCTGAGGGATGAGGACCGATGCTGGCCCCATGAGCAGCCATGTTTCAAGAATCACTGGGACTGGTGGATAGCGTAGCGGTCTAACGCACCGTATCTTGGCTGGTCCAATACGAGTGTGACCTGCCTGTCAGGGACGCGGTTCTAAACCCGTCTCTACCAGACCGGTCCTGGTCGTCAGCCCCGATCGGGGGGGTGGCATTTGTCTGTCTACCCCAGGGGAGGGAGGGAGAGCCAGCAAGAACTCACTGTGAAGCACGTAAGGGAGTCTCCAGAAAGGGGGTCGGTGAGTTCTGTCTCGAAGGAGGCGGATCATCGCCGGCCTCAGGGAGTAGCTTGCCCGGCGAGTTCATGGGGGGAGGGTTAATCAAAATAAACAGAGGGTATAATGGGCTTCCAAATTGGTGAGAAAAACTGGGAAACATCTGAAGCAAAAAAAAAATGTACAAAAAAACTAAACACGACCACTAATCCACATCAGCGCCGACCGTTTCCACAACATTAGATCACTTTTCATGTCTCACATTGTCTCTCCATGTCATTACAAATAAGCCCCCACCACACAGAAAACAACAAATCACACACAAACAGCTGTAATGGAGCTGTGCCGTGGTCTCAACATGGCTAAAGCATGACCCCTCTATCAAGTGCATTAATCCAGTAAACAATAAGAAATGGTCTACATTAAACTGACAGATAAACGGCTGCCTGTTGTCTTTCTGTTCATCTTTTTATCCTTTAATTCTTGCAACAACAAAAAAACGGTGCGCAAATCATAGAGGCATGATTTAGGTCTACACCCCTGGGGCCACATGTACAAAGATTCTAAGAGTAAGAGTGCTGATCTAGGATCAGTTTAGCCTTTTAGCTCATAATGGATATGGTTAGGATATGGACAGGGGAAACCTGATCCTAGATCAGCACTCCTACTCTTAGAATTTTTGTACATACGGCCCCAGGTTTTTTTTCCTACCTATCGCAGATGTTGACAGCCTCACTTTGAGAATGACTTGGCCATTCGAGGCAGACCAAGCTTGTTACTTCAAAATCACTGAAACGGAGGCTACACTCAGCTCATGACGGGCAGAAACGCTACTCAAATTCAGATCCACCCCGCACCGCCGAGCCAAGAGATGAAACCTTATCTCTGGGATGTGCTCGACCTGTTGAGCTAAATTTATCAAATGGATGCTAATAAATTATTAACCAAGAGGCCGAATTAACTTGAAAGGGAAAAACACACAAAAACGCTCTTTCGTTTAGCCGCTGACAAAGTTGTTGTCAACTTAACCCTGTAAGGCCCTGTGTGTTGCAAAGCCAAGCTGCTCAGCACACAACACCGACAGAACGTTCTATTCTCTATTCACTAGTCTCATATGCCAGCAGGGATTTGATGGATTTCAAAATCTCTCATTGAAAGGGACCCCAACCAACAAGCTTAAAACTTCAAAAACCTTTCAACCGAAGGGCTTTCCAGAACAGCGATGGCCAAAGCGGTTCCTTTGTGTGCATTAAAAACCTGGAGAACGTCCTGTAATATCCTTACGAGACCACCCGCTAACCTCAGAAGCCGGGGTCATTTGAAGTTAAAAAAAAAGGCCTGCAGTTTGAGTGAGTGAAGGTCTTAGGATCACCCGTCAGAATTAAGAACAGCTGATGTATTTTTTGACAAATATACTCCCGAATTAACATCAAAGATGTCAAGAATAAAATCAACCAGGTGTAGTTTTCACGGCTTGGTGATATGACTTGCTAGGTTTAGGCGCA
>JAINUG010000244.1:280000-290000 GCA_029706075.1 Aldrovandia affinis
GTTAGCTGCCCGGCTAACTGTTCTCGGCAACTCTTTCAAACTGTAAAGATGGCAAACGGCAACGTTAGCTCTCAGTTACCGGCCGTCTACAAATCACTCCTTTCAACTTACGGTTGTCAAGAGGGGTCTCATCTGTTCCTTTCCCTCTTCTTCCTCCATTTCTGCCGTTTTCCTGCCCGTCTGGTCCCTCTCGCCCCGACTCAGTTTGAATACGATATCGAGAATTCCCCTTTTTTACGCGTCGCTACTACTGACACAACTCACTGGCATTTTACATACATTAAAACAGAGTAGGGTCCGCCCTTTATTTGATTGATGGGTTTCTTAACCATTAGCTATGCGGCTGCCGGCATTTCTCCACCAATCGCCTTCAGCGAAATCGCCAAGTGGGCGTGGCTGCGCTTATATTTGGGCGTGGTTTGTGACAAAGACACCCATTTTTTCCGTACAACAAAAGCGCTCGTTTCACAGGGTCGCTGAGATCGATAATTAACTGTGACAGCATTTGGGACTAGGATATTTATTCAGTTGTTCAGTGTCGATTTAGATTACGAATCGATCCCCCGCAAATGCCTGCGAGTTTGACACCTGTGGACTCGCCGATGAGCTAGGTTAAAGTAAACGGAGCGAGTGTAATTTTAAGTATGAAGAAGATATATCGCCATGTGTAAAATGTACCATCAAAGCCCAGGCAAAAAGTCAAAAAGTTGAGAGTAATTTAAAACATTCTTCAATGATAGTGCCAGTTGATATATCGATAATGCCCGTTGATATATATAATCCTATAATGTGTTCCAGTTTTTTCCATTTCCAGTAATTTCATTTAGCTTTGACCGTTTTAGATGCTGGATTTCCTTCACATTTGCTTAATGTCTTGAAGAAGCAAAGTTAAAAGGCTCATTTGTATGCATGGGCATGTGGATTTATTTAGTGTGTGTGTGTGTGTGTGTGTGTGTGTGTGTGTGTGTGTGTGTGTGTGTGTGTGTGTGTGTGTGTGTGTGTGTGTGTGGAAGTGGCTACTTGGTTAAATGGACAATCATAATGAATTTTAAATGGAAACCTAAAATGTATCCATGATGTATTTGTACAGACTTCAGACTTCATATAAGGCACAAGTGGTAGGTATAGGTTCTGAGAACAATCACAATTCTGATTCATATTCACGCAGAGTAGAACGACGAAGGCACAATGCTTTTCATAGAAAATGTCTTCATGTGAATATATCCCCTAGTAGTCATATATTCATATCACCTCTGTCTCAATCACTTGAACCATAAGTTCTTGTTTTGAGGAACAGCTCGTATCACCTCCCGATTACAAACAACAAATGTGACCTTTACTCTGAAGCTCAGTGTCCCTCTTTCTTTTGGTGATGGTGTCTTGTTTTTGTTTGTTTGTTTGTTTGTCATCCGTCCATTTTGACTCATTTTTTGAGATAAGTAATCTCAGGCCTTGGTTTGAGTTGCTCCTGGCGATGAGATCGTGTGTGCTCATAGCTGTGACTCGTAACTGAAACAGTTTGGTCCTCCTAAAGAGCTTACTGAGATTATCTGATTTATTTTCATTTAAAATTCAGCCCCCGATATTTCTGTTTTGCCCGCTGTAATCCAAACAGATTAGCCCAATCCTTCACACGCCTTTTGTTCCTAAAGTATGACGGAGAACCCGAATCTCCTTAAAAATCTAGCAGGATTTGTCTAAGGGGGCGTTAATCTCCGGGAAGGTTTTTAATCCTCTGATGAAGTCTGTGTTATGAAATATTTTGTGCATAGCAACCAATCAGAAAGGCCTGGAACATAGCAGGTGTGTCCTAACTGATGAAGGAAACACGCCAGCTTTGAACTAAGGCTACTTCAGTACGTACGTAAGAGGTCACTTTTGTGGAAGTGAGATTGGCCAGCCAAGCTGTTTTCTCATACATGGGGCAAGAGCAAAAGAACGCTTCAGAACGCAGTAGCCGTGGGGCCTCGGATAGCGTAGCGGTCTAAAGCACCTCGCTTTGCAAGGTGCCTATTGCGGTCGCAGATTGTTTTCCATTGTGAGCTGCCTGCCATGGTCCCAGTTTGAAACCCATCTCTGCCAGACCGACCCTGGTGGGGAGCCCTGATCGGGGCGGCGATTGGCTGTCCGTCCCAGGGGGAGGGGGGAGGGTGAGCCAGCACGAGCTCGCCGAGGAGCAGAAGGGTGTCCCCAGGGAGTAGGTGGGCGAGTTCCGTCTCAGAGGAGGCGGATCACCGCCGGCCTCGGGGAATTAGCTTGCCCCGTAGAGACGGGCAGCGAGTTCGTGGTGGAGGGTGAATCAAATAAATAGGGGGTATAATTGGCCACAAAATCAGAAACAAAAATGTAAAGATAAAAAGAATGGAGTAGCCATGTGGAGAAGTGAAGCGCTGGGCTCTGGTGCAGGCCTCTCCACCTGGACCACTTCACTCCAGTCCTCAGGGGGGCGACTGTAAGGGGAATGAGGAGTAACGATGGGGCACAGTGCGGCTTGCTGATTCAGAGTCAACTGAAACACTGAAAGCCCAGGTGTAACGGAGTTGGTTCTGCCCACAGTGAGTTTCGAACCGAGGGATCTCCGACGCGACAAGAGAGCGATTTAGCTCGCCGAGCTAAAGACTCAAGTCCCTAACTCCGGGAAATAATCACACTCTTATCCACGTCACTTTCTGTAGCGGACACTCACGTACCAGAGCCCACCCGCTACACGTGCAAATACGTGTGATGTGTAACTGGCAGTGTTGTGGTTTTTGTGTTGTATTTTTATGTGAAATGTGAATGTAATGTGCCAACATGATCTGCTTGCTGTTCTTTAGGCCTTGTAAAAGAGAGAGATCTCAACGGGACTTACCTGGTTAAATAAAGGAGAAATGAAATAAAGTTCAAATAACTGAATATAACCCCCAGCAGGCATCTAGGCACTGATTTCAGAGTAGAGCCAACATCTCTCTGAGCAGTAAAGTGATCACTATTGCAGTAAAGTGATCACTATTGCAGTAAAGCGATCACTGTTGCAGTAAAGCGATCACTATTGCAGTAAAGTGATCACTATTGCAATAAAGCGATCACTATTGCAGTAAAGCGATCACTGTTGCAGTAAAGCGATCACTATTGCAGTAAAGCGATCACTATTGCAGTAAAGCGATCACTGTTGCAGTAAAGCGATCACTATTGCAGTAAAGTGATCACTATTGCAGTAAAGCGATCACTATTGCAGTAAAGTGATCACTATCGCATGTTGAGATCTCCACTGAGCAGAATGCACAGCATACTTTGGTTGTTGTTGTTTTTGTTGTAATTCCAGTTTAGAAAATGTACAAATATAAAACCCTGTTCTGACTTTGGAAAGCTTGAGTGCAGGGAGGTGGATAGCGTAGCGGTCTAACGCACCGTATCTTGGCTGGTCCGATACGAGTGTGCGCTGCCTATCAGGGATGCGGTTCTAAACCCATCTCTACCAGACCTGCCCTGTTCATCAGTCCCGATCGGGGGCGGCGTTTGGCTGTCCGCCCCAGGGAGGGGGAGGGTGAGCTGGCTCGGGTCTGACGTGAAGCACGTAAGGGAGTCTCCAGAACGTGGGTGGGGGTGAATTCTGTCTCGAAGGAAGCGGAGTTCGCTGCTCTCAGATAATTAGCTTGCCTCGTAGTGGGGAGGGTAAATCTAAATAAATAGAGGGTGTAATTGGCTACTAAATTGTGAGAAAAATGGGAAAAAATCTGAAACAAATTTATTTAAAAATATATATATATAATATAATCTCTCCTTATTACCTTATTATAACTTTTTATGTTATACAGCCTGTATATACATATTAGGAGCGTGTCAATTGCCTTTTGGAAATTTTATCCTGCAGAAATCCGTGGGGGGCGTTTCTATAAGGGAACAAAACCAGGAGAAAGGTCTCAGCTGGACAAAATCTTTATTACATTCTACATTTACATTTTAGGCTTTTAGCAGACATTTTAGGCTTATCCAGAGAGACTTACAAGGTGTACATTAATACATGGTATGATCAATCATTGATTGTTCATGCGAGAGATCAGTGTATTAATACAGCAATAAACATAATTGTTGGCAGCTGCTCACCGTACCTGTAACCCAGGGAAAGAAAAGGTTAGTAGAATTTTTTAGTATCAAACATAAATACAAAATACGAATTACAGTATTAAACATGAAACCAGTTTATGAATCTACATCGTAATGGTCATTTTCTTGGCGTGTGCTCAATGCATCTTATTTATTGATTGTTTCTAGAAAAACATCAAAGGAAATGAAGACTTTTATTGGATGCTCATAAATAAAGGATCATTGATATGTAAAGTCAGTGATAATGTTTCAGAGCAATGCCCTAGGTGACCTTTGAACTCCTGAGTCAATCATTCACAGGGCAGCTCTCTGTGTTGTTTGGACAGAAGCCCTGTCACTATAAACTGCTTTTCCTTTTTGCACCACAAACATTGTAATTCACCCCCTCATTACATGTCAGTGTATGGAAATTATTATATAGATTGTGTTTGAGAAGCTTATATTAATATTTATATGTAACCATCATCATTATAGCACTGATGTTCTTGTTCTCATTATTATATAATTCTTATTATTGATACCATTAATAATATTAAAAATTCTAGCATCATAAATGACTTATGTATTATAAATGCCATAAATGTTGTTGCTACCAATGTGATTAATATTGGCTATAATACATTTACATTTACATTTTAAGCATTTAGCAGACGCTCTTATCCAGAGCGACTTACAAGATGTGCATTAATACATGGTAGGAACAATCATAGTTCGCACAAGAGATCAGGCTGTATGCCGTAGCTCTTAGCCCAAAATGCTGCCCCCTCGACTGTTCTGTCCTCCGTCAAGACGAGCTGAGAGGATTCTGTGGTCTCCATAACACCCCCCCTCCCATGACCTTATTTGGGACACTTCTGAATGAACTTTTCAGAAAGTATTTTATGTTCCCTTCGGAAGAGAGCCTGTCCATTAATTTGGCGACTAAGTTTAGTGCGCATGGGGTCAACGTACTCTCCTGGAAACCTTCCAGCTGTCCAATGAAAACTAACGATGTTGATGATGGATGTGGGCCAATCAACACGCAGGAAGTCACACTACACCCCTGACGCTATGAATCTGTCAGGCCAGTCTGAGCAGCAACACTACATATACAGCATATATATATATCCCTTTTAGCAGACGCTTTTATCGAAAGCGACTTACAGTAGTGAATGCATACATTTTTCAATATATGTGGTCCTAGTAGGAATCAAACCCACAACCTAAGTGTTGTCAGCACCATGCTCTACCTACTGAGACACACAGAACCACACTCTACATACTGAGCCACACAGAACCACGATCTACCCACTGAGACACATAGAACCACGCTCTACCTACTGAGACACACAGAACCACCCTCTACCCACTGAGCCACACAGAACCAGGCTCTACCGACTGAGCCACACAGCACCACACTCTACCTACTGAGCCACACAGAACCATGCTCTACCTACTGAGCCACACAGAACCACGCTCTACCTACTGAGCCACATAGAACCACACTCTACCTACTGAGACACACAGAACCATGCTCTACCTACTGAGCCACACAGAACCACACTGTACCTACTGAGACACACAGAACCACGCTCTACCTACTGAGCCACACAGAACCACGCTCTACCTACTGAGCCACACAGAACCACGCTCTACCTACTGAGCCACACAGAACCACGCTCTACCTACTGAGCCACACAGAACCACGCTCTACCTACTGAGCCACACAGAGCCACTCTCTACCTACTGAGCCACACGGAACCACACTCTACCTACTGAGCCACACAGAACCACACTCTACCTACTGAGACACACAGAACCACACTCTACCTACTGAGACACACAGAACCACGCTCTACCTACTGAGCCACACAGAACCACTACATACCCGGCCTGGAAAGTGTCACTCTCTGAATCAGGGTCACAGAGCTGTCTATCCTCTACACACGAAACAGAGCGATCGTATTCCTTCCTTTCAGCTGTAGTGGCGCTTGGATCTTCTCATCCAAATGCGCTTTTATTCCATCGTGTGCGCAACCTATTACCCAATCGTTATTGGTCCTCTGCTGCCCTCTGGTGGTGTAATTAGCCATCTGCACAACTTTCCGCAAGAGGCCGCTTGCTCAGTTCTACAAAAACGCGAATGGCATGGCTTCACGAGCTCTCATCCTAGGCGCTCAAAGCGCAGAGGAAACTCACCCTATACGCCACGATACGCCATTTGCGTAAATAGGCGCAAGGCGTTAATTCGACGAGGGGATGATGGCGATGTGGCATGCTAGGACACATGGACAGGAAACCAGGGTAGCACCCTTTCTTTTTGAGAGCCACGAAAGAGGACCTGGACAAGACCTTGGTTTTTATTAATATTAATATCAACTCTGAAATGGCTCGTTCACAGAGTGTGATACTCAGCATACCTTTTCACGGATACGATAGGCTGCCACTATGGATAAAATATATTTCACTAAATCAGAAAACAATACCTAACATACAAAATATCAGCATTGGAAAAACCCGTGTTTTTATTTTTAAATACGCAGACAAATTGTGCAGCAGACGCAAACGTTGGTTGGTCGCATATTTCTACGTTGACTACGGGCCTTGACTACGGGCCTTTCTGGCGAATTTCGTAAATGTATTAGTCCTTTGCTTCCCTCTAGTGGCGTAAAACGAGAATGCAGGTTATGGAAGACAGGATGAGTGATTTGCGTACCACATTATCACATTCGAGCTACAGGACTGCTTTGATTCACTTTTTATGTATATATTGATCTACATACATCTCTGTACAAGGTGATGTACGTGTGTGATATATGTACTACACATAAATATCATTCAACACATAAATTATACATCGCCAATACAGGGTACATTCATTTACTCATGAAACAAACCAGGGGCCGTATGTACAAAGATTCTAAGAACATAAGAACATAAGAACATAAGAACATAAGAACATAAGAATACATCATGAGGAGAACGGGCCGTTCAGCCCATCTAGGCTCATCATGTCCTAATCTAAAGAGTATCTAGTACTGCATCTAGCCTGGACTTGAGTAGCCCAAGTGTTTCTGCCTCTACTACCCGACATGGCAAGCTGTTCCAGGCATTGACAACTCTCTGTGTAAAGAAAAAATGTCCTAATATCCGTGCAGAATTTGCCTTTAACTAATTTCCATCTGTGGTTTCTTGTTCTGCTGACCCCACTTATCTTAAAAAATCTTTGGTATTTCACTTTGTTAATCCCTTTTAGGAATTTAAAAACCTCAATCAAATCCCCCCTAAGTGTCCGTTTGCTAAGCTTAAATAGATTGAGTGCCTTAAGTCTACCATCATAACTTTTACCTTTCATACCAGGTATCAGTTTAGTTGCCCTCTTTGAACTTTTTCAAGACTTCTTTCAACTTTTTCAAGAGTGGAATACACATAAGAGTAGGAGTGCTGATCTAGGATCAGTTTGGCCACTGGGACCACATATATTGAAAGATTTATGCATTCGCTTTGGATAAAAGTGTCTGCTAATGTTGTATTATTATGGGGGCAGAAGAGTCGCCTGGTGACATGGTTTCCTCACGCCTCTTAAATGCCTCCTTCCCCTCCTGCCGTACCAACATGGTGCCTCCATAATCTCATCTCTCATTTTTTTATTTGAGATCCTTTAATAAAGAGTTGATCTCTGTTATTCATTGGTCTTTAAGTTTGAACAAGTGGGTTATTGGAACTCCCACAGACTCATTGGCAAACCTTGCCGTTACCAGATCCTGCAGGTTCAAAAATAACAATCAAAGAAAGCCTATTTCGATGGGAAGTACTTGGTTAAGATTACTGTGAAAGAGATTTGATTTGATTTGATACTTCTATATTAGACATTACAAAGCAAATGCAAATATTTTTGAATATTGACTGCCCTCTACAGAATATTATACATATACACACACACACACACACACACACACACACACACACACACACACACACACACACACATTGTTCAATGGAAACAATAATTTAGCCCCGCCAGATCAGACTAATTATTGTCCCGTTGTGCCGTCGCCTCCACGCGGATATGTATGTAAATCATTCATGCGGTTAGTAAACCTGCGCAAAGATCTGATCTGAGGGAATATATCACCTTTCCCGTCGCGAGAGCAGACGGCTCGTGCCCGCTTCACAGGACTCGAGAGACACACGCCGCGCGCGCGCCTCCGGGGCTCGTGAAGCTCGTCAGCATGCGAGCCTCGGCGCGAGCGGCATCACGCACGTCCGACGCCACAGACTCCATTAGCCAGACATGTTTTTATATTACTACTTTTCGCCGAAGAATACTTATCATACTTTTTCATGATCTTGCCACCCGTTCGCAAAAACAATCTTGCCAAAGGAAAGAAAGAAGAAAAAAAAATCAATCCACCTAAATCTTAATCCGCGGAGTTAAATTAATTGAGGTCCCTGATTATCAGGAAATGATTTGTGGGCCCCCCGCCCCCCGGTCCCGTGTCTCCGCCGCGGTTTCATTACCGACTCGTCCTTCGAGACCGAGTATTAGGCAAATCCGTGAGCGTCTCCCGGCCCGCAATCCCCCGCCTGCGGTTATTACCGGCGCGCATGGCTGAGTCCCGGGCGCGTCTCGATCCACTGTCGGCGTGTCAGGGAAGAAAATAGCTTTTATTATTATTATTATTATTATTATTATTATTATGTATTTATGTTTTACAATTTTGCGAGCCAGCTGCCTTTCGACAATTTTTGTATGGTTGTGGTAACAGGGGCGATTCGAGGATTTGACCTTTAAGGGGGGCTCAGCCCCCAACGAGAACGTGAGATTCTACATTTTAATTCATTTACTGTTACATTCCCCCAAAACAAAAACACCACAATGGTGGTCGCTCTCAAAATTGAAATACCACTCTCTCTCTATATCTGTGCTATTTTTAAAAATAGATATTAAGCAAAAATGTTTTTTTTTTAAAAGAATGACTAAATATTTTCAGGGGGCTGAGATGAAAGAACAGGGACAGAGACCCCCCAAATAGGGTCTCAAATCGCCACTGGTGGTGACAAAAGGCATTCCCATGTTTTAAGTGACAGAGATTTCGTCCGCATGTACAAGCTCGTGTCTGGGGCACACACCGTTTCCTCTGTCTTTACATGAACACAACAGAGGGTTGGAAAATCAAGTTAATTTTCACGTGTGAAATAAGAATATGTGTAGGCTACATATATGATCACGTGAGAATACCTGTGAAGTAAACATGCGTAAATGTGTGGCATGCATATGATTCACATGTGCAGAATGAATTTAAGTCCCTGATACAGCTGTGTTCTGTAGACTGGGCTCCCATTGATAACATGTTGTATTTCCTAAATCTGCCAATGTTTTCCTTCCCAGTGTTACAGGTATGGTGTGCAGCTGCCAACAATGATGTCTATTACTGTATTACTGCACTGATCTCTTGCGCGAACTATGATTAATCTTACCATGTATTAATGCACATCTTGTAAAGTCGCTCTGGATAAGAGCGTCTGCTAAATGCCTAAAATGTAAATGTAAACAGAGTAAAAGTAGCAGCATTTCCATTGGTGTGAATTTATGCAACTTTAGAATGTTATTGCACACAACTCATAACGTGTTATTAATGAGTTATGAAAATTCTGTGGTATTTTTTAGGTTTTTGTAAGGGATGCCTGTTCGATCACTCTGAGCATGATAAACAAATACTATGCACGCCAGAGATTTTGATAACTCGATAAATAAATAAATCATGTCTAATGGCATCTGTGCATAATTGTGTCCCCTGAGGTTGTCTAAATATCTGTAAATCTGGTGACAAACATACTCTGATGACAGCGTGGTTCTTAGTGAAATAAAGGTGTGCAGTTCCACAAGCAACCAGAAGGTGGCGTGTAGAATCTTCTGAACCACAGCCGAACC
>JAINUG010000244.1:295000-337500 GCA_029706075.1 Aldrovandia affinis
CCACTATGACCGGTATCAGTATTGTGCCAGTTTCGGCTCTGGCCGGGAGTGCCACTAGGGGGCGACAATTGGCTGTCTGCTCCAGGGAGGGGGGAAGGAAGCCGATATGAGTTCGCTGCGTACAGGAGAAGCTCTGTGTACCAGAGTTACAGTCGACGGCTTGGCGAGTGCCGGCCTGGAGGAGGCGGTACATCGCCCGTGTCACTGCCGGTCACAGGGCTACGGCAGCGAGCTCACAATACGAGGGGGGGATTGACATGCAAAAGAGAGGGTGAGATTGGCTACCAAATTGGGAAAAAAATTGGGGAAAATCTGAAACAAAACTTTTTTTAAACCCCCAAAAAACGTAGTCAGTGTAGTTCAGCTGAAGTGCACCAATAGCACAAACCCTAACACACACGGTCTGATCGCGTGACCACGGAGTCGCTGGATCGCAGGTTCGAACGCCGGTACAAACACTTAATTTCTAATGGCCCGCTGCAGAATAATTAATCTATGCCACTTCACAAGGTGTTGATTGGCTACATACAAAACTCACCGTCTCCCTGGATAGTGTGTCTACTGTGTAAGGCCAGTGTAAGATCTGTGATTTAAAAAAAGACCAGAAGATGACACTGGCTGTGCATTTGAGGTGTAAATGGATGTAAGTATGATTCAGTGATAACATGACTCACTGTGATGCTCTAATGAGAGGAATGATGTCGAAATATTGACTGATTCCTACTAAGATCCAGCTTCACTGTCACAAGATATGTTTTGTCATGTCACACATCACATATGAGGAATATGGCAGAAACCGTCACTTTTCTGTAAAAGTGATTGGTTTAGATTGAAGGGGCTTGGATTGTGTTATTGGCCGCTTGAGCACATAACAGGTATTTGTTTAAATTTGTTTTCTTTGTTTTCAGGATTCCCTAAGTCTCCCTGTTAGAGGGTGTCTGCCAAATAGACAATGGAATAGATATAGATATATAAACATATATCAATTGTTATATATACAAATATTATTTATATAGTAATATTATATATAGTTATATATAAAAATATACAAAATTTCCTTCCCAGTGTTACTGGTGTGCAGCTGCCAACAATGATGTCTATCGCTGTATTACTGCACTGATCTCTTGCGTGGACTATGATTGATCTCACCATGTATTGATGCACATCTTGTAAGTTGCTCTGGATAATCAAAATTGTAAATGTATACTGTCAGACAGATCGATAGAGAGCACAGACATTGATAGACATCAGACAAAACGACAGACGCAGATAGACAGACTTAATGGACACGATAGATTTGTTAGCGATTTGTTAGCCAAACAGAAAGGGTATGTCTTCCCCATCTCAACCTCAGACTTTGTTTCTGGCACTTTTCCTGGGCGGATTAATTAGTTACATTTATGCAGAAGTTGAGGCGCCTGACACCAGCCAGAGCAACAGAACTCTACATAATTAGCAGGTGTTAATTGGAGTTAGTCAGACACTTAGAATTCAGTCAAGGAGCGTGACAGCACACTTAACTAAAAATAAAGCAGCACGAATGTGCTGAGGTATTTAAATGAATTCAAACAGGAGAAAACGAGGAGGAGGAGGAGAGACTCGGAGATGGAGGCGCTCACAGCCTCACCGTTAGGCTGGGACACAGAGCAGAGTGCTACAGATGTTCACGTAACGCAGGAACGCAACGGACCAATGGCCTGGTGTTAAGCTGATCCTAAAAGGTAGAATTCAAACACGGGGGGCTCAATCTGACTTCCACTGCACTCTGTCCTTAACCACGCTCAACGCATTTGAAGTGAGAATTTTGCACCTTTTTTTTTTGGTTCATTTCGTTTTGAACTTGTGATGTATTCGATGAAAAAAAATGATGATGTGATACTTCAGGGTTGCCAGACTCCAACAGTTTTGGAGGGGTGCGGTGTCTGCTAGTTTTTTGGTGTACTTCAGCAATTAAGTGATTCATTTCAGTCACTGGTTTGCTAAAGAACCCACACACCTTGTTTCTAAAGGCCTACGTTGGCCGCTGGGTGACAGTGTGACCCTACAGGACCTGAGTTTGATGCCCAGGGGGGATTCTAGGATGTGACAGTAGGGGGCTGACCCTGACAATGTGAGAGGAGGGCTGGACTGGGAGCCATTTGGCTCAGACGCCCATCACATCGGGGTATAGGAACCAATGGGCCGCTTCCATTTTAGTTCAATGGCAAAAAAAGATGTGACAAGTGTCAGTTTAGAAAATGGGCTACCGGCCCAAAACAGCCCACCAATGACAATGCCAGTCCAGATGTACACAAGCAAAGCACAAGCCTACATTTTAAATTAATTAACTGTTACATTCCCCAAAACAAAAACACCACAATGGTGGTTGGTCTCAAAATTGAAATACCACTCTCTCTATCTATCTGTGGTATTTTTTTAAATAGATATTAAGTAAAAATGTTTTTTAGAAAAGAATGACTAAACATTTTCAGGGAGGCTGAGATGAAAGCCCCCTAAATCGGGTCTAAAATCTCCACTGATTTGAGCACACATTATATAATATCCTATATTATATAGTATTGTATTTTATATTCATTTTATATCTCTCATTTGGAAATACAGAAATATTTCATTATTAGTGGCAGAACCATCATTATATTTGCGTATGACCAATCCAAGAGTATTGCGCTCCATGCTCTATCTGAAAAACAATTATTTATGATTGGGAATAATAAATTGGGAGTCCACGTTCCAGTGGATCAATTACGGTCTCGCTGCTGGTATCGCCAGTTGAACTGACAACTCTGTGTTTGTAAAAATGTACAAATTTAATCCGTTATAACTTTGCCATGTTTTACTGCAAAACAAGGTTTCTTTTGGAAATTCTCCATCGTGCACAAGTCAATCTAGAGCGGCGTTAAACATGATCTTATACATATAAAGATTTTTTGTCAATACACAAAAGTGTCATTTGATATTAGAACGTTTAAAAATGTTTGCCTTTACTCGAAGGCGTGCCCTGCTCTGCTCGAGGCGTGCAGTGCAGCACGTGACCGCCGATAGTGTGAGCGCGTGCAGAGTGTACAAATTTTGACCACTAAGTGTCGTCCCTGGATGCAGTCTGACGAGTTTAACACAAACGTTGCAGGCCTACTTTACTTCATATCCGGGTACTGTGATCCTGGGCTGGGTTTTGTTGATAGAAACTCGAGGTTATTACCTTATATTTTCCCAATTTTATACATTTGATGTCGTACTTTTTATTCATAGGGTTCCATGTATCTCTAAAATATATATAATGTCACTGAGAATCACTAGCAGAATCTCTTATAGATCGCTCAGCATTTCTGCTTTGAACTCCTCCAGATGACAGCTAACAAAGATCATTTCTGCAATTGCAAATTATATTTTTATTGGTGATTATTTTACTATAATTAAAATCCACATATTAGAAATCTCCCCATCATAACCGTCCAATATATAGATTTAATCATGCACGTGATAAAAATACGTTTCAGCAGAGGGAAGCATCACGCCTTAAAACTCTTCTGGGAACAAGTCAACACTATTACAATATATAAGTACGGGTGTATGCTAAATGCACTATATATTCCCTGTTAGTGTATCGTTAAATTGCTACTTTAAAGACATTTGCGTCCGTATATTCCAATCACAATACATAGCCTACATAAAACTAGCCTAGAAGTTAAAGTCTATACTATTACTAAAAATGAATTAGCCATGGCTATAGGCTACTATACGCCAATTCCCTTGCTCGCATTTTTTACAGTAGGTCATCTTATGCCGAGAGACACTTATAGTTACATATTAAATTAAATTACGTAATTTCTATTTTGTCTTTTTTTTTTCTTCAAAAGCGGATGAAAAGCAATTTTCACTGATATTGATCTAATACATTTGCCAGCTTATTCTGAAACAAATATAAAAAATAAAAATAAAATGTCTTCTGAAATGTCCCCTTCCGATTAACCCATCGATTTGCTGCTGTTATTAAAAACCAACACACACATTTTGAGTCTTGTGATTTCTTGTAAGAGAGTAGATTTGAGGAAACCGTGTGCGATACTTGTGGCTTGAGGAGGTGGGAGCCTCTTTTCGCGATGACTAACGTTACGCCAACAGACACTGTTTTGTTCTGTTCTTATGTGGGTGAAATAAATCTGAGGTGAGGAGCAGGTATGATTGCATCTGAAATATTTTATGAATTGGCTGTAGGCCCCAACAATCCAACTTTTCACTTTTTCCACACAAGGTTTACGAGATTAAATATCCACACGCATCTATAATGCATCCTGTGCAATATTCTCGTGTTTCAATACATATAGGCTAGCCAACACTGATATTTTCAAACATAGATTACATGTCTCCTTCAGTGGCGATTTTAGACCCTATTTTTCAGCCCCCTGAAAAATTATTTTCTAAAAAACATTCTCGTGTTTCAATAGATAGAGCCAACACTGATATTTTTAAACATAGATTATAGGGTAGCCTAGTTATGATACATGCTATATACAGGCTATTATCATTATCGTTATATATTATTATCAGTACAAATTTATTATTAATATTAGGCCTATTAGATGCACGTTGTAATCGATTATGCTGACCTCTGAGAAATGCACTTTACTTCAGGTATATAGGCTATACGTTTCACAAAATTAATTCACGTGGGTTGCTGTAAATATAATATATAACGGCCATCAGTTGCTATGCCATTAGCATGGGGAAACGTTCAAAGTAAAAGAAATATCAACCAAATCGATTACCACAATGCAATATCTAGAAAATTGTACGAAAAGAGTAATAGTTTTCCGATCTGTTGGACAGACAGGCGACACAAATTGCGGAGGAAAGTGTATACCGCTCTGAAAGAAAAATACTTCACCGGACAATCGGTACTAAGCCTTACAGGCTATCCGACGAAATCTTTTCGACTTGAACATAAATCCTTCTTTAATACCAGATACAGAGATGTCGACCTGTGGCCGGTCATTAGCCAACAGACAACAGTCATATAATCCCCAGGCCCCCCGCAAGCGAGATGACCATTTCTGAGCCACTATGCATGAAGACGATTTAAAGGTGTAAATCATAGCCGATGTGTATTAGCGCTGCTTTATAAGCAGCGTGACGGTTACAGACGCAGCCAAATGCAGCGGATTTAAAACGACATTTCCCCGATCAACGCGTGTTATGCAAAGGTAAAACATTTAGAATCCTGTAAATAAATAATAAATAAATAAAATGGCGAAGGTACGATATACAGCCGACTATAGCGGTTTAGATTCAATTACAATCTGGGAAAATAACATTTTGGATTAAAAAAGTCTTCGGAATAGTAGAGTAGTATAATTTGTCATTGATACATCCTCGCCAGGATCGACAATTACGTTCTCATTGAGACTCCATTGACCTCCAAATTGCGCGACAGTTCTCATTGTCGGTACCGGTTTCCGAAGACATCTTTATTGTAGAATTAAGACCAGAACTAAACATTAGTCCGCTGTCGGTGAAGGAGCCGCTTGGGGGAGAATTTCAGACACATACAGCAGGCCAACCCGGGTCCTCCCCAACACCCATCAGCAACAAAGCGCAATTTAATGCAGTTTAATTGTTTTGGACAAAAGCCGGCACCTCTAGAGAAAGTGACCGACAGCAGGGCTTCCCCCACGCGCCCAGGAGCGTTCACGTCAACCACCGCTGCGCGTGATCTTCAGCCTCTACGCCACCGAAATCACAGGAATTTCACCCGTAAAAAAATCGAGTTTAAATGAAACCACAGTCAGCTCAAAAAAATATTTGATCCATTTCGTGGGGAAACTCCCCCGCCGCGCCTCTTAAAGCGAGTGGCACGATAGGCTATAGAGCGTTGAAACGTTTTATAATGGCAAAAAGGCTACAATATATACAGTAGAAAGGCTCAGCAAACATCGCATGCATACGTGCACCCGTTTTACTTACGGCTGATTCGAGGAGGACTACTGTAAAGAGCCCTTAAAGCTTATTCTAGCAAAAAGGGACGACAAACACAAGGAGATGTATGAATAAAATTATATTTTCAAATTTAAATGTAAACAAGGCTGGACTAAAATTCTGACATCATAAACGGAGGGATAACGTTGAAATTAAAAATATATATACACATGTTGATCAGGAAAACGCCGTCTCTGAAAAGCATGGGGTTTTTATTACGGGTTTTTATAACACTTCCATGTTAACGTCACATTCTACAGTGCACAGATACTGTACAGCAAAAAGATCCTTCAATAAATAAAAATCACATTTGTATAAAATAAAGTCATTGGTGGTGGTGGTGGGGGGGGCAGGGGGATGCTTCTATTAAAAAAATAAAAATGAAAATAAAACATTGCTCACATTGAGGGGCAAATATCAGCACAACTTTGCTTGGAGAGCATCAAAAGCTTTGGCACCTTTTGAAGTTACACACTGCAGCACAAACTGAGGTGGGGGGGGGCATGGTGGAGATGGGGGGGGGCGATAGCGATGGGAGTGGCACTCCAATGGAAGTAAAAAATAAAAATAAATCATCGTCATCATCATCATCATCACCATCGACATTCAGAGTAAAACGAAGTGAAAGTGGGGGGCTCTACGGGCTGGCGTAGAAGGCGCAGTAGCCCATGCTTTTGGACGGCGCTTTGCTGAACTCCTCCGCCGTCAAGTCCTCGCACTTAATGGTGGGCGAGTTCTCCGTGCTGGAGCTCCCGGGCGACACGCGCCTCCTCTTACACACCATGGAGTAGACCCCAGAGTCGCTCGAGTCCAGAGATTTCAGCGAGGGCGAGGTCTCGATCCACGCGGAGGCGGCCAGGGCGCCCGGGTCCTCCCGGATCTTGTCCTTGCTGGAGAGCGGGTCCTCGGGGAAGCCCGTGGGACTGGGCCGGGGGGACCAGGGCAGGCCCGTGGTCATCTTGCGCTGGTACGCGCCCCGCGAGCCCCACCCCGCGGCCGTCATGGAGGCGAAGGCCGAGTCCGGGTAGTACCCGAGGGGGTGCGAGCTCTGGAGGGGCAGGGTCTTGATGCCGTAGGGCAGCAGGCCGGCGGAGTAGTCGCCCTCGTAGGGGCAGAGGTCCAGCTTGTTGGCGCCGGGGGCCTGCTGCACGGGCGTGACGAACCAGCGCTGGGCGGCGGCCGGGTCCTCGCCCTGGGGGGACAGGAGGCCGCTGGTCTGGGGCACCGCGCGCTCGCCACTGTAGAAGCGGTTCTGCGGCAGGTTGTTGACGAACTGGTCCTGGAAGAAGGGCTGCATGGCGTAGCGTGCGCCTGGCACGATCTGGTGAGAGCGAGGAGAGTCTGTGGGGGACGGGGTGAGCCGGTCACTCTCTGGGGCCGTGTACATCCTACAGGAGAGAGAGAGAGAGAGAGAGAGAGAGAGAGAGAGAGACAGAGAGAGGGACAGAGAGAGACAGGACAGAGAGAGACAGGACAGAGAGAGAGACAGAGAGAGAGAGAAAGAGGCACAGGGCCTGTCCGTTAAACAACCATTCAGAGAGTGGTTGTCTGGAAGACTGGCCATCTTCCACAAGAGAATCAAAACCCACCTCTTCAGACTCCACTACCACTGACTCTGTACATTTAACTAACTCATCACCACTGCTTACATGTTTAATACTGTATAAAAAAACAAAACAAAGAACTTCTAACCTTTTCCTTCCCAGTGTTATAGGCATGATGTGCAGCTGCCAACAACGATGTCTATTACTGTATTACTGCACTGATCTCTTGCGCAAACTATGATTAATCTTACCCTGTATAAACGCATCTTGTAAGTCGCTCTGGATAAGAGCGTCTGCTAAATGGCAAAAATGGAAATGTAATGTAAAATGAGAGAACTAGAACTGACTTACTGCATTTACTTGACATTATTCACATGCTTACTCATCCAACGTACAATTTCACACATTTACACAACTGGACACACACTAAAGTAATTTTGGTTAAAGGTTTTGGTCAAGGCTCTCTGACCTGCAGCCTTTGAGTTACGAGCCTGTCGGTCAGTAATGCCCAACGCTGGTGAACAGAGGGGCTCATATGGGCCGAGAATACTTACGAATCATAGTTGTCCCGGAAGCCTTTGGCGAAAGGGTTGTGATCAATTTTCAGCTGCGTGATCTGTGAAGGAAGGGGGGAGGGGGTTTATAAAATGGCGTAGGGCGGGGGCGGGCTGTTGCGGGAAGGAGGAACTGGACAGTGGAAACGTCTGCGGTTTGAGAGGCGATGCTTACGTCTGTATTCTGGTAAGCGGTGACCGCGATGAACTGGTTCTCAGGGAAGGTGAAGGTTTGAGTCTTTGAGTCGCTACTCATGTCCTCCACCCCGTCCTCCGTCACCTCGACGATGTGCAGCCGAGGCTGATACTTGTGCAGAGACTGCAGGACGATCATCTGGGGGGAGGGACAAACTTCAGCATCTAAAAACCCCCCACTGCTAAATATCACTGCCTCAGAACATGAAACAATTCTGTGTGTCTCAGTAGCTAGAGCATGGTTCTGTGTGTCTCAGTAGGTAGAGTGTGGTTCTGTGTGTCTCAGTAGGTAGAGCGTGGTTCGGTGTGTCTCTGTGTGGCTCAGTAGGTAGAGTGTGGTTCTGTGTGGCTCAGTAGGTAGAACGTGGGTTCTGTGTGGCTCAGTAGGTAGAGCGTGGTTCTGTGTGTCTCAGTAGGTAGAGTGTGGTTCTGTGTGTCTCAGCAGGTAGAGTGTGGTTCTGTGTGTCTCAGTAGGTAGAGTGTGGTTCTGTGTGGCTCAGTAGGTAGAGCGTGGTTCTGTGTGGCTCAGTAGGTAGAGCGTGGTTCTGTGTGGCTCAGTAGGTAGAGCGTGGTTCTGTGTGGCTCAGTAGGTAGAGCGTGGTTCTGTGTGGCTCAGTAGGTAGAGCGTGGTTCTGTGTGTCTCAGTAGGTAGAGCGTGGTGATGACAATGCTTAGGTTGTGGGTTTGATTCCCATTGGGGCCACATACTGAAAAATGTATACGTTCACTACTGTAAGTCGCTTTGGATAAAAGAGTCTGATAATATAAATATGTGCCATTTAATTCCATAGGAACATACAAAACTGTATACACAACAATTTGATCAGGTCTTTCAACAAAGCCTTAAATTGTGAATTATTGAATAACTGGAGCCAAATCTGGAGTTTGATAGAAGACATTTCAGTGGAATTTCACTTAAAAACGAATAAATTTTTGGAAAACACCATGCATTTCGTCATGACAGACGCACTCATAAGAAGCCCGTGCTCAATGTTGGGTTTCATACCAGACCGGAGGCCTGCATATCACTGCGGCAGAGGCCATCATAGAAACATCTTCAGTACATCGACACTTCACACTCCCCCTCACCTGAGTACTGTTGTTGTTCGCACCCTTGTTGTTCGTCAGTTTTAGTTTGCCGAAGGAAATCTCTTGTCTCATCCAATGAGCGCCAGTATTCGGAGATTCCGGGTGGACGTACATTTTGTTGCCTTGGTAAACAAAATATTTAGATTATATTAGGGAATTTGTTTTTGGATTAATTTTTAAAAATAAAAAATAAAGCACGCAATTATGCAATTATAGGACAGCCTCGCAACACAATACTATTAGCAAAATGCTTCATGCAACAGTTTACAGAGCACTGACAGAATTAATATTAAGTAATGGTCTGGAAATATCGATCGGAGTTTGTGAAGTGTATTAAAAATTCGCCGTGTTTAAGGTGGTAGCTTCGGCGACAAAATAAACATGACATTACATTTACTCTGTTTACATTTACATTTACAGCATTTAGCAGACGCTCTTATCCAGAGCGACTTACAAGATGTGCATTAATACATGGTAGGAACAATCATAGTTAGCGCACGAGATCAGTGCAGGAATACAGCAATAGAATAAACCGCAAGCGTCCAGAAACATTCAATAGAATAAAATGCTAATTGCGGAGGAACTTGGGGGATTAGTTTTAAACATTGAAGGGCCATGGTTTCTGAATTTATTCGCGAGAATTCTGGTCATGCGTTTCCTACCTTGCATATTGTTATCAGCCTTCCCGCAGGTAACCCATTTGCCTCCTTGAAATCTCCAGTGGTTCGGATCGGCCAGCACAACCTCCACAAAAACATTGTAGTGGGCCGTGAGGTTCAGGCCTGTGATATTGAAGCTAAGAAACGGGAACATTCGCCTGCCGACAGAAATAAAAACATTTAAACATTTTTGACAAAAGGCGGGTGGTTTTAAATATATATATATATATATATATATATAGGACATTAACATTTAGTTAATCAAGTTATTAATTTTAACTTTGATTAAAAAAATAAATAAATATATATATACATATCAAAGCTTGATTTTAAACTAAATTATTAGCTTTAGGCTATACTACAGGGCTGAATTTTGTGCCGATTCCATTCCGAAACGGGAGTGATTTAAAAGGGTTACAACAATTGAAGAGAAAATATATATATATTGGAGCGCGCTTAATTTCCCATATTTAAATTATATTGACCGAAAGATCACACACACCATTCACACCTGCCACAAATTGGCGAATCACTTTAATAAAGACAACACACCACGCGCCAGACAAAACCACTGCGCTTACAATTAAACCAATTTAAAATGTGAAAATTAAGGCTGCACGACCCATCAACTAAAAAGGGCGCATACTTCAGACTGGGTACATTTTTATACAGCCGTGCGTGAACGTTTCCCCCCATTTAAAAAAAAATACAATTACGCAGTTCTGTATAAAAACATGTTTTTAAGAGCCACGACAGTCACAGAAACCCCCGAATAAGCGTGATTGCGCGCGGGCTCACCTGCCCTGTTTGGTGATGATCATTTCCGTCTGATGTCTGTGGAATTTGAGCCACAGGGGCCGATTGCACAGGTAGACCTGCGCCCTCGCTCCGGCCCCCGTCCCGGGGAGAGGCACCGAGCCGATGCCAGCCCCCGCGCTCGGGTACGAGGGGTACAGGCACCCCGGCCCTTGTCCAAACTGGTACCCGGAGCCGAACTGAGTGCGTCCCGCACACACGGCGGAGGAAAAGCCGGCAGGCGGCAGGACAGATCCGTAGTGAAGGGAGGCGGAATACCGGGACCCGTTTGCCCCGGTGTAAACGGCCCCCGCCTGGCCTGCGTACGGGAAGAGGGAGCACGTATTCGCCACATCGGCCGTCTGCTGAGACGACGAGATGAAGTACCTATCGGAACCGAGTCCATCGATGTTGTACCGACTGCCACTGGACAGATCGTCTTCCCCGACAGCGGGCGAACTTTTCCTGCCGTCCGGCGTGCCTTTAGTCCCGGAGAACGCCTCGCTCTCCCCCTCCCCGAGCATAGCGCTTCCCCCGCCGCTCAGGTACTTTTTGGGCCCGGTGCCCGGTTCGGATTCCGCCCGGTCGACCTCCTGGAAGTCCAGCGGCGTTGACCCGGGTCTGTTGTGATGACCTTCGGAGGGGGAAAGGTGGTAAAAGGTCTTGGGTAAGCTGATGGGAGCGCTGGGCAAAATGCCCTCGCCTAGCTGCATCCTTAAAAAAAAAGCGACAAACACAAAAATTAACCCGAAACAAAACAAAGCGGCCAAAAGCAACACCCGGGTCGGTCTCGGTGGCTGCGCCTGGCGGCAGGTTCTGGGTCTCTCTGCCGGTAACCGCGGGTCGCCCTACACAACAGCCACACCTCCGCTATTTTTCGCAACTCCCGTTCTAATCTGCAAGTGATAAAAGTGCTTCCGCGCGCTTATATACCAGGTCGCCTTATTCTCGCTCCCAGTTTGCCCGCGAGCGTCATGGGAGGGGCTCTGGAATAACCAGCGCTCGCTCGCCCTGCCTCCCTTCCTCCCTCGCCCATTGGCCGAACCTGGCTGACATTAATTTAATTAGACACATACTAATTAACACAAGTGGATCCGGGGGCCTTAAGGAAAAGCAAAACATTTACTTTGAGGTAGCTACTGAGACCTTATTTGGAATTTAAAAAAACCAATAATAGATAATTTTCGAATATGCACGTTCCTTTAAAAAAAATCACTGGTTATTTAAAAATGAATGTGCCGAAAACCTGAAAATTAAATCACACGGCAAGAAAATATTTTAAATTCGATATAATTAATAGTAGGCTACAAACAAATCAACCCAACTTAAATGCATTATGTCTATACAAGTATGCGAATGTAGCAAAACTATAGCAACGTTTTAAAAAGCAACCATATAGGAGGTTAATTTACACACGACGAAAACAAAAACGAAAAACGACTCTTGCCTTTGAGGAACTCTTTTGCAGTGGAGCCGGTAAATAGGAGCGGAAAAGCGGTCGGAGGTTCGCAGGCTCACCCCTCTCTGCTGGCGGGTCGGCTCTGTCCGTCTCTCGGTGTGTATTGACGCCAGACGGCGGTTGTTTTGACCGTGCGCTAATTTCAATATCAGATCTCCAGCGCATTAACAGCTAACTGGTTTCTCATTAGCAGCTAGTTACCCCTGACGCACGTGCCACGCGCTCGAAGCTGAAGTTGCTCCGTGTGGCTCCGCTAATTAACCGTGGAGTGAGTTTAACCGCTCCGCCTTTTACGGCTGTTACATGTAGTCTAATGTCGAAACTAAATCACCAATATTAATATGCATCAGTATACTTTTGGCAAATAATAGATTAAATAGAAAGCAGTTGTATATCAACGCAAAAAAGACGAACATGTTCAAGCGAAACGCTGATAAATTCGTCCCAGAAGTTAAATTTGCAGGCGAATTAATTTCGTAAATTGCCAAATGTGCCATTCTCCATTTTAATGCGTTTTCTAATTAATCTAATATTTCCCACATTCTCCTTTCTTTCAAAACAATTATTTTTTCTCGTAGGCTAAAGCAGATGACAAACGTTTTGTTTACAGAGAACAGCCGAATCGAGAGGTGTTTGACGAGAGGCGTGAAGGACGCAGTGGAAACTTGTCGCCTGCGGTGCTTAGTTTTCTTACCTCAGAAAAAAGCTGTTTTGTTTATTTTATTTTCACTCTCTTCCCTACTCTATATTTAACCATCTATACGTGCTGTGATTTCACAGTATATATCCTATATATAGATTTATATGCAGATACGTTTCATCCGTAAACCCCACGCCACTAAATATTGTTTTACTTTTAAGACGATTTAAGAGAAAAACAGTCCCTTAAAAAAGGTTTAAATGAAAAAATAAATAATAAAAACAATGGCTATTTCAAATTATTTCTAGATCTATTTTACAAAATATGTTTATGTCATTGATGTCGGCTAGATTAAAAACAACTTGAACATAGCCTATATCTGAATAAATCCCACACGTAGAAAAAAAAGCAATTGAATGTTAATGCGGTATCTAACTCAATGCAATCTGTCTGATAATCAGACGAGAGTTAGACTTCGCGAACAGAGAGCGGAGGATCGAAATCCCGACGGAGTTCCCCTTCCCAGGCAGAGGGAAAACGGCCAATTATTTTTCCGTCTGAAGGAACCTGTGATGTAGCTCGGATAGACAGCTCTGCGAGGGGACGGCAGATTATTAAAACCGCTAATATACTCGCGCAATGATGGTGAAACTTCACGAGAAAGCTGGTTGGTCACATTCTGTGTAAAAAAAAATACTGCTGCTTTTTGACGGCAGGCTCACGGTGTGAATTGATCTTTTACCCCCTACAATGAAAACCATCAAGAAACAAAAAAGTTAAAACAAAATTAGGCAGTATTTGGACTGCTTCCCATCTTGCTTAATCACAATAAAAAAAATGTTTTATCTTACGTAATTGTCAGGTTTTAAATTAAATAATATCTTAATAATAACATTGATCATTGCATAAAATAAACAATTAAAATGCAATTATGAAACGTACATTTGTGAAATAAAACCATTAACAACTTACCAATGTGGTTCTTCATTTAATGCAATTTAGGTTAAATTACCAACAAAACAAAAAATTAAGAACAATTATGTGGCATTAATTAAAATGTGTAAAATTGTAAGGGAAAATAACAACAGCAACGGACCAAAACAGTTACTGCTGTGAGTACAAAAAAATAGAGAGCGCTCAGTTATAGACTTTGGTCACCACATCTTTTTTTCCTGTTTGAAGGAGAGAGAAGAACGAAGAAAGTAGCCTATGAGCTTCGGCCTCTGAGACCGCAGCGAGGAGCCACACCATCCGCGGGGCGCAGCGCCCTCTTGTGGCTGCGGAGAGAATCGTGGCGCCTCACTTCACGCAACCCTGCATATGGTGTGCTTCAGACGCCAGGAAACCAAATTCGATGTAGACTCACGAAAGCCCAAATGGTGCAATTGCTACCACGTTTTTTGGGGGGATTAGACAATTAATAGGCTACAGGTAATTTATTTATGTCTGTAAATCTTTAATAATTGTATCCTTATACACGCGCTGATTACTTCTGCCGAAGCTATACGACTTCCAAGACTACTACTACTACTACTACAGCTGCTGCTGCTGATATTACTACAACTATAAATAATAATAATAATAATAATAATAATAATACTAATAATAATAATGAGTAAACAGCTCTAACTGTCATTGTGACTTTCAGTGGTGCCCAACACCAGTCCTGCATTTCCCCCAGCATGCATGCAATGACTAAAAACCTCCAAATTGGGAGGAGCAGGGTGCAAGGTGCAAATTGCGGTTTGAGTTCGAGGAAAGGGTGTCGGTGCTTTTTTTTGACCGCAAAGAATGCTTCGTGGAAAGGCTCCCTTGAGGGAATGGATTGGGGTTTTAATCTGCTCGGCAGAAATCCTCCACAGCCATCAGCCGATTTACACACCCGGTTGTGTACTGGAGAAACTGGTGAAGCGTACTTAGATTCAAAGGCCAAGATGACCTGAGACTCAAGCCCCCAGGACCCCACGGTCTGTGCTGAAAGGTGAGGTCAGGGTTAGGGTCTAGGTATACTGCTGTTTATTTTCAGGATGTCCTCTTGTGCAACTGATGTCCCTGGAACTAGGGCTGCAGTTGCCACTTATGTGGATCTGATGTAGGATATGGGGGCAATATGACCCTGTGGTTTTGGGGTCTAGCAATCTTACCCTGGTAGGCTTTTGTTCCAGCCAGGAGGTTGACTAATCAGCTAATCAAAGTCTTTCAAACTGTTCTCAATTTTAGGGGGAAAGGTTCAAACCTAGGGGAAAAAGAGAAATATCAGACATGCTATGACAGAAGGTAGTGTGATGTGGGCCCTTTCCAGCAGGGTGAGATGGAGTGAATATCCCCTCCGGTGTGCGGTTCGAGGACTACGTCAGCCAAGGCCTCTGTCACTCCGGGCATCGACGTACAATCTTTTGTGTGAATAAACGTCCACTGCTGACAGCCACACGTCCATCTCATCAGTCAGGAAGTGACTCTCTTTCCTCCCTAAAGCTTCACTCTTCTTCAACAAATACACCCCCCTCCCTTCCCCAAATACACACTCTGCCTCCTACAACAGAGATATTACAATAGAAATCTGTGAGAGAGTGGGAGATGAGAGTGGGGTGTTTTCGGTTGAGGTGAAGCCGGCTGGGATGCTGAACGTCTTAGTGATCTGTGCTCTTCTAATCTGAGAGGCTTTGGCCACAGGGACACTGTGCTTTGGGAGGTGGCATCCCAGCTAACCACGCCGTAGCTGTAGCTGTCATTAGGCACATTACACATTGGCTGATCACAGACTGGAATGGGTAGGGTATTAGACCCCGGGGCAATGACTCTGAATCCCAGGTGTGGCGCAGCCCTCCACCTAAACGGCTCCGTTACGAAGCCAGCTGCACCTGCATCTGGGCATGCTGTGTATTTAAGATATACGCCATTTAACAGATGCTTTTATCCAAAGCGACTTACAGTAGTGAGTGCATACATTTCTCAGTATATGTGGTCCCAGTGGGAATCAAACCCACAACCTAAGCGTTATCAATGCCATGCTCTACCTACTGAGACACACAGAACCACGCTCTACCTGCTGAGCCACACAGAACCATGCTCTACCTACTGAGACACACAGAACCACGCTCTACCTACTGAGCCACACAGAACCACGCTCTACCTACTGAGCCACACAGAACCACACTCTACCTACTGAGACACACAGAACCATGCTCTACCTACTGAGACACACAGAACCACGCTCTACCTACTGAGACACACAGAACCACGCTCTACCTACTGAGCCACACAGAACCACGCTCTACCTACTGAGCCACACAGAACCACAGACAACACTAAGATAACAAATGGACATACATGAAATCAACTACAGGTTATTTGTATTTTTGTACTTATTTATTAACTTTCCTCTTTAGACTGTGCCAATGATTGTCCTGATTCATAAACCCTCAGGCATAACTTATTTAAGTATTTTTTTCAATCAATAAATATAATCAATTAAATCCACAGTTTGGAAACTTCCTCTATGTTTTCAAAATCAACACAGTAAAAGTGGAACTGATCATATCCCAGCATGCACCAGGACCACAGACTCACAGCACAAACCTGGCAGAGGGGTGTAGCATAGCCTCCCGTTAAGAGCCACGCTTCAGACCTAATAACACATTACATTTTTACATTTACAGCATTTAGCAGACGCTCTTACCCAGAGCGACTTACAAGATGTGCATTAATACATGGTAAGAACAACACAACAACACAACTCGCAATGACAACCACAGCCTATAAGATAACACACGCACAAAAGCCAAAAGTATCCGATGCTACACCCACATAGCCAGTACACAGTGGGAGGTTCACATCCAAATTTAAAGCTCATTTAATCAGGAGTGTGATTGGTTTGGGATAAATAGGCAATTCTCTTCCCAGAAGCCCTTGTGCTACATGCATTTCCGTCCTGTGATTATACTTAATGCTTGATTTAAATGTGTTGTTCTGTGCCCCTGTACATTTGCATTACGTTTTAAGCATTTAGCAGACACTCTTATCCAGAGCGAATTACAAGATGTGCATTAATACATGGTAGGATTGATCATAGTTCGTGCAAGAGATCAGTCATTGTAAAAATACATATGAGTGTTGTACACCTGAATGTCTTTTTTGTTTTCGTTCATTGGAATTCCAACTTTTAAAAGAAAATGATTTAAAACAACAAATAAAGATAAATCTTATCTCAGTTAAGAACACAGCTGTCCGCAGATGTATATACAACTCAGGCAGGCCAGGAACATGGCTCACAAACATCCCACAAAACAAGCTCTCTTGTGTGTGTCAGTTTTGTATTTTGTGTGTAAGACTAGATTAAATTAGACATTAACATGTTTTTAATTATTTTAGGTGGGGCATATATCAGTCGAAGCACAGTTTTTAACCACCACCAGTGAGGAAAACCAACATACTTTACGAGGTGACCCTCAAAGCACACATGACCTTTCTCAAAAACAAACAATAAAACGCCCCTGCCACAAACTTAAGAGTTAGAGACCGTAAAATTAAAATATAGTCTTGATGGCAGAGTGAAATTCTTAAATATGTGAAGTTGAGTTCTGTACAACCCAACCAAAATATATAGTCATATTTATTAAGTTAAATCTGAGGGTTGGCATGTCACTCAAGTCAAATTATATTAAATGTTACTGCATATTAAGTAAACATGCATTGGTGTGTTTTTTAATACAACTACAGATTCCTGTTTCCAAATACTATCATCAAGGGAGTTGTAGTTTTCTCACAATCCACCAGCAAAAATATCTCCAAATAAACCATAGATAAATGGGGTTTAAAAGGCCTTCCCTTGCTTCTGAGTGACATATGGAGCACAGGTAACGACATTAAAGGCATACAATACGGTGAGATAGTGCTGCTCGTAATCTGAATTCATGCATGTATGGAAAAAGGTTAAATTCTATTTTCGGTTTAATTTAATTGTTCGCCCCCTCATATTCCTTCTTCCTCCGTCCAAAGAGAAGATTGGTCGCGCTTGATTCGACTCGTTGATCCAAATCTACGAAAAAATGGGGTTGTAGCCTATCTGTGACATTTTATAAAAAAATAAAAATAAAAGCATCTGCTAACGAGACGCTAACCCGTGCGCGTGGCCAGCAGCAAAGCGAGCGGAAACCTGCACGGGCCGGCGTCGTCCCGTGACCTGTCACGTCACACTTACTCGCGCCTGACAAGATGTGACAATAAAATTTCATTGCACCCCGAGCGGCGAGCGAGCCAGCGAGCTCTTCCACCCGGGAACTGAACCCCCCCCTCCCCGGACTATCATGGCGCAGGGGTGACGGCCGGGCCACGAGCACTCCAAGCTCTTCCTCTTTAAGGTCACTGGGAGAGCCGTGAAAAGGCGGCTTTAACAACCGACAGCGCTTCGCTCGAGGCGATGTCTGCGTTTTCCTGTCACCACCTCGTTAATTAGAGGACTGGCTTTTGCTTTAAAGTCTGTACATATAGTTCGTTATCATTTACACTAAAGTCTATAGATATATAATGTTTCATTATCGTTCACATTGCGCGGACGTTACTTCAGAGTGGGAAGAACACTCGTCATATGCCAAATGTTTACGAAAACAAAGGAATCATTACGAGCAATTACGTGGCCTAATCAACGAAGTGGAGTTGACAATGTGACGCGTGTTAGCCTGTCGCTGATCTGTATTTTTAGACCTACTGGTTGGAACTGCTCCCAGTTTTCAATGCTGTCTTCACAACAGCAACAACAACAACAGCAAAAAACATGAATTATACTAATTATTATCACAACCGATCATTATATTTTATTGTATTTCATGGCTAACTACGCGTGACATGAAGATAACCGAACACAAATAAACAGAAGCCAATTCCAAATCGCAGAAGGTAGAAATGTAGAAATGTAAAAAAAACAAAAAACACTAACCTTTTCTTTCCCAGTGTTACAGGTATGATATGCAGACGCCTGCAATGATGTCTATTGCTGTACTACTGCACTGACCTTGTGCGCTAACTATGATTGTTCCTACCATGTATTAATGCACATCTTCTAAGTCGCTCTGGATAAGAGCGTCTGCTAAATGCTTAAAATGTAAAATGTAAAATGTAAATGACACCAACACCATCCGAAATGTGCACTTCGGAGTGTTTTCCCTTCAACGGCTCTAAAGTCGCGTAAGAAAAACAAAATAAAAATTGATTTATACAGCACCGACGCATAAGCGAATCGCAAATGAGGCCGAAGTTAACGTCGCGCCGTAAAGCGGCGACGCGCTCTGACCTGCCAGCGTGCTCCGTGACCGCCTATAAAAGCCGCAGTGTGTCGCGCGTGACCTCCGGCGGCCCGGGCCCCGGGCCAGGCCCCCCGCCACAGGGGCGGGGAAGTCTGACCATATTGTTGTCAGAGCGGATGATCAGCCGAGCACATGAAAGGGACGCATTCCAGGTTTATTGCGGGCCAGAGAGAGAGAGAGAGAGAGAGAGCGCGGGAGCCGCGGTGGCCTCGCGCTCAGGCAGAGAGAGAGGATTCGCGTGGCTCCCCACTGCCGGGATCACGAGCGCCGTCTCATTAGCGCGGCCCTCGCGAGCACCCGACACCCCTAAACCTGCGCGCGCGCGGACGGGCCATGGGAAACGGACCAACTGCCCCCGCAGACCAGGGCTGCTTCCCCGAGGGACACCTCACTGCCACGTGTCTGTCTCGCTTCCCATGTCTCTCCCTTTCAAGTTCAGCCTTTGGAAGCACGAGGCTATATCGCGCATAAATCGCTGGTCACTGGCTTGGTGAGGGTGCATGTTAGGGGCGATTCTAGGATTTGACCTTTAGGGGGCTCAGCCCCCAGTGAGAATGTGAGATGTACACAAGCAAAGCACAAGCCCCTACATTTTGTATTAATTTACTGTTACATTCCCCCCCAAAACAAAAACACCACAATGGTGGTCACTCTCAAAATTGAAATGCCACTCTCTATATATCTATGAATATGAATAATAATGAATATACACCATTTAGCAGATGCTTTTATCCAAAGCGACTTACAGTAGTGAATGCATACATTTTTAGTATATGTGGTCCCAGTGGGGATTGAACCCACAACCAAAGCGTTACCAACCCTGTCCTCTACCAACTGAGCCACAGAAAACCAGTATCTGTGATATAAATTAAAAAAAATAATAATAAAGTAAAAATGTTTTTTTTTTTTTAGAGAAGAATGACTAAATATTTTCAGGGGGGCTGAGATGAAAGACAAGAGGCTAAATAGGGTCTAAAATCGCCACTGGTGCATGTTACCCCCGGTCGCGCATAGCCGGGTAGGGGCGCATGGCGAGGGGGGGGGGGCAGGGGGGACGTGGCACGTTCCAGTAGCGCGCGCCGGACACGGATCGCTTGCGGCCGCAGTGAACCCCGCAGCGCGCGCCTTTGTAGCTGCGCGTGCCCCCCCGGTGTCCGACATGGCCGCGTGCTCTTTGGCGACCCCGATAAAAGAAATGTACCCCCCCTCCCCCCACACACACATGAAACAAATTATTTTCTCAGTGAAAAAATACAACATTCTGTCCGTATTTGTACATTTGTAAAAAAAAAAGAATAGAATTGACAAATGAGTGGTATTAAAATGTCTTTGCACACACAAATAGCTATAATTAAAATCGAATTAAAATTAAAATATTAATTGTTTGCGCGATAACACCGTCGATTCTTCAAAAAACAAAATGCACCGACGATGATGTTTTTATGCGTTTTCTCATTGCTCGTCTGCGCTGTGTTCGCTAGCGCAGTGTAATGTCTGCTGTCCTGTTGAATACTATGTCCACTGAAAATGCTAATTGTCAATAGGGGGCCCATTAGTAACCGATAACAGCCGAGGTTCCTTCAAAGACATGCTGCTCTAACTTCTTCGCGGAAGAGGTTAGGACACGGGGTTCCCACATGACGGCCGAGTCGTTACAGATGATTGGTGCTTTTCCACAATAAAGAGAAGCTAATCGCCGTTAAGGGATAGGGGAAGTCTCCACTTAATTTGCTTTGCTTCTGGCTCTTTCCTGTGGCAATGCCCCCAATTTACCTCAGAAGAACATCTGTGTACGAGAGAGAGAGAGGAGTCTGTTGAGAGGAGGTGCTTTGAATTTATTCATTCAGGAATAATGGTTGGTCGCACCCAGCCACTCGAGTAAGAATGCCGGTTGTGAATGTCAAACTAAACGCTAATAATGGGAGAATGGTTTGCAAATGTGGTCTTTACGGATGTTTGTACCCATTAGAGCCTTTGATATATGCCAGTAGTTAACTGCCAAAATAAAGGAAACGCCAACATAAAGTGTCTTAATAGGGCATTGGGCCACCACGAGCCACCAGAACAGCTTCAATGTGCCTTGGCACAGATCCTGGAAGTGTGGAACTCCATCGGAGGGATGCAGCACCGTTCTTCCACCAGAAACTCTATCAAATGCCCGTGCAGAAATGTACCCCCACACTATAACAGGAGACACCACAACCCTTAATTTACTCATGTGTTGCCTTTAATTTGGCAGTGACCTGTATTCACATGCGATCTTCCCCAAGAGACTCAAAACCCACCTTCTCAGACTCCACTACCACTGAACTCTGTACATAGCTAATTGTCATCAATTGTCATTACACATCCCTGCCTACTCCATAAAAAAATAAAAATAATAACCTTTTCCTTCCCAGTGTTACTTACTCCATTTAAAAAAGGTAAAAATCAATAACCTTTTCCTTCCCAGTGTTACAGGTATGGGTATGATATGCAGACGCCTGCAATGATGTCTATCGCTGTATTACTGCACTGATCTCTTGCACAAACTATGATTGTTCCTACCATGTATTTATGCACATCTTGTAAGTTGCTCTGGATAAGAGCGTCTGCTAAATGCCTAAAATGTAAATGTAGGCAGGGGAGGCGTCGGTGCTCAGTGTGTTGCGAGGGCCAGTCCAGGCGTCTCATTCAGCTGCCCGATCAGTGGACGTGTGTGCCACGCAGGAACACGAAAACACACATAACACCGAGGCGATGGTTTTACTGGTTCCGTGGCTAAACTCCAGTAACTCAGGCATGAGACCATGGGGGGGGGAGAGGGCTGTGTGATCACGGTGTACGGGACAGCACAGAGGTGGGGTGCAGGCCCCAGGTGTGATGGAGGTGTAATCCGGAGCAAAGCCCTGTACGTGGTAATCAGGTACATCTCCATACAGGACGTCCGTATTCAGGGCCAGCTGACTGAGGGGGTCTGGCAGCCACCAGGACAGATGTGTGAATGCACAGCGCAGCCTTCTGTGTCTCAGACTGAATACCTGAGCCACACACATGAACTAAGAACAATATTACACACACACACACACACACACACACACTCACACAGACACACACACACACACACACAGACACACACACTCATCACACATGTGCATGCACACACACACACACACACACTCACACAGACACACAGACTCATCACAAATGTGCACACACACACACACACACACACACACACACACACACACACACACTCCGTAACGCCCCCCTCACACTGCCCACGACCCCGAGTAGGGGAGCTTTTATCACGTCGGAAACCCTGACTCAGAAACTGCATTTCAGAGCCGTTCATTTGGTCTGTTTTCTCTTTTCTCTCTCTCTCTGCGGAGTGGAAACACAACAGATTTACACAGCAGACATCTCCTGCACCTTTCCGCCGTGCGGGTATGCCAGTGACTCAGACGTGAGAATGTCGAGTTTTAACACTCGCTCCCAGGAACGAGAGCGTCTCTAATGAAGCGCGGAAAACAACCTTAACCCACTGGAGGCATATGTCAGATGTGTGTGTGTGTGTTATTCATCAAATATAATAATGTATATGTATATATGCCATTTAGGGAAAGTGTTTGGTAGGCCGTAAAACTAATATATATACGCCATTTATCTGACGCTTTTATCCAAAGCGACTTACAGGAGTGAATGCATACAGTGAATCAAACCCACAACCTAAGCGTTGTCATCACCATGCTCTACCTACTGAGACACACAGAACCACTCTCTACCTACTGAGACACACAGAATCACGCTCTACCTACTGAGCCACACAGAACCACGCTCTACCTACTGAGCCACACAGAACCACGCTCTACCTACTGAGCCACACAGAACCACACTCTACCTACTGAGCCACACAGAACCATGCACGTGTGTGTGTGTGTCTGTGTGTGAGTGTGAGTCTGTGTGTGTGTATGTGTGTGTGGGACTGAAGACTGCTAGTGGAATCCACTCCCTGACTCCATATCTGAAGAGTACAGTTTGTTTAGTGTGCATCAAAAGTGAAAAAAACAACATAAAACGTGTGGCAGGCAGCATTTTATTTGAATTCCAAGGCCTTGAATTTTGAAACAACAAGCAATTAGAGAGCAGGGAAGCGAGCTGTATTGAAAACACCCGGTTAAATGTTCAACATAAACACCCGGTTAAATGTTTCTGCCGTGGGCCTGGTTCCAGTGTGGCAAGCCGGCTCGATGGACACATGGGCTGAAGGCAGACCTGTGTGGCGCCCCCACGGCCAGAGGAACCGAAACCCCCAAACACTGAGCGGCAGCGCCAGGATGAGACTCTGTATTTACATGTAAACGTCCCAAAACAGTCTGCGCCCCCCCCAGCCCCTCATGTGCTCTGCCCCCCCCCCCAGCCCCTCATGTGCTCTGCCCCCCAGCCCCTCCTGTGCTCTGCCCCCAGCCCCTCATGTGCTCTGCCCCCCCCAGCCCCTCATGTGCTCTGCCCCCCCCAGCCCCTCCTGTGCTCTGCCCCCCCAGCCCCCCAGCCACTCTCAGATGGGGACCCTGCTCTGCCCCCCACCCCCAGATTGGCCAGGACGGCCCACTCTCAGAGTGGGGGACCCTGGATCAGAGGGGTTCAGATGGCTGAGAGATTCAGGGGGGTGGGGTGGGGGGACGTTCTGACTGGAGAAGCGATCTGTCCTGATGGTCCCTCCTCCCTCCCTCCCTCCATGCATCTCGCCATTTTTCTACAGACTGAAGAACTACAGACTCTCATCCACCAGAGTTCCTTAAATCTGTGGTTCTGTGTGTCTCAGTAGGTAGAGCGTGGTTCTGTGTGTCTCAGGTAGTGTGGTTCTGTGGCTCAGTAGAGAGCGTGGTTCTGTGTGGCTCAGTAGGTAGAGCGTGGTTCTGTGTGTCTCAGTAGGTAGAGCGTGGTTCTGTGTGTCTCAGTAGGTAGAGTGTGGTTCTGTGTGTCTCAGTAGGTAGAGCGTGGTTCTGTGTGTCTCAGTAGGTAGAGCGTGGTTCTGTGTGTCTCAGTAGGTAGAGCGTGGTTCTGTGTGGCTCAGTAGGTAGAGTGTGGTTCTGTGTGGCTCAGTAGGTAGAGCATGGCGTTGGCAGCGCTTAGGTTGTGGGTTAAATTCCAATTGGGACCACATATACTGAAAAATGTATGCATTCACCACTGTAAATTGCGTTGGATAAAAGCATCTGCTAAATAGCATATGTTATGTTATCTGTCAGCACAAGAATGTTTGATCCCTCTATAACTTCTGTACATCTTCTATATCCCTGAAACTTCTACATACCTGTGTATCCTGTAATCTGGGTGTTTATAGCATGAATACTGCCTGTAATCTGGGTGTTTATAGCAGAAATACTCCCTGTATTGTGGATGTTTATAGCAGGAATACTGCCTGTGATTCGATGGCCGCGCTCCGCGCGCGTGGTGAGAGGAGAGGAGAGGGTTAAGGATCTGGCGTGCGGAGGAGAGGAGAGGAGAGGAGAGGAGAGGAGAGGGTTAAGGATTTGGCGCGCAGAGAGGAGAGGAGAGGAGAGGAGAGGAGAGGGTTAAGGATCTGGCGCGCAGCGGAGAGGAGAGGAGAGGAGCGGAGAGGAGAGGGTTAAGGATCTGGCGCGCGGCGGAGAGGAGAGGGTTAAGGATCTGGCGCGTGGCGGAGAGGAGAGGAGAGGAGAGGGTTAAGGATCTGGCGCGCGGAGCGCCCTTTCTCCTGGATGCTCTGCCGGGCGTCTGCACAGCCTTCTGTGCTAACGGTTAGCCATGCTAAGGAGTCTCGTGGCCGCGTTCCCTCGCTAAACATTCTGTCTGACGAGACGGCCTCCCTCAAGGCTCTCCAGACTGCCCTGGACACCATTTCAGAGGAACAGCAGGCCCACGCTTGGACCAGAACCCCGCGCTAACTCTCCCAGCTCCACCGCAAATATCCACACAATTACCACAGGAAGTATTCGCCCTCCTCTTATTCCTGCAATAATGGCATTTAATCCATCATAAAAACCCCAAACTCCAAGTATGTATATACATATATAGCCTACTATACTGTATATACATACTGTATATATGTATACACACACATACACACATACACACACACATGTATATACACACATACACACATACACACACACATGTATATAGACACACAAACACAGACATATGAGCACAAAAATAAAATAAGGAACTTTTATTTGATAAATATCTTAAACCCTTTAAAAATAATTTTCCCAGCTAGCAAGCATGCCAGTTATATAAGGATCACCAAGCAGCTACACTGTCAGTTATCTTGGGTATAGTGTAATAATCTTTCAGAGAGAAGATTTGAGAGAAGATATGCACACACTCTTGTGCTTCAAGTGACGTAGCACAGCTAAAGTATTTCTGATTCAGCTTCCAGCTAATTTACAATGTCCTGCAAAAAGAACATCACCTACAAAATCCACTCTGTCATATCAAGACTGAGCACCCCCACAACCCCCTCTGTGAGTATTGATGTCAGAAGGGTGAGAGATCCAGTCATTAGGTACAAACAGAGCGTTTCATCCTCATCAACATGCTCACTAACGCAACCTCACTGGCACTGCTGTGATTCTGATAAACTGGCTCTGCACCAACCGAGCTCCAAAACAACATTCAGCAGCGTTTCTATCTATCTACTATCTCTCTCTCTCTCTCTCTCTCTCTCTATCTCTCTATCTACATCTATCTACAGTCTATCTCTCTCTCTCTCTCTCGCTATCTGTCTATTTATCTATCTACAGTCTATCTGTCTATCTATCAATCTATCTCTCTGTTTCTCTCTATCTGCCTATCTCTGTATCTCTCTGTCTATCTCTTCCTCTCTCTCCATCTCTCCATCTACATCCCATCTCTCTCTCTCTTTCACTTTCTATCTCTCTATCTATCTATCCACATCCTATCTATCTCTCTCTCTCTCTATCTATCTCTCTCTATCTACATCCTATCTCTCTCTCTCTCTCTCGCTATCTGTCTATTTATCTATCTACAGTCTATCTGTCTATCTATCAATCTATCTCTCTCTCTCTCTCTCTATCTCCCATCTCTGTATCTCTGTCTATCTCTCTCTCTCTATCTCTCCATCTACATCCCATCTCTCTATCTCTCTCTCTCTCTCTCTCTCTCTCTCTCTCTCTCTATCTATCTATCTACAATCTACAGTCTATCTATGTATACAAAATATTCACCCCCTTGGACTTTTTCCACATTTTAATTTGTTACAACGTGGAATAAAAATTGATTTAATTGGGATTTCTTGCCATTTACTACAAAAACAAAACACTAAGTAAAGTCTAAATTAATTTTAGTGAAATTGAATTAAATTTGTATTTTATTATTTGACATTATAGAGTAATTTGTGTTGATTCAGTGGCAAGAAACCCCAATTAAATAAAATAAAATGTAAAAATAAAATTCCAAAGAGGGGTGAATGCTTTTTATCCCCAATGTATAAAAAAGCCCCTCTCTATCGAGATTCTCTATCATTTGCTGGAAAGATTCTGGTTCTGGTAACGGAGGTGAAGTACTACACAGATTAATTGACATGCAGACCCCCCCCACCCCCCTCCCCGTATGCAGGCTGGAGCATCGTTACCACACACACGTACACATCTGGGGGGTGTGGGGGGCAGGAGGGGGAATACCAGGGGCAACGGAGGCCAGCTCATCCTGCAGAGGAGGTGTGATACCTGACCCGAGGGGTGGGGGGACGGGAGGGGGCAGCCTCTTCCCTTGCATCATACTTTCTGTTTTTCGACTTTCTCTCCATAATGATCGAAACACAAAGTCCATGGTGGAAATAGTGTGGAAGGGTGTGAAGACGTGATGATTCTCTCCCACACTGTAAACCTGCAGCTCTTACGGAAGGGAGTGATATTCATTTGATACAATTTTTAGTAACTGATTTTCATGGAATATTTTCAGCAATATTCAGAACAAAATTCTTCTTTTATATAAATGTACATTTTGGTACAATCTGCAAGAGTGCGGGCTTGAATAGTGTGTGTGTGTGTGATGGTGTGTGTGTGAGTGTGTGATGTGTGTGTGTGTGTGTGTGTGAGTGTGTGTGTGTGTGTGTGTGAGTGTGTGTATGTGTGTGTGTGTGTGTGTGTGTGTGTGAGTGTGTGTGTGTGTGTGTGTGTGTGTGTGTGTGTGTGTGTGTGTGTGTGTGTGTGTGTGTGAGTGTGTGTGTGAGTGTGTGTGTGTGTGTGTGTGTGTGTGTGAGTGTGTGTGTGAGTGTGTGTGTGTGTGTGTGTGAGTGTGTGTGTGTGAGTGTGTGTGTGTGTGTGTGTGTGTGTGTGTGTGTGTGTGTGTGAGTGTGTGTGTGAGTGTGTGTGTGTGTGTGTGTGTGTGTGTGTGTGTGTGTGTGTGTGTGTGTGTGAGTGTGTGTGTGTGTGTGTGTGTGTGTGTGTGTGTGTGTGTGTGTGTGTGTGTGTGTGTGTGTGTGTGTGTGTGTGAGTGTGTGTGTGTGTGTGTGTGTGTGTGTGTGTGTGTGTGTGTGTGTGAGTGTGTGTGCCGTATTCATAGTTTCTGTGCAAACGAGCAGCTTCCCCTGTGTGCTCTTGTTGACACGTCTAAAGGATCGTTTCTGCCCCTCTGCCATTCTGCCCACAGGGCCCCCACTGTGCCATGCAGGAAGAGGAACCAGTGGCCCCCCCAAGCCCCGCCCCCACCCCGCTGGCACCAGACGGCCGGACCAGCGGCCCTGCCAGCGCCCGTGATGTCATAATGGCAGGGGTCCGGTGGGCGGCTGTGATTGGTCAGTCCTTTTAGCACCTGATTGCGGGGAGCTTGCCAGTTGGTAGTCGGTAGCATCACTTTCTGGCTCTCGGGCGAAAAGCAGACGAATTCACTCAGGGGGGCAAAGAGAGAGGGAGCGTGTGGCAGGAACGGGGCGAGCGGGCACACAGACGCACACACAGGGCACGCATGCGATCGCAGTCGAGGTTTTTTCTGGGCGAATTTGGAGGGATTTCGAAACACCAGAAGGTCATGGCTCTCAGTGACCCCCTCCCCTCCGGTTACCCCCCGCGTCTGTGTTTATGGTTTGGTCCTGTCTCCCGTAAAGAGCAGCAGCAGGAGCGAACCATCACATTTGGTGCCCAGCGTGGGGGCGGCTTGGTGAGCTGTCACGCTCTCTACTGTCCTACGGAGCTTTTCTTCTGCCTCTCGGCGAAAAAAAATGTTTGACTCTCCTCATTTGCATGCGCTAATTAGATCCTGTTAGCATAATTCATACACATGACACCCTTTTTGAGGCTAATGAATAGATACATCTACGGACAAAAACTTGCAAAGTAGTTATAATGAGGTTGAAGTTACTCATAAATATGAGATTCACCGGGGAAGGCAAGGAGGACGCGTGGAAGCAGACGCCTCTCTCTCCCCGTACCTGAGAACACGCTGGGAGGTTGTGTAACTTGTGAAACGCGGACCATTAGTGATCAATTAAACACTCTTTGAGAGTCTCTGTCCCTGCATTGACTGTAAAATTAGTTGTAATTGGATTGAATTGATCTTGGGAATATTCCTGACTGCACTGATTGAAACGCATCCTTAAATCGATGGCATTGCTGTTTTATTTTGTACCAACGTTCTTATCTGGCATGTGCTTTTTTTTATTTTATTTTATACTGATGAAAAAAACTAGAACAAACCTTTAAAAATAGAGAAATATTCACATTAAATGTACAATTTATTTTAAGGAATCCAAGGCCCATTATAAACCATGGTGAACAAAATCATAAAAATAAGTAATTATTAAAATAATTACTACTGTAATACTTCAGTGCTGTACAATAATCTGATAACATAAAAGTGTGTTTGTGTGTGTGTGTGTGTGTGTGTTTGTGTGTGAGTGTATGTGTGAGTGAGTGTGTGAGTGTATGTGTGTGTGTATAAAATACGTACTGTAATACTTTAGTGCTGTACAGTGATCTGATAACATAAATGTGTGTGTGTGTGTGTGTGTGTGTGTGTGTGTGTGTGTGTGTGTGTGTGTGTGTGTGTGTGTGTGTGTGTGTGTGTGTGTGTGTGTGTCTGAGTATGAGTATGTGTGCTTGCGCATGTGTTTAAAATATGTACTGTAATACTTTAGTGCTGTACAGTGATCTGATAACATAAATGTGTGTGTGTGTGTGTGTGTGTGTGTGTGTGTGTGTGTGTGTGTGTGTGAGTGTGAGTGTGTGTGCTTGTGCATGTGTATAAAATATGTACTGTAATACTAGTGCTGTGCAGTAGTCTGATAAATGTAACACTATCACTAACTTTGTGGGGGAGGGAACAGGTTGCTAGTCCTCCTGGCCCAGAGGGGCAGTGGATTTGAACTCTTGGCTGGACATTCATCGTGAACTATAGAAGAAGAAGAAGCCATACATTTAGCACTAATACAGATGCTAATGCTAATACACAAAATATTGCCATTGTCATTGCATGATGTAATCTTCTCAGAAAATGAGCAATATGTGTAATCAGAGACAGCCTGTGAGATACAGATAAGGGAAGGAAAATGGTGTGGGGGGGGGGGGGTTAAGGTGTGAATTGAGTGAATTGAGTAATAACAGAATGAGAGCTGCAGTCCAACAAAACAAACGACACGACAAGTCAATACTCTGAGTCAGGCATGTGGCTCATGCACTAACCAGGGAATGTTGGATGTGTGTGTGTGTGTGTGTGTGTGTGTGTGTGTGTGTGAGTGTGTGAGTGTGTGTATCACTGAGTGTGTGTGTGAGTGTATGCATGTCTATGAATTTGTGTGTGTATGTGTGTGTGTGCATGTCTCTGAGTGTGAGTGTGTGTGTGTCTCTGAGTGTGTGTGTGTGTGTGTGTGTGTGTGTATAAGATACTGGCAGTTAGCCACAAACTGGAAGACTACACAAAATGTCCCTTCAGTGACAAATAATAATGGGAAATCCTGTTTTGGTGTGCAGCAAATATGGTGGCATTTCCTTTTATATGGAGCAGGTGTTTGGTGTGAAAATCCTGACACCTTTTGTTGACATTTGAATTTTGACGTTTGAGGCACAATGAATCCAACAGAAGGTTTTGGCATCATGCCAACCAAAGGCTTATTGTAAAAACTGCTGATGAACGTGAAGAGGATCTCTTATGAGATAAGCTGCTGCCCAGTTGAGCCCCCTGTATGTCTGGAGGTGTAACTGCAATGAGAAAGAGCTCTTTCACTTGGTCTTTCTTCTCCATTTCTTCTCTCAAAGATGTCGGTCAGAAACATAGAAGACAAGCTCATCAAAGACAAGGCAAAAATATGGATTTTATTATTAATAAATGTGCAGCACACCAAAAGTCCAAGCATAACTATTATACAAGTTATAGATACTATAAATTGTGTGAATCCTTAATTGTTGTTAATTGAGCACTGTTGAAATGGTGTTCCAGTGGGGAGGGAACACCTTGTCCAGACACTGGGAAACGCATGTTTGATATCCACTGGAATAATGTTTAATGTTGTGTTATGCAAACTGCCATTTACATTCTCGTAGAAGTTATTAGTTTTCTTCCAAACAGGTAAAAAGAATAAAAGCTTCTTCCTCCATATTTCCATTTGGAAATATCCCCCAGTGGTAAGAGCAGTCTGTCCCCTTGCCATAGTGAATGTTCTAGTTCTGGGGGGGCAGTTCCGGTCCTGGAGGGCCGGTGTGTGTGCAGGTTTTTGTTTCTAACAATTACCCCTGTGGCTCAATTAGCTAAATAGTTGGATACACCGATGCTGGTTCACTGGTAGATTAGACCACAGTAACACATCTCATATGGGAACACAAGAACAGTCTTCAGCTGTCACTCATGGGCTTATCAAGAAACTTAGCTAAAATGTCAGATCACGTAAATGATTGGGGCTGATTAAATCATTAAGAGCAGAAGTTAGCATGAAATCCAGAAAGGGATACGGCCCTCCTCGCCCCCTCCTCCCCCCCCGCCCCTCGCCCACCCCCCTCCCCCCTCCCTCCCCCCCCTCCTCGCCCCCCTCCTGGCCCCCCCTCCTTGCCCCCTCCCTGGCCCCCTGTTCTAGTTTCTCGTCATGATCACAACCCGACCCTCTGAATCAGAGTCTCCATCCTCTCACTTCAGACTCCTCTTTCTCTCTCCCCTGTTTTCCTCCCTCTCTCTCCGCTAGCGAAGGCCCCCTGAGGGACACACGTTGAGACGAGCGCTACTCCGTCTGCCTCTGATCTCAGATGAAGGCTTTCTGGTACGGCACGTTTATGGCGCTCACTTCACACGCAAGGGCGCCCCCTGATCGCTCAAGCGTTAGATCCACTCGCTAAATCCACTCCAACAACGAGCATAGGACAAGGCGCTGGGCGGATTCAGCTCAGCCCGCGCGCGCCTGGCGGCTCAACTCCAGCGGATGGAGAGAAGGCGGCCGTCTGCATGTCAGACGCTCAGCCCGTGATGGGGAGTGATGGGGTCTCTGCACACTGCCCCATCGGGTTACATTTTCAGTTTAGGCATTTAGCAGACGCTCTTATTACAAGATGCGCATTAATATACGGGTTGAGGGAGGCATGAGGGAGAGGGACGGATTGGGAGTTCTTTTTTAATTTCTTTCAGCTTTTTTCCCATTGTTCTCCCAATTTAGTAGCCAATTACACCCTCTATTTATTTAGATTTACCCCTCCTCCCCCACACGAGTCCACCGCTCGTCTCTACGAAGCAAGAGGGCAGCGAACTCTAGGGACGGGTTTAGAACCGCGTCCCTGACAGGCAGCGCACACTCGTACAGGACCAGCCAAGATACGGTGCGTTAGACCGCTACGCTATCCGCCAGCCCAGATTGGGAGTTCTGATGGTGTTTGTTTACTTGTCAGTGTCTTCCCCCCACACTAGCTGCTGCATCCTACATCCTCAAAACAACAGGGTGCTTAAGCCTCTCTGCATTAGTGTTCTAATCTAATCTAATCAAATCGAATCAAATCTAATTTATTTGTATAGCGCTTTTCACAAATGCATTGTCACAAAACGCTTAACAAAAGGGAACCCAGGCCTAGACCCCCCCAAAAGCAAGCCTAAAGGCAACAGTGGCAAGGAAAAACTCCTCCCAAGGGATAAACCTTGGGAGAAAACCAGACTAAAAGGGGGGAAGCCCATCCTCTTCTGGCCGGCAGAGGGTGTGTCCAAAAAAGACCGGATCATGGTCAGTCCAGGTGACACAGGGCTGGCTGACTTTGTGCCTCTGAGTTAGGTAGTCAGCGGGGGAGGGCGGGGAGTAAATGTTTGCGGTGATGGGGGCTGATTGAAATTATCTTTTTTGGTGGGGGCAAATTGGCTGTGACATTCCTGAGCTGGGGGGAGAGGGGGCTGTCTCTTTCCAGGAAGAGCCCATCAGCGCCCTGTGGGGTCACATCAAGGAGTTTAACCTTAATTCACAGGAATTATTTGCCACATTGAATGTTACAGAACAGCAGAAGTCTCGTTTTCGGGTGAATTGGGCGGGACGTCGCTGCCCGGAGGTCGTCCGCTTGTGTTGCTAGGAAACCCAGCATCGCCATGCAACCAACCCCCTCCATCACAAGCCTACTGTTAGCAAGCCTTTTGCATTATAATTGCAGATTCAATTAATCGTTTAAAAACTATATATATTATTGCCTTTTTTTTTATTATACTAGAACTAGAACTCAAATTTCTTGACACAGTTACAGTATAATGTTTCAGTATGTGTGACACTCAAATATATATTGTCTATGTCTATATAATGCGTTTATTTGTTAATTAATCTTGGCATTCACATTGTTATTTGTCTCCGATGCGATTAAACAGAAATACAGAGGGGCGGTTTATAATTAGAGGGGAAAATCTTTCTCTGTTTGTTACAGATTTCCTGTGAAGAGGAATTGTGTGAGTTTGTAACCGTAAGTAAATACACAACAATTTGTATTAACATCATAGAGGGATGCTTCTTGTTCATATAATAAACGTTTAAAGTAGCCTATACATTTTTATCCACACGCACGCACACACACACACACACACACACACACACACACACACACACACACACACACACATATCCCCTCCCAACCTCCCTGCAATTATCAACGATCTGTCGCCTTGATCTAAGATTTGTGCTGAGTCTTGCCTCGCTCTGTACATAATTTAAACAATGCAGAAGGTTGTTCATTTCATTTCATTTCATCACACGGTGAATTATTACCGAGACTGGAGCGCAACGCACTGGCTGCGGAATGTAGATGCGACTCATTCGATTGATTTCATCCATTGATTGATTTATTGAGACCGCGCGCTTAATCACCTTCCCAGAGGAAATTAGTAAGCTCTTTATTTCAGAGAGAATCTGCCTTGTCTGCCAGCCGACAAGACCTATAAACCAAAGGTAATTAAGCGGCTTTACATAAAGTTTAAAGATGTCCCGCGAATCACTGATTACATTCAAACGGGAAACTCTTAATTTTTTTTGCAGTTACGCATAACGAGACCGGAGGACTCCCCTCAGAATTGTAAAATAATAATAATTCAGAAACAAAACAGACTCGCTTGATGAGATGTCGATAACATTTACAAACACCATTTTCTTACTTTTTCTTACTTTATTTATGTGGTCTACATTTTCCACGTGAATATGCTACATATTGTATCGGAGAACATTGGCGTTGTTAGGAACATACAGATGTGTTCTTGCGGCTTCTCACGATGCTGCATTTATTAAGCATCGCACGTGTCTGATTTTGAAACCGCGCAGATTAATCCGGAAAAGGAAAGTGAAACTCTTCGTCACAATAACGGTCGTGATCACGGATATATACTTGTCCTGTTTTTAGCCAACCGCTGGGTTAAACGTCGCCGGTACATTCTGATATGGTGTAATAGCAACTAAGATTAAGATTACCGCAAGATTAAGAACGATCACTGGACAGCTTTATCCCAGGATGCGAAAGCTGTCAAAAATATCTGGTGAACTGCAGATTAAAATAAGTAGGATTGTGGGGAAAAAACGTACAAAACATCACAGAATGTAGTACAATTATGTTCATTTTTTATATTTATGTTTGCCTCGTGAGATCTTTAACCATTTACAGCTTTAAAAGGGTGTTGTATATACTGGGCAGGTAATCAACAGTGATATTACAGTAATTGCAGGATAATGTTACAAAAGGTCTGTTCTGAAAGTGTGCCTCTTAAATGTGCGTGAGTGAGTGTGTGTGTGTGTGTGTGTGTGTGTGTGTGTGTGTGTGTGTGTGTGTGTGTGTGTGTGTGAGTGCTGTGTGTGTGTGAGAGAGAGAGTGTGTGTGTGCTACAGTATTAGACATGTAAGCAGTGGTGATGACAATTAGTTAATGTACAGAGTCAGTGGTAGTGGAGTCTGAAAAGGTGGTTTTGAGTCTCTTGTGGAAGATGGCCAGTGATTCCACGGTGTTGAAGTGAAAGTGATTGTAAAATCTCTTCAGTGGAAACTTTATTCAGAAAAGGCATTTCCAGAACACAGATCACCCCGCCCTGACACTCCCCTTGGTAAGAGATCGAAGACGCGGGGACAAACCCGAAGATGCAGTCGTACCCGTTAATCGTGAGCATAGCTCATAGGGATCATAGCTGTGTCACATCATGAGAACACAATAACGAAACTGGACGAGATGTCATGTTCAGAGCAACAGACATGTTTGAAAACAGGAGTTGGATGGTGGATTGTTTTTTCCCCTGCTAAGATTGAACATTGTACACACACACACACACTCATACACATGCACACAACACACAACACACACACAGACACACTCACTGACACACATACACACACACTCTATCACACACTCACACACACACACACACACACACACACACACACACTCACTGACACACATACACACACACTCTGTCACACACACACACACACACACACACACACACACACACACACACACACACACACTACACACTCACACACACACACATACACACACACACACACACACACACTCTGTCACACACACACACACACACACACACACACACACACACACACACACACACACACACACACACACACACGCTTGCAACACAACCACATCCAGCACCTCCAGGGTAGAGGGAACTAAACCCCCTCCAGCAACGAGCTCCAGTTCCCATTGATCCACCCAGTGGCCTTTCAAGAGACAATGGCCGCAATCCTACCGCCCCCCCCATCCCCCTCCCATCAGAGCGACCGTTGGGGTACACCCCGCACCTCACAAAATGTCACGCAGCAAGACGCCCCCTGTCCTCTACAGAGCCGCCCGGATGAGTCATCACGCCGTTTACAGGCGACCAGTCAGCCTCCTCTCCGCGCGCAAGCTGTTTGGGAAAGCGCTAAATAGAAACGTCCCCCCCCACGCCCTCCGACACACCATCGGGCGCTGGGGCCTTTGTCTGACTTAATAGCCCCCGGCCCCCCCCACTTAATCTGAGGGTCTGTTTAATGCTTACTGAAACACAACGAGCCCTTCAGGTTAAACACGCTCTTAACGCGCCGCTAATCCCTTCATTAACAGCGATGGAGAAGTTGTTGAGAGCGCCGAGACAGCGAGGGTTAATGAAGAGGCCTGCGACCGCTCAATCGCCCCCCGGAGCGGACCGTGACAAGCTTCAGAGGCCCGGGGGGAGGAGAGGAAGGAGGGAAGGAAGGAAGGAAGGAAGGAGAAGAAATGAGGAAGAACGGCGTAGCATAAAAATGTGTTTGGTGCTAAAGACAAGGGTTGTGGATCTGTATGTTTATTTGACATTTTGTCACTGCTCGGTAGAGTGATTTCCGCCGACAACAATGACAATAAATAATTTCTCATTTTAAATGCAAGTATTCAGGCCTTTGATTCATCTTGATTTCCCCTGTAGGTTCAGTAATGTTTCCCAGAGTGTTTGGATGGTTTGCATGCCCAAGGGCCTTGCATTTAATGTTTTTTTTGTTAGTTTATTATTTTTATTTTCTTTATTCTTAAATAAATGTTTAATTTGCTGACACTTTCAAATGTACATACTTGTTTTACGTAGTTTCAGGGACTCAATGAAATGGCACTTTGTGTAAACGCCACCCACAGGGAGAAGCAGAGCCAGGTGTCACGTTGTGAAGTGTGCTCTCAGAGGCAGCTGCTGCATGAAATCGACATTTATTACAGTAATATTCATTTATCCGCCGTTTTATCAAGATTTCCTGCATCGTGTGCATTTTGTTACTCGTGCCGACAGTTCAGCCACTTGGCACTTCCCTCGGGGGCACAGCCGTTATGCTCCTCCCAGGACATGAACCTGCAACCCTCCAGTGCTCAGTCAAATTACAGTTCATGCCGGTTCAAACCAGTTCATACCAGTTACCATAGACAACACGCTCACAGCAAAAGAATGTCAACTCACTGCCGGAAAATGACAAACACACGAACACCATGCTAATGCTGTGACAATGAGCCACAAACAAAACAATAAACTTTCCTGCTTCACTACTGAGGCTTATCGAATCATGACGTTCACCTCACACAAGTATAGGGTTTGATATATATATACATCAAATAAATATACTTACATATATATATCAAACCCATGGAACATAACAAAGTCAAAACGAAAGGAATGTTGCTTTATTCTGAGTCAAACAAATACTCAGTATATTAAGAATTTAGCCTCAATCATAATAATAATAATATACGCCATTTAGCAGACGCTTTTATCCAAAGCGACTAACAGTAGTGAATGCATACATTTTCAGTATATGTGGCCCCAGTGGGGCCCCATGTGAGGGTTCATGTCAGTGTGTTTCAGTGTGATTTCTCCCCAGGTCCTGAAACGTTCAAACCGTTGGGATTCCGCGGTCACGACACCGACCTTCGAGGCCTCCTCGGACGCCACGCCCGCCATGGCGATAGAGACGTTAACGCAGTGGCGGCAGTTTCGCTATTTTGCTGTGGAAGGAGAGGCCCGTCGCTTTGCGTACACTGCGCAATGCGTCCCGTCCCCCCGCCAGTCCACCGCACCTTCGAGTGCGAAAAGCGCTTTTTCCTGCCAAACTGCGCGCGTGCCCGACGCGCTTCCCCGCCACGCGCCACGCGTCACTCCACGCTCCGAATCTCGCTGCTGCGTGGGGCGCTTTCACGGCACGCCTGCTATTCTTCATTCTCAACACACACAAAAAAATGTTTTATTAGCCGAGTTAGCGCTAAAACCCACAGTTTGGATGAAGTCCTGCGGAGGCTACGATGTCTCTCTCCCCGCGAGCCTTTGTGTTGGGAGCGCGAGCTGAGCGGATCGTTTTGTCACGTGGAGCCACGTGAGACAGAAGCAGAACCGGGTCCAAGAAAAGCTCGCGGCCCTCCCACGATCCCCACTGCTCCAGCGCGCCGTGCTAAGCGCGCCGTTTGCACCCTGACAGCACACGACTTTAAAGGAACAAACTCAAACATGTAAGACTGTTCAGACTGCGAGAAGACGTTGTCAGGGTGTGAAATTATGACGTGCTAAAGCTAAATCGAGGTTATTTGAATATTTGTGTTTCATCTGCAGTTTTTAAAATAAAAAAAACTGTCACAGATTCAAATCTATTTTAAAAATGTGTTCAGGAGAAGATGTCATCTGAGGTCTTTTGCCCCCCCCCCCCTGTTTCTGAACATTTTCCTGAATAAACACAGAGTGCATACTTCTGCCATCAACCACTCAAACTGCGGGGTATCATGAACACCACAACACAAAATAACACATGAACATGCACACTCACACACACACACAACCACGCACTCACACGCACGCTCGCACACACACACACAATCACGCACTCACACACACGCACGCACACACACTCACACGCACACACACTATACTCACACAGAATCACACAAACACACACACACGCACACTCACACGCACACGCACATACACATACACAGATTCACACACACATACACACACACACACACAATCACGCACTCACACACACACCCACTATACTCACACAGAATCACACAAACACACACACACGCACACTCAGACATACACGTACACACACACACACACACACACACAAACATGCACACACACACACCCACCCACATTCTTGAGACTCCCTTATTTGCCCCGATCGGGGCTGACGACCAGGGCCGGTCTGGTAGAGACGGGTTTCGAACCACGTCCCTGACAGGCAGCGCACACTCATACAGGACCAGCCAAGATCCACCGCCCCCGTACTGGTCAGGTTTGGGTCGTAGTGGCCAGGTTGGCTCTGAGATGGAGGATCCTGGGAATGCTGGTCTCCAGTCCAGGACTCTGGGCCTGTAGGCTGGTGAATCACCCCGATCCTGGCTCAGGTGAGGTCACTGTTCCCTGGATCCCAGCGCCAGTCTCCACGGCGACCGGGCAGCATGCTGGCACCGGCCTGGTTCTGTGTTGCCTGGTTTTGGATGCAAACGCGCCTCGTATTTGTCCATGTTCCCTCGTTTGGACGAGTCCTTCTTGTGCCACGACCCCTGAGGGTCTGGAAAATATCCTTGCAGGTTTAGGTCTGTCCAACAATAGCTCAGTTTAAAAATATTTTATCTTAACTATCGTTATTTACTGATGGGATTTCCTTGTGACAGGACAAATGTTCAAAGGTACCAGATTGACATCGTTCAGAATCGGCAACCTATTTACACGTGCCAGTGAGGTTTAAACAGCCTGCTTCTGTCGACTGTACAAGAGCAGATTTGGGACCTGGGATTCAAGCCTTTAGCCCACACCTCCAGTCATTCTAATGCCAACTTGCAGATTAATTTCAAAGATTAATTGTAAATATAGTCACACATCTTTTCGCGGGTAATAGATTCTACAAATCTCAAACAGCAGAAGACCCCACCAATGTATGTGGCCCTCACAGGGCCTCCGCTAGCGTAGCGGTCTAACACACCTGTATTGGCTGGTCCTTTACGAGTGTGCGCTGCCTATCACGGTCGCGGATCATAACCCGTGTCTGTACCAGACCAGCCCTGGTCATCAGCCCTGATCGGGGGGGCGTTTGGCTGTCCGCCCCAGGGGGAGGGGGGGGGGTGAGCCGGCTCGGGTCCGCCGTGAAGCACGTAACGGAGTCTCCAGAATGTGGGTGGGGGCGAATTCCACCGTGAAGGAAGCGGAGTTCGCTGCCCTCTGAGAATTAGCTTGCCTTGTAGAGACGAGCGTGGACTTGTGTGGGGAGGGCAAATCTAAATAAATAGAGGGTGTAATTGGCCACTAAATTGGGAGCAAAACGGGAAAAAATCTGAAACAAATGTATAAAAGAAACAAAAAAGGCTCTTGAAGTGCTACAGCGTTATGGCTACATTGCACAGACATCACACCTCGCGTCTCACGTGTGTGTGTGTGCGTACACCACACCTGCGCGCGTGTGTGTGTGTGTGTGTGTGTGTGTGTGTCTCACGTGTGTGTGTGTGTGTGTGTGTGTGTGTGTCTCTGTGTGTGCGTGTGTGTGTGTGATGATGAGCCTTTCTTCGCTCCGACGAGACACGCACCAAAAAGGTCACAGAGTGCACTTCCTCTCACGACTCAGGCGAAGAGTCAGGAACCCTGAATCTACAGTCCACTGGGACTGCAGTCGTCTCGAGTTTAACTCTCCCCCCCCCACCACCCCCCACCCCCCCACCGACGCGTCCCCGTTTCAATCCCCCGTCACTTCTTCTCAGAACTATTCTCACTGTTTATATTATCACTTATCTTAAGACTGGTGCACTGCTGTGCCCCCCCCCTCCCTTATTAACAGAGCCAGAAACAGGAGCGGGAGAATCGAGGACGCATCGCTCCCAGGAACACTCACAAGAGCGCGCACGGTTTGGACGAGACAAAGTTAACAGAAGAATTTCACACTGTATTTTTAATATGTAATATTTCACACCTGTAAATATCTCGTTGGAATCTCATAGACACCCCGCTCCTCCAAACGGAGATGGCTAGTCGCTCCAGTGAAAAGCTTGGAAGGAGCCTAACTTTGATTTCAATTTATAATAATAATCGTGGAGGCCACATATGGCGGGAGTGTTTTTTCTTCTTCTGAGGATGTAGTTTGTGAATTATTATAAAACATGTAACACGTTTTTAAGTGTCAGTGTGTATGTGGCTGGGTTTAACTCTTTCATCCCCTCGGCCTACACTCCACCGAATATCGGTGTTAGGAGCTTTGCCAATATGTCTGTCACAGTTGCGTGATTCATGAGTGAAAATATTAGCGTTACGTTTTTTAAGGATGGGAAGAAAATAGTTTTTTTGTGTCTCCTTTTCTGTGCAATATTAACATCATTTAGCCCTGAACACAAGAACGGTGGAAGGTGACAAAAGAGGCATTTTGACGATAAGGAGCCTGCTCACATCTGGACAGGTCTCCCACGGAACCAAAACAATCCCGATTAAAAGAAAAACTGTTTGTATTTGCAGAAATATTCCCGTTAAATATAAGAAGATACTGTTGTTTGAGATACAGACGCCGTCTCATTCAAAATGACAGTTGAGGTGGTCAGTTAAAGGAAAACTTGTAGCATCAACAGAAGGTTTAATGTCTCCCCGTGAAACAGCAGGATCACAAACACAAGCTCACGCTGCTGAGAGAAGTCTCACAGATCAGATCTCTATCCTCACGGGTCTGTCCTCAGACATTGGTTTAGGTATGCCAGGGAAGATTCTGAGCGGATATCAGGCATTACTTTATTTACACAGAGTTGTCAGTGCCTGGAACAGCTTGCCAGGTCAGGTAGTAGAGGCAGAAACACTTGGGCTACTCAAGTCCAGGCTAGATGCAGTACTGCATTGTCAAGCTGAGACCTAGTGTTTTCAGGCATCATGCATTCACACTGGACATGTGCTGAAGCGATGCTGTTGGTTCGAACCTGCAACATCCTGCTTTCATGTCCAGTTAATCGAGCAGCAGTTGTGATTGAGCGTGACCTCACCATCATGGATCCAGCGCGTTTAGTCTCTGCACAGTGGGACTGAGAGCGCAGGACAGAGCAACCAATCAACCCTCCAGTCTATGTGCCCCACACACAAACACACGCACACACACACACACACACACACTCTCACACGCACACACACACACACACACACACTCTCACACGCACTCTCACACACACAAACACACACACACACACACACACACACACTCTCACAAACACACACACACACACACACACACACACTCACACGCACTCTCACACGCACAAACACACACACACACACACACACACACTTCAAACACACACACATACACACACACACACACACTCTCACACACACACACACACACACACACACACACACACACACACACTCTCAAACACACACACATACATTCTCACACACACACACACACAAACACACTCACACACACTCACACACACATAATACCTCCTCTCTACTATGTTTGGGTTCTAACCCTCTCTAATTGCATCCACCCCCAGGCCCACACCCCCCCCCCAGCCCCCCCCCCCAGCCCCTCCCCTGCCCCCCTCCTCCAGGCCTCTGGGCTCAGAGCTATTGGCTGTGGCCCCTCTGTGACTCTCCTCCGATGCCATCTTATTTTCTCACCTCGGGAAAGACAGGGTGGGGGGAGGGGGGGGGGTTGGCCATGTGGGGCGGTGGGTGTGAGGGGGGGAGGGGGTGTCACCCAGGGGGCAGGGGGCACAAGTTCAGCACCACGCAGAGCTGAGGGGTAGATAGGGGGGTAGAGAGAGGAGTGAGAGGAGCGGTCTTCTAGGCGCGCTCTGACCGTGACTGCTGCTGCCACTCCTCTGGCGAGGGTGAGAGAGAGGGCGAGGGCTTACGATAACCATTGGGAAGTCCAAACTGGGACTAAAAGGGGGCTAAACATCACAATTTTTTTTAAACAACAAAGTCGTTCTCTGGTGGCCCATTCTGTTAGGCCGCTGTTCCAATGTCCCACAGTCTAGTAGTGCATTCAGACGATGCCAGTGCAGACTGTGCCAACAGTGGTCACAGGGGAGAGACTCTTCTCTCTCCCCAAATAGACAGAGGAATTTGTGCAGTCACGACACATGCAGTGTCCTAGATATACACGCAAGCATTCGAAACTGAGACGAAAGAAAAATCAGGGTTTCAAACGTTTTTTTGTTTTTAAAACTTCCAACGTTGAAAAATGTTTCCAAAATAATTTCTGTGTTTCCTTGGTTTCACGTACGTAGCGATTGTTACTGACATGAGTCAGCGATTGTTACTGACATGAGTCAGCAGAACTAGGAAACACTGACAACTCCTGCGTGGTTCTGACGCAAGAGCAAGTGTAAAAAACAAAACAATTCTG
>JAINUG010000244.1:342500-375000 GCA_029706075.1 Aldrovandia affinis
GAGTAGAGGGGTGACGTAGCTGAACTTTGGCTGGTTGAACACCAGACGAGCGGCAGCATTCTGGACTAGTTGCAGTGGCTTGATGGCACTGGCCGGTAAGCTGCCAGGAGGGAATTGCAGTCGTCCAGACGTGAGATCACCAGGGTCTGGGCCAGAGGCTGTGTCCTGGAGTGGCCCAGCCAAAGGCCAGACCTCAATCCCACTGACAATCTGTGGAGAGATTTTTAAATTGCTGTTCACCAACAGTCCCCATCCAACCTGATGGAGCTTGAGAAATTTTGTAAAGAATGGGTAAAAAAATGTCTAGATGGTAGAGATTTACCCAAATAGACTCACAGCTGTAGTTGCTTCTACCAAGTATGAAGTCAAGGGTGGTGAATACTTATGGAATCAATTATTGTCTGTTTTATATTTGAAGTTAATTAAGAAAAAGCTTGAGAGTTCGTTTTTTTTATTTGACATTGTGGAGTATTTTGTGTTGATCAGTGGGAAGTAGTCCCAGTTAAACAGTCTGGGTCACTCTCTGCGTTTGGGAAACTCCTTCCTTGCCCCCCCAGGAAGGCTGATTCAGTGTGGGACCTATGTGTCTGCTCGGCACATTAAATGGTTTTAAATGTTTGTCATACTTTACAGGAATGGAGTGGCGTAATGGGGGTACAGGCTGACGGAGTCACCCGGAGATTGGGCACACAGTCGAAGACCCACGGCACACGGCCACAGAGCCTGAACCCTCCACCGGTCAGGCCAGGCCTGGGGAAGCATCTCCCCCACCTCAAGGTCAGAGTCAAGGTCACAATCTCACATTTATAGTTGGACACATTTATGCACACGTTGCATTCTGGGTATATATTGGCACTGGTTGGAGATCATTTCAACACACAATATATAACTATATTAATTCATCTAATTTGAATAGTTAGACACACACTAGCTCTCTCTCCCTGACACCACACATGCACTCACACACACACACACACACACACACACGCTCACACACACACACACACACTCACTCACTCACACACACACATGTACACACACACACGTACACACTCACACACACGCACATGCACACGCACACACACACACACACACACACTCACTCACACACACACACACACACACACACACACACACACACACACACATGCACACACATGTACACACACACACATACACATGCACACACACACACACACACACACACATGCACACTCACACACACACTCACACACCAGCAAACTTACACAAGCCACTAAATGTCAGTGGATGTGCTGAAGAAGCCATCGAGACTGAGGCCGTTGGGTGAAGTGCATGATGGCTCTCCCTCTTTGTAACAGGGTGTCAAGAGAACATTTTGCTCTGTCCTACATTTAGTTAAATTATGGACTAAATACTAATACTAGTAGATGTGTCTCTCCCCCTTCCCTCCCCTCTCTCTCCCTGTCTCTCAGGCCCTTTCTCCTGCCTGCCGTCTCATTAGAGACGCGTTTGAAAGCCTCTCCCTATCTCTCACGAGTTTGTTCCCTTTGTTGCTGATAACAAGGCCCAGGGAACTAAAGGATACCTTTCAGTCGCGGGAAACTTTTTTTTTTTGTAATTAACCTTATTCAAGCTCAGAGGGAAGAGAGGGGGAGAGAGGGAGGAAAAAGCAGGAGACTAGAAAGTATATTAAAAAAAAACTTGAACAAAAGAGGAGATGTTCTTTGCGACGCTGTTTGGAGCTTGTGGATTCTATACTGCTATACGGGGCGCCATTCATCCTTAGCAGCCTCCATTCCCCTTTCAGACTCCCTCTTCCCTTTTTACGCATTCAACTTCAGCCCTGGCGCGTAATGAGCAAAAAACTTCAGATATTTATGATGGCCGCCTCCGGCTGGATTGACTCTTTAATGAATGTGGAAACACAAACGCTGAATGGTCGCCGCGTTTTGGCCGCGTCTTAGACAAACTCCCCCGCACGCCGTCTTCTGAAGAAGGACCAAGCCAACACTGGAGTATTAGAAGGGTATAAAGCAGGAGAGGAAAGTAATTTTGCTCTTGCTATTCTCCCTGGAACATGTGCTGTTCAGAGTGCTTCTTCCAAAAAGTCATAATTACCTGGTTGAGTGTCCTTACGAGTCTTTGTGCTGTTCGTCTCTTCTTTTTCTTTTCTTTTTTTTTGAAATGGAATGGAAGTCATATTAATATTTCTTGCTCCTGTTCTGTGGCCGTTTCTTCACTGTTTCTCTTTCCCCCATCTCTCTCCCCACTCCCCCCATCCCCAGTTTCGTCTCATCTGCTCTGACAATTTTAAGACAAAATCCTGGTGTCATCCTGGTGGCCATTACAGTTTTTTTGATTGCCAAGACACATTTCTTGAAATGATGCTCCATTTCCCAAAACTCTAAACACAGATGCATAACTGCACACTCATCTTCACAAACTTCAAACTTCCATGTCAAAACCAAACTCTCCACTCAAAACCATGTAGTCTTACATCTAAACCAAACTTTGCCTTCAGACATCACACAAAAGCCATCAAATACACATACACTACAAAATAGCCATTACACACTGGTGAGATCAATTCAAAACACTACCGTAAAAACCTGTTACTGCAATGAATAATGGTGCTTATGGTTTTCCCCCAGAACAACCTCTTTACATGATGAACATAATATAAAGACACAACACATGTATCAATTTGCTAAATTTTTCATTTTAAATTCCTTTAATTCCTTACTGTAGTAAAATAAACTTAAATTGAGTGAAAAAGTAAATGTACTGTAAAAATATGCAACTGATACTTAAAGAACGTAGAATACAGTAAAATCATTTCCATGTATTTACCAATATAAACCAATTTTTTAAAAAAAAAAGAAATCACATTTATTCTGCCTCAGCATCCCGTCTCTGGTCTGGGTCAGGCCAGAGATTCTCATCAACATCACAGGCAATCTTAGCCCTAGCCAGGCAGTGGGGGAGAAAAACCCTTGCATGCCTTATCCACCCCTGGCAAGCCTCAACAGTAATATCTAAACAAGCCTACAAAAGTAGGCCATCATATAGCCTGTACTACAGTATATACTGCTGTATATACATAACTGTACTCAAATACTTGATACAGTATGAAAAACCATACTTGCACCATCCTCTTCCTCTACCTTCAGGTCTTTGTAGATCCATTGTTCCAAAACAAGTGAACTGACCCATGGCCCTTTGATCTATCTATCCATCCTTCTGATTGGTGTGTGAACAATTTTGACTCTTAGTGTTTCCTCCTGGGGAATTGTGTGTTAATTGGGTTCAAGTTGTGATCACTTGAGTTAATTATATTGAATGCCAGTGCTTTCTAAATGAGCACATGGTGCAGCCAGTGATATATGAAGGGATTTGTGTGTAGAGTTTTTCACAAAAAGTTCAACAAATCTGAATCATGTGTGAAAACAGGGGAATAGTGTTTATAGTTTGGGAAATGGGTCTGTCTTTTGGTAGATGGCGTCATGGTTTGTGATGCTTAGTTAACAGGCCCAGTTATAGTGTGTAAGCGATTGAGAAAAACCGTGAGAGTAAAGGGGTTTTGCATATTTTAGGGTCATCATGTTTTTTTTGTTTTGTTTTTTTTGTTTCAGATTTTTTCCAGGTTTTTGTGGCCAGTTATACCCTCTATTTGATTTTGATTCGCCCCCACCCACAAACTCGTTGTCCGTCACTACAGGGCAAGCTCATTTCCCGAGGCTGGCGATGATCCGCCTCCTTTGAAATGGAACTCGCCCACCTCCTTTCTAGAGACACCCTTTGCGCTTCTCGGCTAGCTCGTGCCCGCTCACCCTCCCCTTGGAGCAGACGGCCAATCGGGACTCTCAGCTAGGGCCGGTCTGCAACAGTCGGGTTTCGAACCGCGACCGCAATAGGCAGCTCACACTCGCTTCGCACGCAAAGCGAGGTGTTTTAGACCGCTACGCTATCCGGGGCCTCCTGGCTCATTCTGTTTTAACGGGCTCGCCCGCCCATGTTTGGAATTCTCAGTTTGGCCCATTATTACATCACTTCCTCTTCCTGCCCTGGAGTCTCTTCAGCCACAGAAACTCCATTAACTCAAAACAGCGTTCACTCGCTTTACTGTGACTCTCACGGTGGCTCTGAACAGTGCCTTTTTCACACAGCTGTGTGTGTGAGTGTGAGAGTGTGAGTGTGTGAGAGAGATTGTGTGTGTGTGTGTGTGTGTGAGTGTGTGAGTGTGTGTGTGTGTGTGTGTGTGTGTCTGAGTGTGACTGTGGGAGAGTGTGTGTGGAGCCAGACTGTGAAAAAGATCCTGTATGTGTGTGTGTGTGTGTGTGTGTGAGTGAGACTGTGAAAAAGATGTTGTTTGGTCAGGGTTGGTTTGTTGTGTGTCTCAGGTCCATGACTCTTTCTGTAGGTTAGAGGCAGGGCCTCATTCCAGAAGAGAAGCTTCACACTGGTCGAGCATTCCATTAGCACAGTCAAGTCAAAAACAGAAAACCATAGGGCACATCCTGCAACAAAACAGCAGCAAAAAAACAAAATAATCAATTAAACCTCCTCTTGACATGATTACTACAGAAACACAGAGTGCTCGTTTTCATCAGCAAGAGCGTCTTATTAGAAGCGTGGGGGCGCGATGAAGGGGGATGGGGGGTCTTTCTGCGATGAAGGGTTATGCGTTTCGACAGTGAGACACCTCCAGCAGAGTTTTAATTCTGCCTGTCACAGCAACCGCAGGAAGCACCGTATCAACGCAGGGCGATACTTCAGCGGCCAGGGAGCGAGTGGAAAACATCGCAGATAATTAAAAGTCCTCTCCGTTTCAGGAAGGAGACGAGCCAAACAACGATCGTCATTACGAGTAACGTCACGGCCGTGATTACACACGGACAAACTACATTATAATATGAATACAAACAAAAGACAGATTGCGTATGTTGTATTGATATTATAATATAACGTAGGCTACTTACGCAACGTGTCGGTTACGCGCGCGCGGTGCGTGCGGGCTTGCCCGGATTCCTCCGCGTGTTTGCGGGTCATCGCGTCTCACGGGCGACAGGGGGCGCGTCGAGGTCAAACCTCCGTAAGTGCCCGTGAACGTGGCGCAGAGCGGCGCAAAGCCCCGCCAAAAAGCGTCAGGTGCTGGCGCGTGCGCCTCCGCCGAATTTTAATGGGATCCCCATCTTTAATTAAGCCCAGGCCGCCCCCTTTTCCCCTCGTGCTGTGTGTGTGTGTGTGTGTGTGTAATATCCGCCCCGCCTCGGTCCTCCCCCACTCCGCTGGCATATGCGCACCGTTCTGCTGCCAGCTTCAGCGATCCTCCAGCATCGGGCTTAGCTCCTCAGCGCTCAGGGGCCATCTTTCAATATATCCATAATACACCCGACTGCAAAATGCTATTTAATTTAATGTCAACTAATTATGGTTTATGTAAAATATATAAGTAATACTCAATCATTTACATTTGAGGTATTTTAGGTACCTTATCCAGAGCGACTTTACAAGATGTGCATTAATATATGGTAAGATTAATCATGGTTAGTGTATGAGATCAGTGCAGTAATACAGCGATAGACATCATTGTTGGCAGCTGCACATCGTACCTGTAACACTGGGAAATAATAATATAATAGTATAAAACACTTAGTAAAGAAACAGCAAATATAAACATAGTGCATTTGTATATATTTTGTATGTATTAATAATAATAAAACACAATAAAACAAATCATGTATATATATACGGTATATATAAATGTTGCTGGGGACATGTTTTAGCTACACCAGTATAGAACAGTAGAGTCCTCAACACTTCCAAGGCTAGTTCATTAACCAGTCTCATCACTCTTAAAGGTAATGTGTACTTTACATGAGCACAAAATCTGTGCAAGAACATAACCTTAACTATTCATCTATCAGAAAGTTACTACCTCCTTATTTAGTAGGCAGGACAGTGTCTGTCTGTCCCTCTGAAAGGGCCGCTCTCTGGCTGTAAGGCATCTAAACGGTGAACAGACTTTGTTCCTCATGGCTGTCATGGCTGACGTGTGCTGTGTGGCATGTTGAGAGCTCTGGGCTGGTGAAGACTCGTGCAGACTCGTGCAGACTCGTGCAGACTCGTGTGTGTGTGCAGACTCGTGTGTGTGTGTGTGTGTGAGTGTGAGTGTGTGAGGGTGTGTGTGTGTGCGTGAGTGTGTGCGTGTGTGTGTGTGTGTGTGTGTGAGTGTGTGTGAGTGTGAGCGTGTGTGTGTGTGTGTGTGTGTGTGTGTGTGTGTGTGTGTGTGTGTGTGTGTGAATGTGAGTGTGTGTGTGTGTGTGTGTGTGTGTGTGTGTGTGAGCGTGTGTGTGTGTGTGTGTGTGGGGGTGGGGCAGTGTGACCCTTTCCCTGACCCCCTCTGATTACAGCACACCTTGTTGCACTGTCGTGAGGGATATCGACATGCTAAGTGACAATCTAGGGGTCGCCCTCTTAACCCCTTCGACACCGATCCTCGCCCCATCGCAAACATTTCGCACTTCAGTGAAACTTACCGCGGCTCGTCAGTCAAGCTAATCAAGTTTTTAAACACCTTTGCCCACACGTTGGAGGGTATTTCCACTGCTAATGAGGTTTCTAGGCCCCAGGAACATATCGACTGCAGTTCAGATCTGTATTTACATCACGCAGTGCCAGAAAAATGTGATCTATGTGTCGATATTGTAATTGAGACATACCGTATATTTGATCATATTATTTAAGAAACTTAAGTGCACATAAATCAGGATAAATCTGACATCATTAGCTGAGTGGTTATATAATAATGATTACAACCACGTTTAAAACAATAAATGCAATAAAATAACTGGAGCCATACCTTTATGAGAAAATACAGCACATAAACACTGGATACTGTGTTCTAGTAAAAAATGTAATACATTTAAATAATTTATTCATCATTTACCATCACATATTGTTTATCTACAAGAGACTGACTATGTGGCTATGGACATTACAGTCACAGTTCAGACAGTTAATCATAAATCCAGACTAAAAATACGTCAAATTAAGATAAAAAGATGAATCATAAATTGATTATGAACATTGTGATTATTGTCATTATCATGATGTCATTCACCAGAGAGACTTATCCAATGAGACTTACTGCAGGAACACCAATAAGAGAAATGACATCACGCAGGGCCTAGAATAAATATTACGTCTTAATGAGTCAAGAAAGATTGATCATTTATGTCATAAGAATTACACCCATTTATATGGAAGTATTATTTATAAACAAGAGATTTAATCAGGTTTGAGAAATAAAAAAGCCAAGGAACGGTCTTAATATCTGTAGAATTGCCGATTGCTGATCCAAATGAAAAATGATTTGACGTGTGGAAATATTAAAGTTCATTTAAATTGTTCGTAATTATTTTTTATAATTTAAATTATTTTAAACTTTAAGATTCAAGGTATTAAAGGTATTAAATGAGGCATTAACAGAAATTAGGGGTCAGGAAAATGCTAAAGTAAAAAACAAAGTTGAACAATGTATGAACAGATTTACATACGCACATTTTTTAAAAACATGAAGCAAAATCTTCGTTGATAGAATTGAATTAGTTTTAGTCTCATTTCCAATTCTTTGGCGTCCGTAGTAGAGTTCCGTCTCGGAAGAGGCAGATCTCTCGGCCCGGAAAGAGTGTCTCGACCCGGAAGATGGGCGGCGGACTCGTGGGGAGGGTGAATTGAGATAAATAGAGGGTATAATTGGCAACCAAATTGGGAGAAAAACAATGTAAAAAATTTAAAATAAATAAAATGTTAAAAAAGCCGCCATTATGAGGAACGACAAGGCGACTCAAACGCTGTTGCACAGTGACGCACAGCGACCTGTTTCTTCAGCGATGTCTTCCACCGGGATCGCAATGGGGGGAAAAAAACAACAACCTGGAAAAATGTAGCCCTGTTGTGGCCTGTTGTGCCCCCCTCCACCCCCTCGCCCCTGCCCTGGCCAGGACCCCTCCTCAGGGCTGTTGTGCCCCCACCCCCCACCCCCCACCCCCACCCCCTCAGGGCCCCTCCGCCCCTGCCCTGGCCAGGACCCCTCGTCCTCAGGGCTGTTGTGCCCCCCACCCCCACCCCCTCGCCCCTCGCCCCTGCCCTGGCCAGGACCCCTCGTACTCAGGGCTGTTGTGCCCCCCCCCTCCCCCCCCTCGCCCCTGCCCTGGCCAGGACCCCTCGTACTCAGGGCTGCTGTGGGCACCTTGGCGGGCCGGGCCTGCTCCGTGACATCTGCCAGCACATCTTTAGCACGTTGGCAGTGGGCGCGGTCCGTCGCAGGTCGCCCTCAAACCCCCCCGTTCTTCCGGCTGATTAATCTTAATGTAATTTTAATTAAAAACTGCGGTGTCAAAGGGTTTAGCTGCCTGAGAAGCGAGCGCAGATTGTGGCGCAGTGGCAGGCCCTCACCCCGCTCAGAGGAAATGATTCCTGACACTCGGGCCACGTCCCGGGCCAAGACAAACAAAAGCCCGTCCCGTTTACAGGGGGGACGCTGTCCTCGCTGGCGTGACAACGGTTGCCTCTTCGAGAACAGGGGTCCCGCCGACGATTCCTCACGGGGACCCAATAAAGCGCTCGCACTTTCTCTTACCTTCCTTTCTTCCCCCTCTTTCTCTTTTTTTCTTCTTTGCAGGAAGAAGGGAATCTGTGCACCCGCTCCTCGCGGTCTCGCCTCTTCTCTGTCCTGACCCCTCGGTGGTGGAACGATCTTCCGCACTCGGTCAGGACCGCGGAATCACTGGCCATCTTCCGCAAGAGACTCAAAACCCACCTCTTCAGACTCCACTACCACTGACTCTGTACATTTTATTAAGTGTCATCACCACTGCCTACATGTTTAATACTGCTTTTTGTAATATGTATCACAAGACAGTATAAAAATAAATCTACTAACCTTTTCTTTCACTGTGTTACAGGTACAGTATGCAGCTGGCAACATTGATGTCTATTGCTGTGCTACTGCACTGAATCTCTTGCACTAACAATGATTAGTCTTACCATGTATTAATGCACATCTTGTAAGTCACTCTGGATAAGAGCATCTGCTAAATGCTGAAATGTAAAATGCTGAAATGTAAAATGCTGAAATGTAAAATGCTGAAATGTAAAATGCTGAAATGTAAATGTGAAGAGGCAGATTTTTTTCAGGGCCTCTCGGGTTACGCGTCCCCCTCTCTCTGATTGCATGTGAAATGCGACGCTGGACGCTAACCCCGCGGACGCATGGTGGCAGCGGATTCTGCCAGCGCGGCGCTGTCTTAATGCGTCTGCAGCCTGCAGCCTCACACCCTTTAGGATCCAAACCAACCCCCCCAACCCCCTCCCTCCCTCCCTGCTGCTCCTGGGTCATGGTCAGGGAGCAGATACCGTCTGCCCCAAAGCTCTGATCCTGGACCAGATTCAGCTTGTTATTCGATTTTTTAAAGAATTTGTTTGGGATTTTCTCCCATTTTTCTCCCAATTTAGTAACCAATTACACCCACTCTTTTTTCCTCCCTCGTAATGTGAGTTTGCTGCCGTAGCCCTGAGACCGGCAGTGACAAAAGCGAAGTATCGTCTCCTCCGAACCGGCACTCGCCAAGCCGTCAACTGTAACTCCGGTACACAGAGCCACTCATATATGCAGCAAGCTCAAATCGGCTTCCCTCCCCCCTCCCTGGGGCGGACAGCCAATCACCGCCCCCTAGTGGCACTCCCGGCCAGATCCGATACTGGCGCGGCCGGAGGACTCAAACCAGCTTCAGTTTGTTCCTCACATAATCAGGGTTAAGATTAAGGCGAGGTATAACTGACACCGGATCAGCCAGTCGATTTTGTTTTGCAATGGGGGGGCGGGCCATGGGCCAACACCGTCCACAGCATGCCGGGATAATCCCCCCCCCCCCACAATTGTCACCCCTCTGGTCTGGGTTTACAGTGCCTGCTGAGATAGGTCCCTCGTTGGCTTGTCAGTTAAAATTGCGTGACTGTTATCCGATCTTAAAATGAAATGACAATGGGTTCTTATTTATTAAAGAACGTATTAAATAGATTAATTAAAGAGAGATCAATTAACAGCGTGTGTTACGGGGATATTGTGGGAGGGGGGCGTTGTTAGTATCCAGCTGTTTCAAGCTGCCCCCAAACCTCACCCTGTCCAGCCTGGACTCTCTGATTCACGCTCATCGCTCAAAGTCTAAATCACTTTTTTGTTCTGTTTTGTTTTGTATCGCATTTGCCGTAAGAAATGCTCTGACTGTTTCCCGTTTTTCTCCCAATTTAGTGGCCAGTTACCCTCTATTTACTTCGATTTACCCTGCCCTACGAGTCTGCCGCTCGTCTCTACGAGGCAAGCTAATTCTCAGAGGGCAGCGAACTCTGCTTCCTTCGAGATGGAATTCGCCCCCACCCACGTTCTGGTGACTCTGTGCTTCACGGTGGACCCGAGCCGGCTCACCCTCCTCCCTCCCCCTGGGGCGGACAGCCAAACGCCACCCCCGATCGGGGCTGACGAGCAGGGCCGGTCTGGTAGAGATGGGTTTAGAACTGCGTCCCTGACAGGCAGCGCACACCGTATCAGACCAGCCAAGATGAGGTGCGTTAGAAGAAAGGTGCTGGGGACAGGTGGAAATTATGCCCTTCTGCTTGGAGGTAAAGGGGCAGAAGAACAACTGTATCCCACTACATTAAATATTGTAGTGATTTCATTGTTTTGCTTACTAGTTCACAACAGAGAATACTGATAATAGGGGCTGTGGGTTCACATTCAAAATGGTGTGCTATGGTGCTGGGTAGTTTCACAATGAAACGATTTAATATAATATAGCATATGCCATTTAGCAGACGCTTTTATCCAAAGGGACTTACAATAGTGAATGCATACATTATTCAGTATATGTGGCTCCAATAGGAATCGAACCCACAACCCAAGCGTTGTCAGCGCCATGCTCTACCAACTGAGCCACACAGAACCACACTCTACCTACTGAGCCACACAGAACCACGCTCTACCTACTGAGCCACACAGAACCACGCTCTACCTACTGAGCCACACAGAACCACGCTCTACCTACTGAGACACACAGAACCACGCTCTACCTACTGAGACACACAGAACCACGCTCTACTTACTGAGCCACACAGAACCATGCTCTACCTACTGAGCCACACAGAACCACACTCTACCTACTGAGCCACACAGAACCACACTCTACCTACTGAGTCACACAGAACCATGCTCTACCTACTGAGACACACAGAACCACGCTCTACCTACTGAGCCACACAGAACCACGCTCTACCTACTGAGCCACACAGAACCACGCTCTACCTACTGAGCCACACAGAACCACGCTCTACCTACTGAGCCACACAGAACACAGTGTGTGAGTGTGTGAGTGTGTGTGTGTGTGTGTGTGTGTGTGTGTGTGTGTGTGTGTGTGTGTGTGTGTGTGTGTGAATAGGGAGACAGAGGGCTGGGTGGGGGGGGTGGTGATTGGATGGAGAGAGAGAGAGAGCTGAGAGAGAGAGAGAGAGAGAGAGAGAGGAGAGAGAGAGAGAGAGAGAGAGAGAGAGAGAGAGAGAGAGAGAGAGAGAGAGAGAGAGGGAGAGGGAGAGGGAGAGAGAGAGAGAGAGAGAGAGGGAGAGGGAGAGGGGAGAGAGAGAGAGAGAGAGAGAGAGAGAGAGAGAGAGAGAGAGAGAGAGAGAGAGAGAGAGAGAGGGGTCCAGAGAGAGAGAGAGAGAGAGAGAGAGAGAGAGAGAGAGACCCAAACCTCCGTTCCAAACACATCTCTAATGGTTTTTGGGAGTACAGGGCGCACCTTGGGAGGAGTAGGGGCTAAAAGGCCTGGGACCGGGGGCGTGTGGGTGGGGGAAACGGCCAGGGGGCAGATTGGATGACCTTTGAGAGTAAAAGGGCATGTAGAGGATCCCTCCAGTGGGCAGTGAAGGTGAGAGACTGTGAAGGCCATCTACCAGTCAAAACCAAGAATGAGATTTATTCTGTCTGGTGTGTGTGTGTGTATGTGTGACTGTGCGCATGTTCATGTGTGTGTATGTGGGACTTTGTGTATGCCTGTGTGTGTATGTGTGTGTATATATTTGTGTAGAGGTGTGTGTGTGTATGTGTGTAGAGGTGTTTGTGTGTGTGTGTGTGTAATGTGGTACATTTTAGTAGCTCACCATTCAAAGTTGATGGGTGCATGCATCCAGCAAATGATGATTTCAATATAAAGTAAAACACCTAAAAAGTTGAGTCACCCTAGCAACACTTGTATGAGGCATATTTTTTGGCAGTGTTGTTGATATTTAGGTAGCCTTGACAAAGGAATTGTCAGGGTTTTGCTCATTTTATCGTGGGCTTTGGCGGTGAAAGGGCAAACATAATGATAGTACATTTTTGAGGTTTTGAATGGAGCCGTTCTAACAAACAAATTTGTGCTGCTAAATCGCCTGCTTTGGCATTTTCAAATTTTATTGATGGAATCAAAATGGATTTAATTGGGATTTTCTTGCCACTGATCAACACAAAATACTTGAAAAGCCTTGAAATGATTGGAGTTTTAAACAATTATTATAATTAACTTAAAGGTTTTGGGACACAAATTTCCACACAAACCCTTACATCATCACCTCAACCTGCTAAAGCGGTTCTCTCAAAGGTGCACAAACCCCACGCAACCCCACCCTCTCACGCCGGCCGTTTCCAGTACCCCCCCCTTCCCTGTTTACACCTCTTTCTCTCCATCTTTTATTTTTTCTCCATATTTCCCTTCGTCGTTGATGTCAAAACGAGGTCAACAACCCGACGATCCCGACAGGATGCTAACCCCCGTTCAAATGCATAAAACGTTTTTAAATGCAATGCACAGCATTTCTCAAACAGAACCCTTGTAACGCCTAACCTTTTAGTATAAAAATGATTTCTGTTGAATTGTTTCAACCTGATATCAGGGGTTAAACCGTGTGAGAGAATCAACAGTTGAAAGCTCTCTGGTGTGTGTGAGTGTGTGTGTGTGTGTGTGTGTGTGTGTGTGTGTGTGTGTGTGTGTGTGTGTGTGTGTGTGTGTGTGTGAGAGAGAGTGTGTGTCTCCGCCGACCCAGAGCACACTCCTCTGCCCTGTCACCCCCCTGCTGGTCTCCTAAACCACTTTCTAAAATCCATCTGTTAGGACATTATTGTGCTCTCAGCAAAGTGGGACTAACCTCACAGGCTGCGATACGATGCAGGCAGACAGACAGACACACAGACAGACCCGTTCGCTCTACATTTTGACATTTTAAGCATTTAGCAGACTCTCTTATCCACAGTGACTTACAAGATGTGCATTAATACATGGTAGGATCAATCATTGATTGACGTTCTGCGGATGTCTAAGGGTTAAAAACACACAAAACACCCAAACAGCAGAGAGGGAGAAACAGAAGCTCTCATTTCTTGCAGCGATGGCACCTGAGACAGCTCTGCTGTGCCTCGGTGCATGTTATATTATATATATATATTATATTACAGGCATTTAGCAGACGTTCTTATCCAGAGCGACTTACAGTTTACAATCCATTTATACAGCTAGATATTAACTGAAGCAATTCAGGTTAAGTACCTTGCTCAAGGGTACAACGGCAGTGTCCCACCTGGGGATTGAACCTGCAACCTTAACGTTACAAGCCCAGTTCCCTAACCATTATACCACACTGCCTGCCCCTGTTGATCTCATTTCTGACATGTGCAAAGATGTGTTTCATTTGAATCTTTGTTTCCTTTCTCAGGTCCTAGGCTTGTACATTCACCTGACAGCGAACTAACACCCAACATTTTCCAAATGTTCCTGTAGCAACAATCCAAAGAGTTCTAGTGCACTAGTTAGTATTTTATGAGCATATTGACATATTTTGCTAAATATATTTGACTGAATAAGATGAACCCAGATTGCAAGTAAGAAATAAGTATGTTACCCTCGAAAAGGCTGAGTGTAATTAAACTGCCTTAATGAATTTCTCACACACACACACATACACACACACACACAGACACACAGACACACACACTCATATATGCATACAGTATATTCATATTTCTATAATCGTACCAACAGTCTGTACTTGGACCAGTCCGGCCCTGATGCTCTATTGTAGTATTAGAGGGTTAGGGTATTATGGTATTAGAAGTCAAGCTCCAGTATTGGATGTTATTTTGAGGAGGGTAAGGGGGCCACCTCTCCCAGCCCGTTAGCGGATCGCGGTGCCAGTCCCTCTGGACGGCGTGTGACAGGAGGCCCGGAGGCGCTGTCCCTTTAACGCGGGGCGACGGGGGGCGGGGGGCGCGGCGGCTGCCGTTGGCACGGCCGCGCGGGCGTGGCATAAGAGGCTTTAACTCGGCGGAGCTTGGCTGCCAGCGCCCAGCATCCCCACTGCTCGTTTATATTGGAGTCTGGAGGCCAGGAGGACCCCGGCTGGCCCCGCGGCCTGCTCCTGCAATAAGCGCCCTGCAGGGCGGCGCTGTGGGGCCGGGGCTGCTCTCCCCGGGGGCGCGGTGGGCCCTCGGGCCCCGTGCCGGCCTGGCCTTATTAAATTCCTGCGTGCGACCTGCAGGGGGCAGCGTGGGGCAGGGCGGGGCACAGCTCCCAGCAAGGGGGCCACACCCGGTTTCCCACGGCGACACACACACACACGCACACGCACACGCACACGCACACACACACACACACAGCAGGTGAGCTCTGGTACGTGAGCATCTGCTACAGAAAGTGACGTGGATAAGAGCGCTAAATCGCTCTCTTGTCGCATCAAGATCCCTTGGTTTGAAACTCGCTGCGGGCAGAACCAACTCCATTACACACACAAAAAGGCATGCACACACATACACCTCATTGTCAGATTTTGAGTTCTTGGCACAGTAGCCGCCTTGCTGACAGAGGAAGCCACAAGTGGTTGACAGTACAGTGAGAATCATCTTATCTCAGTTTCACGAAGAATACTAACAATACACATTAACCACACTAAACACAGACACACCGACCCATTAAGCACACTGAGACAGACACACTGGCACACTAGACACACTGGCAGGCCACATTCCCAGGTTAGCGTAAACTGCCTGCAGGAGGTTTGAAGGTATGGGCTCTCCTTTGCCGAGGGGGAAGATCAGTGAGCGTTGCATGGGCTCACAGTCTGGGTGCAGGGGGGGGGGAGACATCCTCCCGCATTCTCCTCCCCTCTGACCCCCACATGGCCATCGACACGCTCTACTGGAGCAGAACCTCAAACACGAAGCGAAGCGCCCAGAGGACTGTCAGACACCAGTCTGGAGAGAGAATGATCATAATATAATATACGCCATTTAACAGACGCTTTTATCCAAAGCAACTTACAGTAGTGAATTTATAAAATTTTCTATATATGTGGTCCCAGTGGGAATTGAACCTACAACCTAAGCATTGTCAGCACAATGCTCTACCTACTGAGACACACAGAACCACACTCTACCTATTGAGCCACACAGAACCACGCTCTACCTACTGAGCCACACAGAACCACACTCTACCTACTGAGCCACACAGAACCACGCTCTACCTACTGAGCCACACAGAACCATGCTCTACCTACTGAGAGACACAGAACCACAGACGGATCAATGTTTCTATTCTTGAAACAGGGCAACATCCTCTAACAATCCACTAACAATTTCACTCAACATGCATTTCCCTTCAAATACTTTGCAATTTGTTTTGGGGAAAAAGGTGCACCTTCTATTTCCTCCAACAATTGGATTCAGCTGCCAGAAGTCCCAATTGTTTAACTGGTTTCAGCTGGTGGCAATGAGGTGTGGGACTGAAGGCTGCTGGGAGCTGTAGTCCTGATGGCTCTAGTGGCTCACAAGAGTTAAAGGGCCAGGCCCCCATTTCCCCGTGCAGCACCTTTGGATGCCTCAATGGGTATTGGGACCACATATACTGAAGATGCATTATAGATCAATGGCATATATATTATTATTATATTATATATACAGATAACTGCCAAAGTAAAGGAAACACCAACATAAAGTGTCTGAAAAGGGTGTTGGGCCACCATGAGCCACCAGAACAGCTTCAATGCACCTTGGTATAGGTTCTACAAGTGTCTGCATCTCTATTGGAGGGATGCAACACCATTCTTCTACAAGAAATGGAAAACGCTGTCTCAGGTGCCGCTCCAGAATCTCCCATAAGTGTTCAGTTGGGTTGAGATCTGGTGACTGAGATGGCCATGGCATATGGTTTACATCGTTTTCATGCTCATCAAACCATTCAGTGAGCACTCGTGCCCTGTGGATGGGGGCATTGTCATCCTGGAAGAGACCACTCCCATCAGGATAGAAATGCTTCACCACAGGATGAAGGTGATCACTCAGAATGGCTTTCTATTTATTGGTGTTTATCTTGCCCTCTAAGGGGTTGAGTGGAGCTAAACCATGCCAGGAAAATGCACCCCACACCATAACAGAGCCACCAGAACCCTTCATTTACTCAAGTGTTTCCTTTATTTTGGTAGTGAGCGGTAGATGACGTGCAGAAGTAACTCATGGACAGTGTTTGGGTGGATGTAAGAGCCAAGCGAGTGAGCCAAGCAGCCCCAGAGCCAGATGTGCAGATGTACAGATGTACAGATCTACAGTGCTGCCTGACGCATGCTTTTGACACCCAACCACACATCTGTCCTTCACATGTGCTCTTAGGAGGACATTCCCAGAAGCGCTTCTCCTACATCAGCTGTGCGTGGGGGTGACCCTGATGTCTGGACGGCCGTGAATCCCCCTCCCTCCCTCTCTCTCTCTCTCTCGCTCTCTCCCTCTCACTCTTTCTCTCTCTCTCTCACTCTCTCCCCCTTTCGCTCTCTCCCTCTCTCTCCTCCTCTCGCTCTCTCCCTCTCTCTCTCTCTCTCTCTCTCTCTCTCCTTTCTCTCTCTCTCTCTCTCTCTCTCTCTCTCTCCCTCCCTCTCTCTCTCTCTCCCTCTCACGCTCCCTCTCCCTTCTCTCTCTCTCTCTCTCTCCTCCTCTCTCTCCCTCTCCCTCTCTCTCTCCCCTCTCTCTCTCTCTGTCTCCCCCCTCTCTCTGTCTTCTCTCTCTCTCTCTCTCCCTCCCTCTCAATCGTAGGTCCCAGCCGTGAATCCCCTCCTCTCTCTCTCTCTCTCTCCCCCCTCGCAGGTCCCGGCAAGCGGGAGGTGTGAAGTTGGGGGTCGGGGCGCACGTCAGAAATTGGGTGTCTCATTTGGAGATTCTCATTTTCGACTCTGGAGGTTGGGAGGGGTAAGAAATGGAGGCTGCAAGAAGCCTGGGGCAGAACTCGGCGGAGCGCGTGAGGATCAGCGTCTCGAGGGACTCCACGGGGGGGATTCACCGTTATTATTCCACGCTGGGGGGGCGAGAGCCAATCAGAGCAAAGGGCTTTCCGCATCACACACACCAACAGCCATAAGAACCATTCAAAAGACAACGACAACTAATTAAAGCACCTTAAAACGATGCCATGTTTACAGATTATTACCGCTGCCAGAGGTGACAAATGTATTGTCTATATTTTTAAAAATCGTCGCAGCAACATTTTGATCCAATAATTTAAAATAAAAGTTATATTACAAGTAGGTTACCATCACCTGTGGTGATGTGATTGTGTTACCACAGTAACTACAATTAACATTTACTTTTATTGAAATAAACAAATAATCATACTTGTGGAGGATACTTAGGAATGTGCTGTGGTGCAGAACAGTTGTCTCAATCTAAAGATTTGTCAAAAACATGTTTTTTTCTAAATACAGGACAAAGTAAGGACTGAAAACCTGTTTTCACAAAATATTTGAGTGTACCACTTTAAATTTTCGAACGCTACTGTGAAGAACATGGGAAACTTGATGAGTGGGGGCAAATTGCACAAGTTTACCCCGGGCTTCCTGCCTCTGTGGTCTCACACCTTCCACATCCAGTACTCACAGCTGTTGGTCTTTGTTCCTGAGGACTGCACTGGGTGGAAAGCACAACAAAACAAACAACTAATGAAATATGAACCATGAACTGTGCTCAACCTCGCCCATTCTGCAGCGGCCTGGACTTTAGGCCGTGTAGTTGCAATGCTTCATTGCTTTTCTTTCTGTTATGCTATTCACATTCTTAAATGTTGCAGTCAAATCATATATATATATATAACTATACCGGGCGTACTGTGAACATGATGACATTTCTGATTACTCATCACTGTTGGAAGAAAAGTGAAAACATTGTTTTGTTTGAAATTAGCAACCCATGTGAAAATAAATGGATCATAAAAACACTTAATCGTGGGATTCATTGTAGAAGTGAAAACAATATGTAATGCTATTAACAGCATAGTAAGGGAGCGGTTAACCTGTAAAGATTTTGGATTCGCGTGTGTGTTCAGGGTGGGGATGGGGGATGGGGGGGAAACTCAAAAATCTTTAATAAACAAAGCTGAGAGAAGACTTTTAGAATTTGGGTTAGTGCAGACAGCAACAACAACAACACAAACCCACACTGCCCACAGGCTCTGGGGCTCAATGTGCCAGACATGGTGATCTGAATCCCAGGCCTTCTCTGCCATGGTTGAGATGCAGCTGAGACACCTGTGCATTGTGCTTTGTTATCTGCATGTGAGTTTTGTGAGAGAAGGGCGCTCCGGTCTCCAGGTGTTGATACTCAGACTGCCAGACGGGTCTCCCCCTCTTTCATCTCCACCTCACCCCAGACACTGCGTCCTGCAAGCTTTAAGAACCACCGTTCTGTTCACCTTAAGCTGCTCCACGCACCTGTACGCAAACAAGTCAATGTGTAAGAAAATGTTGATCCTGATCGTCTCTGATCTTGAAGTGGTACATGTTGTACTGTACTTTGCAATAACAGTGGCAAATATTCTCAAAACGTCAATACATAGACAGACAAACGGGCATGACCAACTGCATGTAGGAATGACCTTCTTCCCACCAAATACATTTAACAGTGCTCCCTGGTTTATTAGCGTTTTTATAATCCAAACCATGGCCATTCAGAGAGACTCCTCTGGAAATATTCTTAAATTCATTGCTAACAATATCATGCAATGGGAACTTTTGGTACTGGGCCAAAAGGTTAAACACATTTCAGGGTATAAATCTTCATATTTAAAGAAAATACTTATTTTATATATATTTATTTATAAAATATATTCTCCAAATGCATAAAGATTTTTATAAATCTCTTTTGTAATAAAGAAATGATGACTCATTAAAAAAAACCTGATGAACCTTTCAGTATTGATCTTTACATTTAAATTAGCCTTTATTCATATAAATAATATTGAACATGTGTTCAAGGTTTTCTGCCTCCCTTGAACTTTGATGGTATCAATGGAACAAAGTTAAACAGGTGGATGAGGTTCAATCTCCACTGTCTGGATGTCTCACACAATGTCTCAAATCTCACTTTGTTGTACGTCGCTCTGGATAAGAGCGTCTGCCAAATGCCTGTAATGTAATGTAATGTAATGAATGCGTTTCCGCTCATCTTTCTTTCACACACCTGTTGAGGAAGATGAATCCTTTTGTCATGTGGTTACAACATAATTTCCGCTTTGAAAACTGAGGCTGGCACATACCACAGTTAGTTTTTACACCACTGCGTTGCTTAAGATGCCATTGTCTTGGGTAGTTTACGTGAAGTTACACATTCTGTTGTACATAGAAATTCACTGAGCTAAAAACAAGCGAGGTGTTCAGACCAAAGAGTATACCTCAATGAGCGATGCGATAGGTCCAAACTCCGAATCATTTTTGTTTGTTTGTTTGTTTTAGATTTTTTCCCGTTTTTCTCCTAATTTGGTTGCCAATTACACCCTCTATTTATCTCAATTCACCCTCCCCCACGAGTCCGCCGCACGTCTTCCAGATAACAAGACCATTTTTCCCAGGCTGGTAGATCCACCTCCTCCGAGACAGAATTCGCCCACCCAACGTTCTGGAGACTCCCTTACGTGCTTCACGGCGGACTTGAGCCACCTCACCCTCCCCCTCCCCCTGGGGTGGACAGCCAAACACCGCCCGCAATCGGGGCTGACGACCAGGGCCGGTCTGGCGCAACCAGGTTTCGAACCGAGTCCCTGTCCCTGACAGGCAGCGCACACCGTATCAGACCAGCAAAGATACGATGCGTTAGACCGCTACACTATCCACCGCCCCAACCAAAATTTTTATTGTATTTATTAGGAGCCATAAAACAGACATTTGGGCATTCGAGTCATCATCATTATGATTCTGAACATGATTTGTGCAACAAATTTTATATGGGCAACCGGAATTACTCCAGGGGACTTCTGCCACCCTCTGTAATTAACCAAATGAATACCTGTTGTATTCTAAACACCAGACAGGACTATGTGTTGCCATACCTGTGATCGTAGTTTGTATTTCTGTACCGTGAGGGCCATGGAACATCTGCAATGTGAAAAGGAGAAATCTCCAAACATTTCTGCCTACTTGGTGAGCGGAGAGTGCCGTGCTAGTGTCACGATTTCAGTGTAATTCATTTATGTTTTATTCATGTTACGTTTCTTTTCATGTCATGTCTTGATTCTGTTTTCATGTTACGTTTCTGTTCATGTTTATAGCATACACTTTTCCATGTTCTTTTCGCAAATCTTGCGATTCATGCAAGATAGTTTTCTATTGCTAACCTCCTTGTCTGATTTACTAATTTACTAATTTCTTTGTTACAAGGTTCATTGTTTCTGTTTACGATTGGCCATTTAGTAACTCTATTTTCCGCCTGCCTTTGTGTTACCAATGCCTAACTTTAACCATGTGTATTCATGTTTGCTTTCGTTTCTAGTTCTTCAGATTGCCTAATTACTAACGCTAGGTCAGGATAGGATAATTACTAACAACGACTAATTATCTTGTTACCTTGTCACGCTCTCCTCAGCTGTTTTCTGTTACTGTCCTGTTCTAAGCTCTGCCCCGCTGACAGCTACTCTGGTTTGTTTAGATTTTTGCATGGTTTACCGAGTTCGAGACTGCCTTCTCCCTCGGTACGGTACTTTGGTTATTGGCTGGATTTTTGGTTATTGGACTTTGCTTGTGTTTTGCCTACGTCTCCTGAACATTCCTCTAATAAAGCCCTTGCGGGTCTTTACTTCACGTCATTGTTTCTGAGTCGTGCATTTCGGGTCCTACCCTCACGCATCCGTCTCAGCTAGGCTGCTAAGGGCACTGATGGGGGCCTTCTGATGGGGGCCTTAGCAGCCTTCCCACCTGTGAGGCTTCCTGACATTGCACACCCTACACCCCAGACAGACCCCTCCGCTCCTCTGGCAAACTGACTGTCCCATCCTTCCGGGCGCCCGGCAGCCGCTCCTCGCGGTCTCGCCTCTTCTCTGTCCTGACCCCTTGGTGGTGGAATGACCTTCCGCAATCGGTCAGGACCGCGTAATCACTTGCGATCTTCCACAAGAGACTCAAAACCCACCTCTTCAGACTCCACTACCACTGAAATCTGTACACTTAACTAATTGTCATCACCACTGTTTTCATGTTTAATACTGAATTTCATATTTGTATTTATGCTTGATACAAAAAAAAAAGATCCTAACCTTTTCCTTCCCAGTGTTACAGGTATGGTGTGCCGCTGCCAACAATGATGTCTATCGCTGTATTACTGCACTGATCTCTTGTGCTAACTATGATTGATCTTACCATGTAGGCCTATTAATGCACATCTTGTAAGTCGCTCTGGATAAGAGTGTCTGCTAAATGCCTAAAATGTAAATGTAAATTGTCCATCAGCATGAATGAATAATACAAATCAATGATAATGAGCTACCTTATATTTTTGTATAGTATTGAGGTAGAAGCCTTAAAATATCAAGGTTGTCACAGAGTAGCAATTAGTAAAAATGCGGGCATTATTTTCATATTTTATTAATATTATTGTTAATGTTTCCTCCAACCAAAAAAGGGAAATTAGCATGAAGAAATTTCTCTTTTAATTTTCCATTTTATAGCACGTGCATTTATAAAAACAGCCGCTGCATTAAAGGCAGGACGTTAAACACATTACTTATTATATCACGATATATGTAATAAAAAAATCGTTATGAAAAAGTAATTAAGATTAATTATTGCACGGATACAACCGCTACTTCTTCATGTAATGCTTTATAATTCGAATTATTGTTTTATGATTCTGAACCCGCTTGTAAACCTGCTTCACTCTGGTTGGTCGCGTCACCGGAAATACGTAGGAGGGCGGGTCTTGTATGCGGAAGGTCATTGGAGACAACGTGCGGTGCTTTTGTAAGGCTAGGGAAGTACCACTGTTTACCCGTCATGGATGCAACTAAAACAGGTAGTTATGGAAGTTAAGACAGTACAGGCACAAAGTGTCACATCGCACGCCACCCTGTGTCTCCAACACTGCAAGATTAAATTCCGTTAAACCGTGCTCAAATCGTTACAATAAAAACGGTCTATCATGTGGGTACAAAGCTAGCTCACTTTAGCGATCACATTAGGACACAGGTTTAGCTGTCTACAACATCTTTGTGTTGGCTGTTCGCTAGATTAACCTGCATGTCCAGCGAATACATTTCGCAAGTGCTGAATGCGTAACTCATGTGTACCATTCGCTACGTTAGCCTGCTACCGGTGGTATGCTGTAGCAACGTTAGGCTAGCAGTAAGCTAACGTTAGCTAGCTATACAAACCCACTCATTCTAACCTTCGTTTAGTTCGCTGGCCAGTTGTTCGTGAAGTGCTCTGTGTAGCTCGTCTAGATGCCACTTTAAAAATCTAATGTTTGAAGTTTATTGGCCAGTAGTTGCAATAACGACGTCTATCTAACCGCTGTTTGTCAAGGACAAAGTATCGCCTGGCATCCCCCATTATAGTAGCTACTTTGCTAACCATATTAGCTAATATCATAATTTATTATGACAGTGTCAGTGAGCGAACAAGCTACCTGGAAAAATAACCTCTCGGTTCAGTTTGGCGAAAGTGCTACTCCTTACAGCAGGCCTATGCATACAGTATGTTACCAAGTTATGAAATCAGATTCTCGTTGCAATTATAAAGATAATACACTTGTTCAGTAAAAAAAAAAATTAAGAATTGCGATTGCTGTACATTTAGTTTTTAATGTGGAAGTCAAGGAGCAGGAATCATTGTTTTATTTGTTATTATTTTAAATGCTACCCCTGTGGTCTACTCCTTCTGTGGGGAATCGTGCTGGAACCATCACACAGATGCTGCCAACAGAGTCCAGGGTTTGAGTTTGATTTTGTTATTGATGATTGGATATGTGTTCCACATGATCAATAACGTTTTTGCACCAGGGAATGCAGGGAGTCTGATGATAAGTTACTCTGAGCAGGGGCTCAGGCTAGCCATGTATCCAAAGTTTGTCCGGGCATGATTGCAGATTCAGCTTTTATATTTTTTTAATTGACTTTTTTAGGTTTTATTGAGCTTTATCTGAGTGTATGAATGACATTTTACCTTTAAAAAACCCCCATTTTTAGCCATTTAGCAGACGCTCTTATCCAGAGTGACTTACACAGTTTCACATTTCTTTACATTCAGTTCATTTATACAGCTGGATATTTTAATGACGCAATTCAGGTTAAGTACCTTTAGCTCAAGGGTACAACAGCAGTGCTCCACCTGGGAATCGAACCTGCAACCTTTGTGTTACAAGCCCAGTTCCCTAACCATTATGCTAACACTGCCGCTGAATTAAACTGGGTGGTGTTGTGAATGTTCTATCCTCACCTCTGTTGTGAGCTAGACGGTGGTGAGGCTGTGTGTTGGGGGGTGTCAGGGATTTGGGAAGTTACCACAAATTGGCCTTGTGCACACTGCTGTTGTACCCTTGAGCTAAAGGTACTTAACCTGAATTGCTTCAGTAAAATATCCAGCTGTAAAAATGGATTGTAAAGAAATGTAAACTGTGTAAGTCGCTCTGGATAAGAGCGTCTGCTAAATGCCTAAAATGTAAAATGTACGCAGTGTGTAGGGGTGTTCTTCAGTGTGGGTAAAAATGGGGAAATGAACTGGAAACCGATTGGTGGTAAGAAAATAACCAGTAAGTTCATAATCCCCCTCTGTTAAGCGTTTTGTGACAATTCTATTGTGAAAAGCGCTATACACATTTGATTTGATAATCTGGCCCTTGGTAACGACGGCCGTGTGTCTGTCCTGCAGAGGAGCCGTTCCTGCGTCACGTGGAGACGGACGTGCTGATCCCCAAACGGATGCGGGAGAAGGCCAAGGAGCGCTGTGTGGAGAGGGTGCAAGGTAGGACGTCCCGCTGTCTGTCTGTCTGTCACAGGGTGGTACAGACGTGCGTTACTAAGAAAATGTTGGCTGCTAAGTAAGAAACGTTGAATGATGCGACGCGTTACCTTCCCTGTCTCTGCTTCCTGCAGGGGGAATTTCAAACAACTTAAAAACTCCAGGCAAGAAAACGGCCTAGCCGATTTCCGAGGTAACTCCACTATTAAAATGTCAATTTATTCAGCTGCGTCTGCGTGAGTCAAGCGCCAGACGGCGCCATTTCCAGAAAGCAGATGGCATTTATTTGGGCGATGCATACATTTCCAGTGTTCACGATAAAAAAACAAATTAACTTAAACTATCAGGCAACTGTTCTGTGTGCCGGTAATTCACATGAATCAATTCTCTCCTGCTACCACACTCTGTCCACATGGCCAAAACATCCCACGGGCCAGACGGTTCTGGATTGTTCCGCAGAAACAACAGACTACGCGTTTGAATTCTCACTAAGCCAAGGCCTCTAAGCCAAATAGTTTGATTTCACTGAATTTGAGTTCTACCACAACGTGGTACTGTGTGTCTCAGTAGGTAGAGCATGGTCCTGTGTGTCTCAGTAGGTAGAGCATGGTTCTGTGTGGCTCAGTAGGTAGAGCGTGGTTCTGTGTGTCTCAGTAGGTAGAGCATGGTTCTGTGTGGCTCAGTAGGTAGAGCGTGGTTCTGTGTGTCTCAGTAGGTAGAGCGTGGTTCTGTGTGGCTCAGTAGGTAGAGCGTGGTTCTGTGTGGCTCAGTAGGTAGAGTGTGGTTCTGTGTGTCTCAGTAGGTAGAGCGTGGTCCTGTGTGTCTCAGTAGGTAGAGCATGGCGCTGACAACGCTTAGGTTGTGGGTTCAATTCCCACTGTGACCACATATACTGAAAAATGTATGCATTCACTCCTGCAAGTCGCTTTGGATAAAAGCGTCAGATAAATGACATGTATTATCATATTACAACACTGGACTGAGTGAGCTGGAAGGCTTCCGAGTTGCACGCGGCTCACCATCGCGTTTCGACCCAGACTGAGAAAGGGCTTACAGGAAGTGCTTGTGCACAGTGCTTTGGGCCCCCAGAGCATAGGTCACGGAGCCCCAGCTCAAACCACAGCCGAGCGTGGTCGTCTGTGAGCAGGAGCAACAACTGGTCCTGGTGAGGGAGTTTGTTGCTTGCAAAAACAGCAAAACGTGGTCTTTGTCAGTACTTTTTAATCTCAAAGCCACAGTTTTCACACTTCAGAAATGGCGCTTCTGAGCCAGGGTGAGATCTGTGACAAACGCCCCTGCGCTCATCTCCGCTCACGCTCAGCAGCTCTGCTCAGAAACGAGCCAAGGCCAGCGCTGTGAACCCGGGGAAAGGGTTTGGTAGGCCGTAAAACTAATATATATACGCCATTTATCTGACGCTTTTATCCAAGGCGACTTACAGGAGTGAATGCATACATTTTTCATTATATGTGGTCCCAGTGGGAATTGAACCCACAACCTAAGCGTTGTCAGCGCCGTGCTCTACCTACTGAGACACACAGAACCATGCTCTACCTACTGAGCCACACGGAACCACACTCTACCTACTGAGACACACAGAACCACGCTCTACCTACTGAGACACACAGAACCACGCTCTACCTACTGAGACACACAGAACCATGCTCTACCTACTGAGACACACAGAACCATGCTCTACCTACTGAGACACACAGAACCACACTCTACCTACTGAGACACACAGAACCACGCTCTACCTACTGAGACACACAGAACCACGCTCTACCTACTGAGACACACAGAACCATGCTCTACCTACTGAGACACACAGAACCATGCTTTACCTACTGAGCCACACAGAACCACACTCTACCTACTGAGCCACACAGAACCACACTCTACCTACTGAGCCACACAGAACCACACTCTACCTACTGAGCCACACAGAACCACGCTCTACCTACTGAGACACACAGAACCACCAAAACACATCATCAATAGTACCAATTCTGGAAACTTTCCCACTTTTTGGGGAATTTTAATGCAGTTCCTTTTCCAAATCTTCATAGATGGACATATCTGCTAATTAGTGAAATCAGATACAGGTGCCCTTGAATGCCAGGTTTGGGCAGTTTTAGAGAATCAACTTTTATTTTGTCTATAACATTTTCACATGTACTTTTAAAATTATTTTGATGTTTTGTTTATCCATGGAATGAATTATTATTTTCAGTTTAATGCTGCCCTTTTTGCCTCACTGCTCGATAGTGATAAGGCCATAATTCAAAGGTATTTTCCAAATGGAGTGCGTTCTTTTTGAGAAACGGTATTGGTCAGTTTTCCAGCAGTACAGTAGAGCGTTATTCAGAGACGGTTGGATGCAGGAGGAATGAACATCGGAAGTCACAGTGCAGCACGGACTAGACTAGAGGAAGCAAAGTGCTACTAAAACAGACCTACCGATGCACTAGCCTAAACATTATGAGTGTATGTCTGGCCTAGGTGCTGTGGGCAGTGGAGTCCAACAGGGATCGGTGCTGGGACCTCTACTCTTCCTTATTTACATAAATGATCTTGATAGGGACGTTAGTAGCAAAATAGTTAAATTTGCAGATGATACTAAACTTGGGGTTTTGGCAAACAGTTTGGAATCGACTAAAGTAATCCAAGATGATTTAAACAAAATCCAAGAATGGCCAGAAACGTGGCAGATGACATTCAATATTGCTAAGTGTAAAGTTCTGCATGTGGAAAATAAAAACATGAGACAGGAGTATTTTAGTAGAAAAAATAGTAGATCTCATTGCTTGGGCCTGAAAGTGATCTCATTGGTTGGGCCTGAAGGTGATCTCATTGGTTGGGGTTAATTAGTTAACTCTGGACAATTGGTCCAGACACACGCACTCACACACACACTCACACACACGCACACACACGCACACACGCACACACACACACACACACGCGGGCGCGCACAGGCACGCACGCACACACGCTATTACACAATGGGCTCATACACTATATGGCCAAATTCAGTGGACACCCCTACTAAATATTGAGTTCAGGTATTTCAGCCACACCGATTGCCAACAGGTGCATAAAATCCAGCACATAGCCATGCAATCTCCACAGACAAACATTTAGAATTCAGAATGGTTTGTGAAGAGCTCAGTGACTTTAAACGCGGTGCTGTCATAGGATGCCACCTTTTCCACAAGTCAGTTAGTGAAATTTCTGCCCTGCTAGATGTGCCCTGGTCAACTGTAAGTGCTATTATTGTGAAGTGGAAGCGCCTAGGAGCCACAACAGCTTGGCCAGAAGTGGTAGACCACGCAAACTCACAGAGCGGGGCCGACGAGTGTTGAAGCGCATAGCGCGTAAAAATCGTCTATCTGCTGCATCACTCACTACAGAGTACCAAACTGTCTCTGGAAGCACCATCAGCACAAGAACTGTGCGTCGGGAGCTTCATGGAATGGGTTTCCATGGCCGAGCAGCTGCACACAAGCCTCACATCACCATGCGCAATGCCAAGCGTCGGCTGGAGTGGTGTAAAGCATGCCGCAACTGGACTCTGGAGCAGTGGAAACGTGTTCTTTGGAGTGATGAATCACGCTTCACTATCTGGCAGTCTGATGGACAAATCTGGGTTTGGCGGATGCCAAGAGAACGCTACCTTCCGGAATGCATAGTGCCTACTGTAAAGTTTGGTGGAGGAGGGATAATGGTCTGGGGCTGTTTCTCAGGGTTTGGGATAGGCCCCTTAGTTCCAGTGAAGGGTATTCTTAATGCTACAGGATACGAAGACATCTTAGCCAATTGGGGCTCCAACTTTGTGGCAACAGTTTGGGAAGGCCTTTTGCTGTTCCAGCATGACTGTGCCCCTGTGCACAAAGCGAGGTCCATAAAGACATGGTTAGACGAGTTTGGTGTGGAGGAACTCGATTGGCCTGCACAGAGCCCTGACCTCAACCCCATTGAGCACCTTTGGGAGGAATTAGAATGCCGATTGTGAGCCAGGCCTTCTCGTCCAACATCAGTGCCTGACCTCACAGATGCTCTTTTGGCTGAATGGGCACAAATTCCCACAGACACACTCCAAAATCTTGTGGAAAGCCTTCCCAGAAGAGTGGCAGCTGTCATAGCCGCAAAGGGGGGTCCAACTCCATATTAATGCCCATGGTTTTAGAATGAGATGTCCAACAAGCTCATATAGGTGTGATGGTCAGGTGTCCACTGACTTTTGGCCATATAGTGTATTACAAGAAAGTAGAATAGCTTGTGTGAAAATGCACCCCAGACCGTAACAGAACCCATTTACTCAAGTGTTTCCTTTATTTTGGCAGTTACCCGTAGATTTGACAGCAGTGTGTCCACTTCCTTACCCCCACAAATGAACAATTACAGTGAGATCATGCTGTTTAGGTAGGCCTGTGTGTTGAGACCCTATTTTCAGTGTGTAGAGTGGTGCATTGTGGGGTTGGTTGTGTATGTGTGTGTGTGCATGCGCGTGTCTGTGCGAGAGTGTGTGAGTGCGTGTGTGTGCGTGAGAGAGAGTGTGTGTGTGCATGTGCGTGAGAGAGAGAGTGTGTATGTGTGTGTGCATGTGTGCATGTGTGAGTGTGCGTGCGTGAGAGAGAGAGTGTGTATGTGTGTGTGTGTGTGTGTGTGTGTGTGTTCTTGGGCGTAAAGGAGGTTGAAAGTGTCACTGCATATAGAGCAGGATTAATTTGTTTGAAACCCGTTGGCTGATCAGTCCTGATTAGAAAGCTGCAGCACTCGGTGCAGAAGTGAATATGGATCGCCAGCTTCCTCTTTTCAGAGTTCTACTTCCCGTTTTGACCGCTGCCGATGTTCACACCTACGAAATGGAAAGGAGAAGCAGAACTCTGTTATATCTGTGATACTGGATCACATAACACTGGCGGGCCACAGCCCTTTAGGTTAGAAAACATCTTATAAAACGCAAATAAAATTATGAAATCATAAACACATTGTTCAGTGGGTCAGAAAACAGCTGTCTTAGCTTAATTTGTTTTCGTTAGTTAAGGCAAAGTTTTGATCAAACTCTCAAATGTTGGGGCTGGTGGGTGGATAGCGTAGTGGTCTAACGCACCCGTATTTGGCTGGTCCTGTACGAGTGTGAGAGTAGCGTACCCCGTAGAGACGGGCGGAGAGTTTGTGGGGGAAGGTTAATCAAAATAAATAGAGTGTATAATTCGCTTCCAAGTTGGGGAGAAAAACGGGGAAAAATCTGAAACAAACCAAAAAAGAAAACGATGAAATGCTGGCTGACGTTGACACATTTGAAGGGGGGTGCCTGAGCTGGAGGGAACGCCCTTTCATAACGCCTGGAGCTCAGGCTGTGGTTCCAAAAGCAAAAGTGTGCTTGTTCTCGGCAGAAAGGAAGGACTGCAGCCGGCCGGCTCTGACTGATGCATTTGTGTTTAGCGCCCCCGTCACCTGTGGTGCCCCCGTCCCCTGTGGTGCCCCCCGCCCCCCCCCCCCCTCGAACCCGCTCGGGGGCGAAGCAGCGTTTGGTGTGAGAAGCCATGGAAACCCCCCCCTTCACACCTCGCCTCCACCCAGACCCTGCTCTCTGTTTTTCTAAGACCTCTCTCTACACTGTTCACACACACACACACTCACACATACACATACAGACACACACACACACACACACACACACACACATACACATACAGACACACACACACACACACACACACACACACACACACACACACACATACACATACACACACACACACACACACACACACACACACACACACACACACACACACACACACACACACACACATACACATACACACACATACACACATACACACACACACACACACACACATACAGACACACACACACACACACACACACACACACACACATACACACACATACACATACAGACACACATACACACACACACACACACACACTCACACTCACTCACACACAGCAGAGCAGAGTGTATGTGTGTTATCTGGGTGCTGCTGCTGCAAAGCCTTGCTTCACCTAACGGTCATACACCCGAACATACCGGTAACTTCCAAAATAAAGGAAACAGCAACATAAAGTGTGTTAACAGGACGCTGGGCCACCATGAGCCACCAGAACAGCTTTAGTGTGCCTCTTGGAGAAATGAGAATCTCTTCTGAGATAGCTAGATAGATAGTCGTTTAGTCAACGTTACATCTGATACGTAGTCTATTTGCAAGCAGTCTGTTCTTAGAGGAGCACAGAAAAAAATCTCATCTCCTCCATTCTGAGTATGAGCTTGTGGTTCTGTGTGGCTCAGTGGGTAGAGCACAGCGTGGGCAACGCTTAGGTTGTGGGTTCAATCCCCACTGGGACCACATATACTGAAAAATGTATGCATTCACTACTGTAAGTCGCTTTGGATAAAAGCGTCTGCTAAATGGCGTATATTATTATATTATTTTACCCTCCGGCAGACCATACAGAGCCCCTAGGTGCAAACTCAATAGATTTAAAAACGTATTTGTGCCTACCCCAATCGTAATTTTAAACCGCAGCGCAGTATGAGGCCATAGGGACTGTGCAGATTTTGTGTCATTTGTTTTTAAAAATGTCCTGTGTGCATTACAAACTTTCGTCCAAACTCAACTCATGTACTGCTATGTAAAGCACTTTGCTCTATAAATAACATGCATTACTCTTATTAGTTGTATGAAGCTGTGTGACACTGCGACAGGGTTGTGCAGTATGTTGCTCCTGCTGCTCCTTTATTTTGGCGTTACCTGTGTGTTGCTGCCGATGATGGGAGGGGAAATCTTCTCGCTGTGCTGTGGACTGGATGGCTTCAGCTGAGCTGTTTTTTAGCTGTCGATAATACAAGTTCACTTCCTGGGGCACTGCTGAAGTGCCCTTGAGCAAGGCACTGAACCCCTAAACTGCTCCAGGGGTGCCGTACTATGGCTGACCCTGCACTCAGACCTCTCTGATGGAATACATATGTATAGTTGTCTCTCTGTGTGTGTGTATCTAGAGAGAGAGGGGAAAAAAAAGAGGGGCGGTGGATAGCATAGCGGGCCGTATCTTGGCTGGTCCTGTATGAGTGTGAGCTGCCTATCAGGGACGCGGTTCCAAACCCGTCTCTACCAGACCAGCCCTGGTCATCAGCCCCGATCGGGGGCGGCGTTTGGCTGTCCACCCCAGGGGGAGGAGGGAGGGTGAGCCGGCTCGGGTCCGACGTGAAGCACGTAAGGGAGTCTCCAGAACGTGGGTGGGGGTGAATTCCGTCTCAAAGAAAGCGGAGTTCACTGCCCTCTGAGAATTAGCTTGCCTCGTAGAAACAATCTGAAACACATTTGTTAAAAAGCAAAGAGAAGGTGGGCCACCTGGGTGGTCTCGTGGTTACAGCATTCAAAGCTAGCCACGGTGACCGGGGTTCAATTCCACCGATCGCCCCAATTCTGACTCTGCCCGGGAGTGCCACTAGGGGGCAGCCGCCCCAGGGAAGGGGGAGGGATAAAAGCCGAAGGAAAGACTCGCTGCATATATGAGTGGTCCTGTGCGTGGGTGACAGGCTTCGGTCTAGGCGGGCACCGGCTCGGAGGAGGCGGTGCAGCGCTCACTACTGGCCGGACTACAGCAGCGAGATCTCATACGAGGGAGGGGATAATTGGCATGAAAAGAGAGAGAGAATTGGACACTAAAAAGTGGGGAAAAAATTGGGGAAACAGCAAAAAGAATTTAAAACAATTAAAGTAAAGAGAAGGTGGGGCGTAGGAGAGTGTTCCCCTCAGGGTGGCAGTTGGTCATTTACATAAAGTGGCGTATCGTGGGGCGGGGGGGAGCGGGGCGGGGGGGGGAGCGGGGCAGATGGGCCAGTCTTGCGCTCCTCCACGCCTCCTCGCCCCACGCTGAGCCCCGGGCCTGAGAGAGGGCGTCCCACTGAGACCCTGGCTCCCATTACAGCCCCCAGGCCTGGCCCTGGCCCACGGGCCCAGAGCTGGGCAGGACTCCTGGGAGCCGAGCTGGTCCTGGGCCCCCGTGCCAAGGGAGGGGGGGGGGAGCCAACATGGCCAACACGGCCAGGGGGAGGGGAGGAGGAGGGGGGGGGGGAACTGCGTCACGTCAGAACTCCACTTCCCCTGCTCTTGAGTGCAGGCAGTGGTAATGACATAAACTA
>JAINUG010000244.1:380000-395000 GCA_029706075.1 Aldrovandia affinis
CGCGGGGTGATGCGTGATTGGCCAGGACTGCTGCGCGGTGAGGCGTGATTGGCCACAGCGTCACCCAGGGAGGGAGAGCTTCGGTTGCCGTGGTACTCCCATGTCGTTGTGCATTAGTGGCTCCTGTGGTAGAGCAGGGGCACAGTGACTGGATCTGGATATTTGGGCTGTTCTGGTCAACCACCGTGCTCCGTACGAACCAAACCGCCTTGTGTCCACAAACCCAGTTCCCTGATTACCGCATCGTACAGTAGCACCGCGGTAAACCAGTCAGACGCTGGCGTTCCCGGGCACGTCGAGGGCGCGGTGTCGGAGCGCGTGAGCATTCCGCCAGGCCGACGCCCCTCCCCACCGCCCCGCTCCGATGAGGCGGCGCTGTGGGGCTTCATTAGATTAGTCTCAGAGCCCTGACTCCTCAAATTGGTTTCGCAGAATCCGAGGCGTCTCCTGCAAACAAATGAACGGGTTCATGTAACGGCAACAATATTTATATTATTTATGAGCTTCTGTGGGTCGCTGAGTGAAAGGGAGCTAATTAACGCACGATGAAGACCTCGCTAACCGCTGCAGGACAGAGTCCCCCAACACCTCTCTTCACAACAGAACAGCCGTGAGTCTGACTGCATCTGAGAACGCTGGGCTTTGTGTTTCTCTCTCTGCGCCCCACTCAGCTTCAGAAACGGCCCCCTTTGTGAGACGGACACGTTTTATTCGTGTGGCTCAGTAGGTAGAGCGTGGTTCTGTGTGTCTCAGTAGGTAGAGCGTGGTTCTGTGTGGCTCAGTAGGTAGAGCGTGGTTCTGTGTGGCTCAGTAGGTAGAGCGTGGTTCTGTGTGGCTCAGTAGGTAGAGCATGGTTCTGTGTGGCTCAGTAGGTAGAGCGTGGTTCTGTGTGTCTCAGTAGGTAGAGCGTGGTTCTGTGTGGCTCAGTAGGTAGAGCATGGTTCTGTGTGGCTCAGTAGGTAGAGCGTGGTTCTGTGTGGCTCAGTAGGTAGAGTGTGGTTCTGTGTGTCTCAGTAGGTAGAGTGTGGTTCTGTGTCTCAGTAGGTAGAGTGTGGTTCTGTGTGTCTCAGTAGGTAGAGTGTGGTTCTGTGTGGCTCAGTTGGTAGAGTGTGGTTCTGTGTGGCTCAGTGGGTAGAGTGTGGTTCTGTGTGGCTCAGTAGGTGGAGTGTGGTTCTGTGTGTCTCAGTAGGTAGAGTGTGGTTCTGTGTGTCTCAGTAGGTAGAGTGTGGTTCTGTGTGTCTCAGTAGGTAGAGTGTGGTTCTGTGTGTCTCAGTAGGTAGAGTGTGGTTCTGTGTGTCTCAGTAGGTAGAGCGTGGTTCTGTGTGTCTCAGTAGGTAGAGCGTGGTTCTGTGTGTCTCAGTAGGTAGAGCGTGGTTCTGTGTGGCTCAGTAGGTAGAGTGTGGTTCTGTGTGGCTCAGTAGGTAGAGCATGGTTCTTGTGTGGCTCAGTAGGTAGAGCATGGTTCTGTGTGGCTCAGTAGGTAGAGTGTGGTTCTGTGTGTCTCAGTAGGTAGAGTGTGGTTCTGTGTGTCTCAGTAGGTAGAGTGTGGTTCTGTGTGTCTCAGTAGGTAGAGCGTGGTTCTGTGTGGTGGCTCAGTAGGGCAGAGTAGGTGGTTCTGTGTGTCTCAGTAGGTAGAGCGTGGTTCTGTGTGTCTCAGTAGGTTCTGTGTGGCTCAGTAGGTAGAGTGTGGTTCTGTGTGGCTCAGTAGGTAGAGCATGGTTCTGTGTGGCTCAGTAGGTAGAGTGTGGTTCTGTGGTTCTGTGTGGTTCTGTGTGTCTCAGTAGGTAGAGCGTGGTTCTGTGTGGCTCAGTAGGTAGAGCGTGGTTCTGTCTCTGTGGCTCAGTAGGTAGAGCGTGGTTCTGTGTGGCTCAGTAGGTAGAGCGTGGTTCTGTGTGGCTCAGTAGGTAGAGCATGGTTCTGTGGTTCTGTGTGGCTCAGTAGGTAGAGTGTGGTTCTGTGTGGGTAGGTCGTGGTTCTGTGGCTCAGTAGGTAGAGCATGGTTCTGTGTGGTTCTGTGTGGCTCAGTAGGTAGAGCGTGGTTCTGTGTGGCTCAGTAGGTAGAGTGTGGTTCTGTGTGGCTCAGTAGGTAGAGCGTGGTTCTGTGTGGCTCAGTAGGTAGAGCGTGGTTCTGTGTGGCTCAGTAGGTAGAGCGTGGTTCTGTGTGTCTCAGTATTCACAGCCTGTCATATGAAACAGGAGAGTCTCCCCTAACGAGGCAGTTCTGATGTGACCTTTTTAAGTTTTTATGTTTATATTACCAAATTTCATACATGACATATTGCATAATTCCAGATAAAATAAACCTTGTTTGGCTTGTACATTTTTAGATAATGCATTATTGTGGTTTCTCTTTTTATTGACATTGAGCTGGAAGTAAGAATGTCATTGCACTGTGTTCTTGTACCAACACATGTGACAAATGAACCTTGAACCTTGTACAGCAGGGACAGGAAGGACATTTCTGCTGTGCCAGTATGGTCCCATGAGCAGCTGAGAAGCACTTAGTTTTAATTACAGGTGAACGGGTATCTTTTATGAGGCCGATATATAGAACAGAGGTCTGACTCGCTTCTCGTCAGGAACGGTGAATGACGATGTCCAAAAGCGGGCGGACAATATTCACCGCACAGATATGGTAGAAGTAAAGACAGAACGATCTGACAAGGAGTTCAATATTTGTGGTGTTGTGAAAAATAACCCAGCAGTTGTAGCCGCAGTTCCTTGTTTAGGGCTGGTGGGCACGGCAGTCTGGGGCGGGTTGTGGGTTCGGACATTAATAGGCAGGCAGGGTATCTCTGTGGGTGGCAGGCAGGCCTGATGGGCAGAAAGGTGTTCTGACCCTGATAAGCTGCCTCTTCTGCGGCCATGTTGGGGGAGACTTGTCAGAACTGTGGTGGCTCTGCTTGTTCCTGGTTGCGGGGGCGGGGGTGTTACAGGAGAATGTTAGAGTATGCTCGCTGAGCCCCCCACACTGAGCTGTGTGCCCCCCCACACTGAGCTGTGTGCCCCCCCCACACTGAGCTGTGTGCCCCCCCACACTGCTGTGTGCCCCCCACAAGCTGTGTGCCCCTGTGCCCCTGTGCCCCCCCACACTGAGCTGAGCTGTGTGCCCCCCCCCACACAGCTGTGTGCCCCTGTGCCCCCCCACAGCTGTGTGCCCCTGTGTGCCCCCCCCACACACTGTGAGCTGTGTGCCCCTGTGTGCACTAAGCCCCCACACTGAGCTGTGTGCCCCTGTGTGCCCCCCCCCCCACACTAAGCTGTGTGCCCCTGTGTGCCCCCCCCCACACTGAGCTGTGTGCCCTGTGTGCCCCCCCACACTGAGCTGTGTGCCCCCTGTGTGCCCCCCACACTGAGCTGTGTGCTCCTGTGTGCCCACACCCCCCACACTGAGCTGTGCCCCCACACTAAGCTGTGTGCCCCTGTGTGCCCCACACTGAGCTGTGTGCCCCTGTGTGCCCCCCACACTAAGCTGTGTGCCCCCCACACTGAGCTAAGCTGTGTGCCCCTGTGTGCCCCCACACACACACTAAGCTGTGTGCTCCTGTGTTCCAGCGTTTAATATCTGCTGTAAGGCCAGCGGGTTCCTCATGGTGATCAAGTGTCGGGAGGAGAACGCTGCGCTGAAGGAGTGCCTGACCCAGCAGTGAGTCACACCTCCACTCCTCTCCTCCTCTCCTACACCTCCACTCCTCTCCTCCTCTCCTACACCTCCACTCCTCTCCTACACTCCTCCTACACCTCCACTCCTCTCCTACACTCCTCCTCTCCTACACTCCTCTCCTACACTCCTCCTACACCTACACTCCTCCTACACTCCTCCTACACCTCCTCTCCTCTCTACACACTCCACACCTACACTCCTCTCCTACACTCCTCCTACACCTCCTCCTACTCCTCCACTCCTCTCCTACACCTACACTCCTCCTACACTCCTCCTACACCTCCACTCCTCTCCTCCACCTCCACTCCTCCTCCCCCTCCCCTCCTCACCTACACTCCTCTCCTCCACTCCTCCTACACCTCCACTCCTCCTACACTCCTCCTACACCTCCACTCCTCCTACACCTACACTCCTCTCCTACACTCCTCCTACACCTACACTCCCTCTCCTCCCCTCCTCCTACACCTACACTCCTCTCCTACTCTCCTACACTCCTCTCCTCCACTCCTCCTACACCTACACTCCTCCCTCCTCTCCTACACTCCTCCTACACCTACCTCCTCCTCTCCTACACTCCTCCTACACCTCCTCCTCTCACTCCTCCTACACCTCCACTCCTCTCCTACACACCTTCACCTCCGTCACTCATACTCACACTCCTCTCACTCTCTCACACTCACTCTCCTCTCACTCTCTCACATCACTCACACTCACTCATTTTCACTCACTCACTCACTCCTACCCTCCTTCACGATTATTATATTGTATTGTACTGTTATGGTACTGTAATAAGGATGTTAAGTAGGCCTATAACCCTGCCTTGTGACCTGATGTGTCCCCAGGACTTATTCTCAAATACATCCTGACATTTTCTCAAGCACTGGATATTAGTTTCAGCCCCCAGTTAGACACACATGTTGCATGATCATGTTGTGTTTCACTGCATAATGCTACTGGATGTCCATAGCTGGACTGTGTGTGTTTGAGAGGTGACCAGCATACAGTCACATGACATTACACTTGTGGGGGCTTCACATGTAGTTTCAAATTTTATCCCAATTTAGTAGCCAATCACACCCTCTCTTTTCATGTCAATCACCCCCTCGTATTGTGAGTTCACTGTCGTAGCCCAGTGACTGGCAGTGACAAAGGTGATGTACCGCCTCCTCCGAGCCAGAACTCACCAATCCGTCTGCTAACCCCGGTACACACAGCCACTCCTATACGCAGCGAACTCATATCAGAACTCCCTGGGGCGGACATCCAATTGCTGCCCCCTAGTGGCACTCCCGGCGCAGCCGGTGGAATTGAACCCCGGTCGCAGTGGCCAGCGTCGAACGCTGTAACCGCTAGACCACCCGGGAGGCCCATGATAGTGTTGTTTCAGCATGCGTTTGATCTCATTGTATTCCATGTGTCTCTTTTTGATCTGATTGAATGAAACGCCCTCTGTCCCGTCTCAGCTACAAGGACCCGGCGTTTTTTGAGGAGTGCAAGCAGGAGTACATCAAAGAGAAGCTGGAGTTTCAGAGGACTGGGATCCCAGCCAAGAACAGGACACAGAAACTGCCCACCAGCATGTAGGCCTGGGACGGATTTACACTTCCACCGTGTGTGTGTGTGTGTGTGTGTGTGTGTGTGTGAGAGAGAGTGAGTGAGAGAGTGAGAGAGTGTGTGTGTGGTGAGTGAGAGAGTGAGAGGGTGAGCTAATTCTCTGAGGGTGGCGATGATTGGGGTCCGGCGGAACCACCTACTTTCTAGGGACACCCTTTGATTTCTCTCCGAGGCGGAACTCGCCTCGCCTCGCCTCGCCTCGCCTCGCCTCCCCTCCCCTCCCCTCCCCTCCCCTCCCCTCCCTCCCGATCGGGGCTGACAACCACAGCCGGTCAGGGCCTGGTCTTAAAACCGCGACCGCAGTAGGCAGCTCACACTCGCTTCGCACACAAAGCGAGGTGCTTTAGACCGCTGCGCTATCCGAGGCCGGGAGAGTAAACTTCGACTCTGTCGATGTCGAAATGGTTATTTATAGAATCGCTTCCTGTGAGCTCCACTTTGTTACTCCCTGCGCTAATGAAAAAGCAGCGGATGTGTTTTTTGCCGTGTTTGTGCCCTGGGGAATATCGCACACACGCCGTTTGGGGCAATTCCCCGGCGCTCAGCTGGAATGATAGGCGGTGTCAGAGTGACTTGTTTTCCTCCAGATAATTGTACATTGTTGAAATGTTTATACGATGAATAAAAACTAATAAAAAGCTCAAAACATGAGTCGTACTGCAGTATGTTCACTGCGCCAAAGTGTAATGGACGCTAAATTGTGTAAATATCTTAAGGGACGCTGTTGAAATGATTCCAATCGGCGCTGAATTTACTATGAACGCCCAGAGGACTTGGGGTGCTTGTGTGAAATCGGTTCCTGCCTCGATCGGAAAATCAGTCTGACTGCAAAGGATGCTGGGATTTTTTTATTGCAAAACACTGAGCAACTTCTCTACAAGAACTTTATTAGAAAACTTCATGAGGAAAAACATAATCTCTGATGTTCTTTTCAGACAACCTAAGAACCGGCGCTGCCAATGTGACACTCAAATCAATGAGTCGTTAGCAGCGTGTGATAGGTCGGCCCATGTTGACCCCAGTGACATCATCACGTGAACCACGTATTGTGGTTGTGGAAGGCCAAGTGGCCTTCTGGGTATGGCACAGAGAACGTGTACTGGAACACACACACACACACGCACACACACACACACACACGCTCACCTCTGCTATCCCAGCCGAACTCCTGGGGTAAATGGCCAGTGCCCACAGAGAAGATGGACAGACAGACAGACGAAGGTGTGGCACAACCATTCGTGCTCCATGGTAACCAGACTCCACACTCCTAACACACTCCACACACACACACACACACACACACACACACAAAGTCCAACAAAGTTGTGAGGAAAGCTGCGAGACCATTGGCCAGGACGCTGACTGAAGACCCCGGATCAGGACTCTGACACTCACACAACTCCTCAACCTTAACATTTTCCTTCCACTCATTTTTGACCCACAGTTTTCCTCTTTACAATAATAAATAGAGGGAACTTAAAGGCTGGAATCATTGAAAAGAATTTAATTTCATCCTTTAAATATTCACCAAGCCCACTCAGTACATATATTCACATTAATTTAATTAATGTACAATTATTTACAAACAGTAGTCCTAAAATATAATCTCTATCTACTGTACATTGCATTTTGGTTTTACAAATTTCCACAGTCGCAACCGCCGTAGGTGAAACATGACATCGAAAACCAAGAGGCTCCTTCAGGAAATGTGTCGTCGTAAATAACCAGAAATGAAAGGAAAGTCACCTGTTTCTTTATTTGAAATAATAATTATCCCTTAGAGCTTCAGTGAAGAGGTGCGCATCAAACGAGAGGGAAAATGTCACGATGAATTTGTAGAGAAAAAGACAATTTTTTGCAGCCTTACCTTGGTAGAAATATGAGTATATAAGACGATCCCTTTACCCAGGAAGTGTCCTGTCACAGAAGGAGGAGGAGGAGTGTTCAGCTTCAGAGCGGCTCGTAAGGTCATGTTCTGGGCAGGAGACCAGACACGTTCCTGTGGAGTCATTCTCAAACACTCACCTCCCTGAAAACTCCCAATTTACACCTCGTTCAAACGCAATCGTAAAGAACGTCTTTCAGCAAGCAGTGCTAGAGACTGATTTAAAAAAATTTAAAAACAAAATAAATAGAAGAAAAACCATGTGGCAAAACATGACCACATGGGTGCACTTCCTAGGTCAGCCAGTAGGGGGTCTCTTCACAGGTGATGGAGGAATAACTCCCAGAATGCACTCTGATCAAAGAACAGCTACGCTAAGCTACGTAGCCATGGGCTGAATATGTGTCCGTCCACAAGACCAACGATTTACCGTAGAGAAAATAAAACAACAGCCATCAGGCTAAATCACCAAAGGAAACAGGAGTTTAAAAAACAAGTTTCTCTGAATTCAGCCCCGTAACAGCCCAGTTAGTCCAATAAACCCGTTTTTGCGTTGAATTACGTGACGTAGCTGTAACGTTGTGTGACCGCTGCCCGTAATCTCTCCCCATCGCGTTCGCTGGAGCGGGCGAACGTGCATCGATTTGGAGCATCTAGACCCCAGCAGAGACCTCCAAACGCTTGCTTAGAAAATAATCAGACGTAGTTACCTTTTTATTTATTTACTTATTTTATTTGTTTCAGATTTCTTCCCCTGTTTTTCTCCCAATTTAGTGGCCAATTACACCCTACTATTTATTTAGATTTGCCCTCCCCACACAAGTCCACCGCTCGTCTCTACGAGGCAAGCTAATTCTCAGAGGGCAGGGAACTCCGCTTCCTTCGAGACGGAATTCACCCCCACCCACGTTCTGGAGACTCCCTTACATGCTTCACGGCTCACCCTCCCCCCTCCCCCTGGGGCGCACATCCAAACGCCGCCCCCGATCAGGGCTGACGACCAGGAGGGGTCTGGCAGAGACGGGTTTCGAACTGCGGTCCACGATAGGCAGCTCACACCCATATCGGACCAGCCAAGATACGGTGCGTTAGACCGCTACGCTATCCACTGCCCCTCTGTATGAGATTTTTTATTCTCTGGTCTGAGTGCCGTGTGGTTAAATGGATGAAACGGAAGACAGGAGACCCACAAAACTGCTGCTTCCTCCGTCAAACACTACAACACCGCCAGCGTAACTGCTCACTTTTAATCACAGATATTGTGTGTGTGTGTGTGTGTGTGTGTGTATATGTGTATTGTTCGTGAGTATTGGTGCACACATGGCTTAACGCACGACAGAAAAAAGGTGTTTTCAGCAACATGCTGAAGCAGCCGTGTGTAAAACAGCAGGTGCTTCGTTAGGGTTTCACGCAGACGTGTCGTATCCTGGCGAACATTCCTTCCCTCTTAGAAAAAGGACGATATGTGGCTGCTTATTGCTTTTCTGGGATTTTCAACAGCCGGCACAGAGGCAGAGAACAGGCAGAGAGCAGCCAGCTAGCAGGGGAGGAGCAGCGTTTTAAGAGCGCGTGTGTTTTGCTTTGATTATGTGCGACGTTCATTTTCAAGCAGCTTTTCTTCAAGCGCTACGTGAGAAATCGTGGGCGGCTTGGAGTTTCACAGAGTCACACGTCTGAAACTCAGAGAGGTGTGGACGGGGGGATTTCTCACCTGACTGTCTCAGAGTTTCAGAGTCACAGAGTCACACGTCTGAAGAGTGGGGGGTCACAGGGCAGAAAGAATAAAAACGTGAAAAGAAAACCCTGGGCAACAACCATCCTGTATATTAAAACTCTCACACTTCTCCTCACTAACTCTCCAGGACAAGACACTTTGATCTGTTTCCACCTTCTCCCCAAACAAACTCACTCACAAACCCTCCATCAGTCCACTTCCCACACCCCGGACTCAAACACCGCTCGGGGCCCACACTCAGCCAGGGTCACCTGAGCTTTGGGAGGGGGGTCACATGAGAAAGAATAAAAACAAAAGAAAAGCAACAACCATCCTGTCTCTGTGCCCCTCAGTAATCGAGGACTCCACCTTCTCCCCAAACAAACTCTAAACCCTCCATCAGTCCTCCTCCTCTCCTCCCAGAGTCACCTGAGCTTTCCTCCCCCTCTGCCCCTCCTCTCCTCCTCCTCTCCTCCTCTCCTCCTCTCCTCCCCCTCCTCCTCCTCTCTTCTCCTCCTCCCCTCTCCTCCTCTTCCTCCTCCTCCTCCTCCTCCCTCCCTCCTCCTCTCCTCTCCCCCTCTCCCCCTCCGGCTGGACAGGACGGGACAGGACTCTCTTCGGTGGCCCACGGAAGACCAGGAACGCGCGCCCCAGGGGGCCCAGTTTGGGGGTTTAAGGCAGGCGGAGTGTCGGTGGGTGTGAGGGAGGAGGGAGGAGGGGGGGTCTCAGTAGGGGCTGAGCCGGGGGGGGGGGGGGGTCTCAGTAGGGGCTGAGCCAGTCCCGGTCACAGTCTGGGGTCTTCTCCACCCCGGGGGGGCGCGGGCTCTCCCAGAACAGGGCGTCGCTGGGTTTGGGCGGGGAGGGGAAGGACCAGGAGCTGTCGTCCAGGGAGCCCCTGGTGTTGGAGGGGGGCGGGCGGGGGCGGGACCAGGGGCCCTGCCAGCAGTCGTCCCGCAGCCCATCCAGCGCGGGGCCCGTGGGGGGCCCGTGGGGGGCCTGTGGGGGCAGGGCCGGCCGGTGCTGGACGGGATGGGGGCGCTGGGGGCCGGGGGCCGAGACCCTCACTGGGCGGTGACTCCGCTCCACGTCGTCCAGACACTGAACCGGGATCGTGGAGGCAGCTGGAACACAACACAACCAGAGTGAGTCTACCACACACACACTCACACACTCACACACTCACACAACCAGAGTGAGTCTAATCATATTTTGTTTGTCTTCCATAAAAATGCAAGCTATATATAAGATAAGATAAGATCAACTTTCATTTTTGTTTGTCTTCCATAAAAATGCAAGCATATATATATATATATACAAAATAAGATATACTGTATATACTGCAGTCTATCACAGGGGATGTCAAAACAGCAGCTGTGCATCATTTCCAGTACTTAGGAAATGACCCTTGAATAATCTTTTTTCATGACAATTATTTTGTGTTTGACAGCATTTTTCATAATGGCGTTATATTTGAAAATACACCAATAATTAAACTTCAACAATGAACATATCCAATGTTCTGATGCTATGATAAACTTTTGTATGATATACAATCTAATTTGGTTTACTTATTTTTATTTTGCATGCAATATGTGATTTTGAGCCCAAGATTAGGACTATAGAATTTTGTGTTATGACCAAAGAACACTTTCAAACTCTTTTTTGATTAGAAGGATTTTGTGTTTGGCAGCATTGTTTGATGATGACTGTTGTATATTGAAAATGCAGCAAAAGATTTAACTTCACTGTTGAAAATATCCAATGTTCTGGTGCTATGATAAACTTTTGCATATAATATTCTCTCATTTGACCCCAGCATTTTTATTTTGCCTGCTATATTACATTTTGAACCCAAAATGAGCAGTATGGCATTCTGTATTCAGAGTTTTGCACATTGAAACTCTGTTGTGCAAAATAAGTCAAAGTAAATGTAAAAAACTGTAATGACAAACAACTATTTCAATGTCTTTCAGTTTAAAGGCCATTCCTACAGACATTACGTTGTACACGTCACTGCGAGAAAATGCCTGGGTCCATTTCAGAGTGATTTTAGTCATCCACATCCACATGAAACTGCACCCAAAGCGCTGTCACCAACATTCCTGCGTGAGATCAATTTCAGCCTCATCTCAGCACACATTATGACCACTGATCATTTATCAGTCTTCTGCAGGGACATTATTATTTCATAAGTATACAATTCTTCCCAGTTATAACTTGGAAAATACCCAAACAAATAAAAATATAAATAAGCCATTATTATTGGCATTATTATATATATTTAAATACAGAAGGAGGAGGTTTGTATACCTGTGCATGCCCATACTCACCTCTGCTAAATTAGAAACTATGTATGTATATATATATATATATATTTTAGGGGCGTAATGGTACACGTATTCGTACCGAACCATTCAGTATAGGACTTTAGGTTTTCGAGGTACATACCGGACTGTGATTTTTGTATACCGTTACACCCCTAATGTATATGTATATATATGGGTTCGGGTTATATATATATAGTCTGTCTGAGAGCTGGTTTTGAAAGCAGGTTTTAAACGCAGTGGAAACAGATGGAGGAGTCCCGAAGGCGGGGAGGTTCATTGGCTCCAGCCCGAGGAGTCATTCGGTGTGAAAGTTGCACCTCTGTCAGTCTCCTCACGCGTTTCCCATCACCCCTCAAATAAGCGCGGTGCCGCAGGAACACACAGCCAGCTCACCGGAGGACAGGGAGCTCACCAAAAATACACACACTCACAGAACACTTTAACCCAGAGCTTAAATACATACACTCACAGGGCTGGTGGATAGCGTAGCGGGCTAACGCACCGTATCTTGGCTGGTCCTGTATGAGTGTGCGCTGCTTATCAGGGACGCGGTTCTAAACCCGTCTCTACCAGACCGGCCCTGGTCATCAGCCCCGATCGGGGGCGGCGTTTGGCTGTCCGCCCCAGGGGGAGGGGGGAGGGTGAGCCGGCTCGGGTCCGCCCTGAAGCACGTAAGGGAGTCTCCAGAATGTGGGTGGGGTGAATTCTGTCTCGGAGGAAGCGGAGTTTGCGGCCCTCAGAGAATTAGCTTGCCTCGTAGAGACGAGCGGCGGACTCATATGGGGAGGGTAAATCTAAATAAATAGAGGGTGTAACTGACTACCAAATTGGGATAAAAACTTGAAAAAATCGGAAAAAATAAAAAAATATATATATACACACTCACAATAGCCGCACGTTTTCATGTTTATGAACACGCTGAGCAGTATAAATTGTCCGCATTGTGAGATTAATGTGCATTATGGAATTAATTTGACAACGTTTTGCATAAAATTGGACATCGCTGCGACTCAAAGTGGTGTATTTGGTGTATTTTTACACGTTTAAAATGATTGGCCTGTAATCTCATATTTTTATTCAGGTTTACACAGAACATCCACCAGTGGGACATCGCTCTCCGCGCCGACTCAAACCCGCAGAGTTCCCAAACCCGCAGAGTTAATTATGAAACACTGGCGACAGGCAACAACAGACTGGAGGAGACAACAGAGATTAAAATGTGAATTATACATCCTTTATAAATAGAGATTAAAATATGAATTACACATCCTTTATAAATAGAGATTAAAATGTTAATTACACATCCTTTATAAATAGAGATTAAAGTGTTGTAGGAATGGATAGAGAAACAGTGGAATAAAGGCGTCTGTTTTGTTTTGATGTTTTAAAGTAAACGCACATCGTCGCGGCCGCCCCTGATTCCCGCCGTCCGTCTTTCTGTGGGAGGAGGTTCCGTCTCCACATCGCAGAGATGAACACACAGCTGCGTCGCGTTCTCTTTTCTGTTGCTTTCATTTGCACCTCCGTTTCTCCGGTCGCGTTTGGGGAATAAAAACACCCCCTCAGAACCAGGGGCTTTTGGGACTCGATCGGGAGTTTAATATCTGTAATATTTTAATCATCTCCCATCTGCCACACGCACATTAAAAAACACACATTTGTTTTGACATGGTATTTCCTTAAGGCCTCTGAACATGCGCCTCGTGTGGAAGACATTAACCACTTTATTATAGCCTCACATATTTATCCATTTACACTTAAACACGAGGTCCTTGTGATCACTTCACTGAGGGGGGGGGGGGTATTTACGGCCTGTTTGCGAAACACAACGCCATCGCGTTCCCTCGGCGAGAGAAGGGTCACATGGGAAAGGCTTCCTCCGCAGGTTTGAAGACCTTCATTATGTTAATGCATTAACCCTCGATGTTCGAGTCGCCCGTGGAAGAGCAGAGACTCGGAGGAGGAGACCAGGGGAAAGAAACGGAAATAAATAAAGAAAAATACCATCGCAGGGCACACACAAAATTCACTCACACACTCACACCTACAGGGCAATTTAGACTCTCCAATGTCTTTGGACTTTGGGAGGAAACCGGAGTACCCGGAGGAAACCCACGCGGACACGGGGAGAACATGCAGACTCCACACAGAAAGGCCCCCGGCCTGGATTCAAACCCGGGACCTTCTTGCTGTGCGGCGACAGCGCTATCCACTGCACCACCGTGCCGCCCAATTTACCAACTTATTTAGCAATAACGAGTTAGTTAGAATTTCGCTTAACAAAAAAAATTCTAAATTGCTTGAATTGACAACGCTGGAGGTTTGCACGAGTCTGTGTGCGTGTGAGATGTGTGCGTGTGAAATGTGTGAGAATGTATCGATGTGTGAAAGCGTGTGTACACACGCGTGCATTTGAGAGACCTGCCCTCACTCGCCCCTCGAGGTGTGAAGATGTATAAAGAGAGAGAGCGTGCATGAAACCAGAGGTGCGTGGGAGGGGCTTGTGATGAGCATTACCCACAAACCAGCTGGCCTCAGGTGGGAGGGGCTTGTGATGACAGCGCACGTCCTACCCACAATGCACCGGGGCTGCGTTAGCTGGCCTCACCCCGTCTGTGCGTGGGAGGGGCTTGTGATGACCGCGCGTCCTACCCACAATGCGGGGCCGGCTGGCCTCAGTCTGTCGGTCCCTCAGACGTGAGGTCGGTCTGCAGCGAAGACACCTCACGCAGACGGGACATTTCAGACTGCAGCTCAGCGTACGACCGCAGGACACCAGCACCCCTGTGGACAACAACACACACACTTTACACACTTTACCCTTTACACACACACACACACACACACACACACTCTTTACCCACAACACACACACACACACACACACACACACACACACACTTTACCCACAACACACACACAACACACACACTTTACACACACACACCCACACACACACACACACACACATTTACCCACAACACACACACACACACACTTTACACACACACACACACACACACACACACACACCTTTACCCACAATCCCTGTGGACAACAACACACACTCTTTACCCACAACACACACACACACACTCTTTACCAACAACACACACACACACACACACACACACACTTTACCCACAATCCCTGTGGACAACAACACACCACACACACAACACACACACACACACACACTCTTTACCCACAATCCCTGTGGACAACACACACACACACACTCTTTACCCACAATCACACATATATATACACTCACACACACTCACAGAAAAACACACACACTCACAGAAAAACACACTCACACTCACACAAACACAAACACACTATTTATCCACAATCCCTGTGACCAGCACTCTGGTCTCAGTCTTAATCGATCTAAAACTGAATGGAATTCAAACTGAACCGAACGACTGAACTACATCTCCCATCACTCCTGTAAGTGCTGTGCATTTGTTCAGAATAAACTACATCTCCCATCACTCCTTTAAGTGCTGTGCATTTGTTCAGAATAAACTACATCTCCCATCACTCCTGTACGTGCTGTGCGTTTGTTCAGAACACCATTACAGACAATGTTAATACTTTAATTACAGTGCAATCACCCACTTCACAACTCCACCCCCACACCTTAGTTGTGACATCCCACCATTTCCAACACAGCATCAGTCGATTGGAGTTAGGGACAGACGCTTAAAACCAGCAGGGCAACAACGAGGCAGTGTGATTGGCTCAGGTCAGTGAGTCATCAGGGAGGGGAGGAGCTTCACTGCCCCCTCCT
>JAINUG010000244.1:400000-425000 GCA_029706075.1 Aldrovandia affinis
AGGGACTCAGGTGTGTTAGAGGGGGCAGGTGTGTTAGAGGGGGCAGGTGTGTTAGAGGGGCAGGTGTGTTAGAGGGGTATAGGTGTGTTAGAGGGGCTCAGGTGTGTTAGAGGGGGCAGGTGTGTTAGAGGGGGCAGGTGTGCGGTACCTTGGTTGGTCTCCACCTCACTCCTCAGCTGTAGGAGCTCCAGCTCTCTGGACTGCAGCTGCTCTGTGAGGATTCTCTCAGACTCACACTTCTCCCTCTTCTGCAGAGAGCGAGACACACACATCACACACTGCCCACCATCACACTGCACACCATCACACACCGCACACCATCACACACCGCACACCATCACACACCGCACACTGCACACTGCACACCATCACACACTGCACACTGCACACCAGCACACACTGCACACGCATCACACACTGCACACTGCACACTGCACACTGCACACACTGCACACACTGCACACACTGCACACGCATCACACACTGCACACTGCACACTGCACACTGCACACTGCACACGCATCACACACTGCACACACTGCACACACTGCACACACATCACACACTGCACACTGCACACTGCACACTGCACACGCATCACACACTGCACACCAGCACACACTGCACACACTGCACACACTGCACACACTGCACACACATTGCACACTGCACACACATCTCACACTGCACACACATCACACACTGCACACTGCACACTGCACACCATCACACACTGCACACTGCACACCATCACACACTGCACACTGCACACTGCACACCATCACACACTGCACACTGCACACTGCACACCATCACCATCACACACTGCACACACTGCACACCAGCACTTAACCCAACCCAACAACACAATCCCAGTAAAACATAGACTTCCAACATTACCGGTTTACGAGAGGCATTTCAAAAGTGCCGTGTTCTTGCGAAACTTTTCTCAAAGCCTAATCAAACGCTTTTCTGCCAGCTAGTTTTTCACAACCCAAACTGACTGTGATCCCAGGACAATAAGGATTTCCACAAGAGTTTTCCATGATGAGAGATTCTTTTTGAATATCGAAGTTATGCTAGTCGCGTTCAAACGGATCTTAGAATTATCTAACACACCTGAGCCCCACTGAACAGAACTGAGAGATCCCTTCACCCAAGCGTGAGAACTCCCCTGCAACTTTAGTTCAGGAATGTTTGGATGTTTAGTTTGGATGTCTCTCTCCCTGCGAGTGCTGTCAGGCAGGGTGTGATGCACCACGATCCGCAATTCTCACTCTCTCTGCAGACTGCAGTGATCAGCAATTATTAGACACACCGAGGACAGAATGTGAAATGTGTGAAATGATTCTGCAAAAATACAAACAAGCAGTTGCTGTAACAGACCTCATCGCTATATTATTGGGCAAAAGATGACTGACATAGCGTACATGTAACCTTTCGTCCATTTATACAGCTGGATATTTACCAAAGAAATGAAGGTCAAGAATGACCGTACTCTAGGGAGCCTCCTGGGTGGTCTAGCGGTTAGAACGTTCGACGCTGGCCACGGAGACCGGGGTTCGATTCCCCGTCTCGCCAGAGTCGGCTCTGGCCGGGAGTGCCACTAGGGGGCGGCGATTGGCTGTCTGCCCCAGTGAGGGGGAGGGAAGCCGATATGAGCTCACTGCGTATAGGAGTGGCTCTGTGTACCAGAGTTATAGTCGACGGCTTGGCGAGTGCCGGCTCGGAGGAGGCGGTACATCGCCCGTGTCACTGCCGGTCTCAGGGCTACAGCAGCGAACTCACAATACGAGGGGGTGATTGACATGAAAAGAGAGGGTGTAATTGGCTACTAAATTGGGACAAAATGGGATAAAATTTGAAACAAAATCTTAAAATAAAATAAATGAAAGTCCTCCATCTGAGGACTTGAACCTGCAAATGTCTACACTGTTCCAGTTCTTGACCATATAAAAACCTTTCATCTTTAACCTTTTTTGTTCTGCCTAATACAGTTTTTTAGTGAATCTAATGTTCTCAGCTTAAACCTGCTTTTGAACTGACAGTGCCCCAAATAACTAGTAAGTGCCTTTTAAAACTTTTAATAGACCTTTGGCGCCACCAAGTGGTCGTACGCTATATTTCACGTAGAAGCTGTTTTTCCTTGAAGTTTCCCTTCCCTCCGATCAACTGCTTGGCACAAATTATGCAAAGCAGTGAAGCCTTTCTACTATAAAAATAAATAGAAAAGTGGATTTATTGAGACAGTTGCTATGGCAGCCAGAAATAATGATTGTAGCATGCTCAGGTCATAATTCCAGACTGTTCCAGTCATAAAGTACAGCAGGCCACAGCCATCACCAGATCTCCAGGTAATTACATTTGGCTTGAAAGGTCCAAAGCGACTTACAGTAGTGAATGCATACATTTTTCAGTATATGTGGCTACCTACTAAGCCACACAGAACCACGCTCTACCTACTGAGCCACACAGAACCATGCTCTACCTCCTGAGACACACAGAACCACGCTCTACCTACTGAGACACACAGAACCATGCTCTACCTCCTGAGACACACAGAACCACGCTCTACCTACTGAGACACACAGAACCATGCTCTACCTACTGAGCCACACAGAACCACGCTCTACCTACTGAGCCACACAGAACCACGCTCTACCTACTGAGACACACAGAACCACGCTCTACCTACTGAGACACACAGAACCACGCTCTACCTACTGAGCCACACAGAACCATGCTCTACCTACTGAGACACACAGAACCATGCTCTACCTACTGAGACACACAGAACCACACTCTACCTACTGAGACACACAGAACCACACTCTACCTACTGAGCCACACAGAACCATGCTCTACCTACTGAGACACACAGAACCACACAGAGTACTCTGCTAGCATGACGAGCGTTGCTGGAACACACCACTTTGTTGAGCTCCATCTGCAGGTCCTTCTTCTCCATGTAGATGCCCCGGTAGGCGCTGAAGGCCTTGTTCACATACTGGGGTCCCTCTGCAGTGGGGTCCTCCGGTCTGTACAGCTGTAAGGACCACAGCCAAGTTACATCACATCACATCACATCACATTACTCATTACACATTACACATTACACTTGCTGGCCTTCATCCTGTGGTGAAGCATTTCTATCCTGATGGGAGTGGTCTCTTCCAGGATGACAATGCCCCCATCCACAGGGCATGAGTGCTCACTGAATGGTTTGATGAGCATGAAAACGATGTAAACCACATGCCATGGCCGCCTCAGTGACCAGATCTCAACCCAACTGAACACTTATGGGAGATTCTGGAGCAGTGCCTGAGACAGCGTTTTCCACCACCATCAACAAAACACCAAATGGTGGAACTTCTCATGGAAGAATGGTGTTGCATCCCTCCAGTAGAGTTCCAGACACTTGTAGAATCTGTGCCAAGGTGCACTGAAGCTGTTCTGGTGGCTCATGGTGACCCTGTTAACACACTTTATGTTCAGTGTTTCCTGCATTTCATCAGTTACCTGCGTGGTCAAATACATTATACATTACAGGCATTTAGCAGACGCTCTTATCCAGAGCGACTTACACAGTTTACATTTCTTTTACAATCCATTTATACAGCTGGATATTTTACTGAAGCAATTCAGGTTAAGTACCTTTAGCTCAAGGGTACAACGGCAGTGTCCCACCTGGGGATTGAACCTGCAACCTCTGAGTTACAAGCCCAGTTCCCTAACCACTACACCACACTGCGGGGTTAAATACAGGTTAAATACCGGCCTTCCTCACCTTGTCCTCCAGCTGGCGCACTCTCCTGCGGAGTCCCGTGTTTTCCCGCTCCGTCTCACGGAGGCGTTTCTTGATGTCCTCGTAGGCGGTGACCAGGGCGAAATGCGAGGCCACCGATTCGTCCCCGGAGCACACTGACACGGGGCTCTCGCCCGCGGAGTACGCCGTCTCGTGCCGCAGGATGCAGATGTCATCCTCCACGGCCAAGGGCTCCATGGCAACGCTGCGGCAGAGGTCAAAGGTCAGGGGGTAATGGATAAGTCAAATGCTCTGCTGCAGACTTTTTTTGTGTGTTTTTTTCTCCCAATTTAATGCCCAATTATACCCTCTATTTATTTTGATTCGCCCTCCCCCCACGAACTCGCCACCCATCTCTACAGGGGCAAGCTACTCTCTGAGGCCGGCGATGATCCACCTCCTTCGAGACAGAACTCACGACCCCCTTTCTGGAGACTCCCTTCACACTTCTGGGTGAGCTCGTGCCGGCGGGGTCAACAGCTAAAATTCAATCGTGGCCTTTCCCTTATCACACACAGGACCTCTATAAAAGGGGCCTTACTGATTTAATGCCGATCTACATTCAAAACCACTCCCCTGTTTCAATGTAGAAAAAATAAACTTTTAGGAAAATGTCTTCATACAAGAAAAAAATATAATAATCTGGCTGACACGATTATGGTCAAGTCATAGAAAGGCAGCCGTTTGTTTGGGTAGGACGGTAGGACGGAGGGACAGACGGACACGAAAAGCACACAGCCCTGGCACGGTGACAGTCTGGGACACGCTGAAAACTGAAATGCCAGAAACGGTTTGGATACATCTCAGAAGAGCCGGCCCAACGCCGCTGTAATCGGCTCAGAGATATTCCCTTCCTGCCCGGTAATGTCGCCCATTTACCGGGCAAGCCGGTGAGTGAATGCCAGCCCCGGACCAGACTGAAATAAAATACATCGATAAATGGTCGGATGAAAGCATAAACGGCCTTAAATGCATTTTACTAATAGGGCCGCAAAGATGAGTGTTCCTCCTCAGACAACTCCCTTCCTGCGCTCGACAGACACTAATTCGTTTCCTCCCAGTCCATAACCCCCCCCCCCCCACAGAATATAGGCAAAATGTCAAGATGACTTTTTAAAACCATGTCAAGGCAAGGGAGGAGAGGAAATGAGCAGGAAATGCCCGCTTCCTGCGGAGTGCGCAGTCTCATAATGTCGCTTTTTCAAAAGGTCTTCTGTGACAGGTGTCTGCTCCCCTGCTCCGAGCACTAATAATAAACTCATAAATATCATACCTCTGACACATCGTCGTGAACGACGTGAACATGAACGCCATCGCTGTCCAACATCAATCATTTTGATTTTTTTTATAAATGTGGGACTTCTGTCATTTACTGAGCGATTCATTCTCTTAAAATGTCTTGATTAATGCTGAGCACTCACTCGATGAAATGAGCTTTAAGCATTTTGACAGCCGTCCGGAACCGACCGATCCACAAGCGACACTGCTGACTCACCAGAGACCGGGGCACTTTACTGACAGCCTGTTGGGTTTAACGGGCAGGTGTGTCGCTTACGCGCTGTACTATCCGGTTACCGAATAATAACGAGGGAGGGAACCCAACGAGGGAGGCTCACGATTGAGTGTGTTGACAAGATAATAGCGGGTTCCAAAACTCGCAAGTTCAACTTGTTTCCAACCAATAGCTAACGTCACATACGTTCCATGTTGTCTTCAACAAAATACTCAACAATATATATATTTTTTTTCCCCCTGTTGAACTGGTCAAAACAATGATTGATCTGGTCTTAAGGCGTCATTCGCAACGAGATAAGGATTCTCAACTGGACCAGATCACGGGGTTTAATGAGATACACACACACACACAATCTAGCGTCTTGAACCTATTCGTGTGTTTGTTGTAAATCGCGAGTCTATTTGACAAAGTAACATCCCTGGTTGTTGTCATTCTGTAAATGTTCTCTTTATGGCCAACTGTACGTGTTTAAAGTGACATGTGATCACACCGAGGCTGTGGCCGGAGTCTAGCAATGAACGGGTGCTAGCGAATAACGAAACCTTACAGGGGATGTTTGGCCATTTTAATACTAGCAATTATCGGAACCACAGAAACGAAACTAAACAGGGCTCCATGGATTCACGAGGGACTAAAGGCGATCAAACCCAGGCAGCTAGCTGCCAAACCAGAGAAGTCAAGTAGTCAGCTCACATTTGATCAAAATAACAGCTTTATCATCTTAATTAGTTAACTATCTCGCTAGACAACTGTCTAGTTGACAATATGCTAAACAAAAGAGCGAGCTAACAAGCTAGCTAACTTGAGACCTTCGCCACAGATCCTAGATACATTCAATTTGCGGTACTCTTTGGGGAATGCCGAACTTCGAACGAGACAACAATCGCTTGTAAGGCAGCCAGCTAACACTAACTATCTTGAAAGTGACACCAAACTACCCAAACTTCTGTCAGCTCGCTAGCAAAACACACAATGACTGAAATGCAGAGCAGCACTTGCTAGCTCCCCGCTAGCGAGTTCATCAACTCAACACTCACCTGTCAAATGATGTTATTTTCCGGACTGAAACGCAGTTGACATCGCAGTCATTTTTTAGACGAAGGCCGTCAAATAATAATAATTACGACCTCGGCGACTGTTTGTTCCGCTGATTGTTTGTTTACGAACACCATGAAGATGATTTTAGAGCCAATACTGCCTTGTCTCGGACCGAAACCAGGAAATAAACGTCCACATTGCCACTTCCGGCGGATATACAAACGCGCCACGTGACACCACCACGTGACGTGCGCCTGTGGCTGTGCGCGTGAACGCGGCTGGACCCACAGACGGAAGAGATACGACAGGAGTACACATTTTCACTACAACATTAGATGCAACTGTAAAAAACGATGGCTGTGCATTGCGTTAGGTCCTTTTACGTTTACGTAATGCGTAATTACGTTTGCATTTAAGTCCTTTTTTAGGAAAACACGATTTCTTTCACTCAGGAGTGTTGCGCGCACACTGCATCAAATAGCGAAGGGATGTAGACAGACACGACTGCCAAATTAAAGGAAACAGCAACATAAAATGTATTAACCTTTGTGCTGGTCAAAAAATTTTTTTGAAATGTTCTGAGTTTAACAGCAGTGAAAACCCCCTAAATTATTTTTTTTCCAGCATGGAATTCGATGACTTCTCATGGAGTGAGCCTACCATTAGAAAAAGTTAAACATTGCCCTTTTATATATTTTTATGAAAGCTGTACACCATCACGGTACAAAGATTGTCACATCTATTACAGAAAAAACCTGTTATAATGTGTGTTTTACAGTAAACACGAGTGGTGTAAACTGAATAAATACAGTCTCTCTGCACTGTGAAGCAGGAAAAACACAGTTATTCACCAAGTTGTTGATGAGTGACAGGTTGTTTCTTGATGCAAAAATAGATTTGGGGTATAAAACTCAACGAAGAGGCTTTATCATAGGGGTGTGACGAGGGTGGGTTATTTCTGACCCTGTGGATACAGGGCTGGAGTATACAGAATAGGGTGAAGAATCATTTTATATATATTATACCACGGACAAGGGGCAATACATTTTTTTAAACGAACTGGCAGCTTCTTTTCGGCCACCCCGCCCGTCGACAGATTTATTCGCGCCAGACCCCGGTCGACAGAAAAGCTTCAGTGCACCTTGCGCGAAATGGCAGGGCCGATTTTTCTCCCAGTCCAGCCCTGATGCGTTACAGAATGTGAAGATTACACCAGGGTTTTAATCGGGCGTCTGGCCACCGCGGGCTGGCAGAACAGCTTCAGTGCACCTTGGCACGGAGTATGACTGCGTTTCTGAAGTACATTATGGCCGCAGCATACTGCACACTCAAACGCGTTTAGAGTCATTTTCAGAAGGTCGGCTAGAGCCAGTCCATTCATTTCGGGGTTTTTCCACTAAGTTTTCTGGAAAGATTCCAGCCAATGGCAGATTCATTACTCACGTGACTTTCTGGAAAAGTCATTATATACATTACTGTATATACATACAGGCAACTGCCAACATACAGGAGAACACCAAGCCACCAGAACAGCTTCAGTGCACCTTGGCACAGATTCTACAAGTGTCTATTGTTATTTAAAGTGCAATACATTGGAAAATATACACGCTAGAAAAATGCTAATTACACATCTGCATTCTTGGGACATTTAGGCAATTTTAAGATGAATTACCATCGTCTTTGTAACCATTAAACACATTTGAATGTACTTATGACACCAGTAAAGGTGGAGGGAGGGGTGGAGAGGGCTGTTCCTCTTCTTTTGGAGGAGGAGTGGAGAGGGCTGCTCCTCCTCTTTGAGGGGTGGAGGAGGAGCGGAGAGGGGCTGCGCCTCCTCAGTAAGGGCTGCTCCTCCTCTTTGAGGTGGAGGGAGGAGTGGAGAGGGCTGCTCCTCCTCTTTTTGGAGAGCTCCTCCTCTTTGAGAGGTGGAGGGAGGAGTGGAGAGGGCTGCTCCTCCTCTTTGAGGGGTGGAGGGAGGAGTGGAGAGGGCTGCTCCTCCTCTTTGAGAGGTGGAGGAGGAGTGGAGAGGGCTGCTCCTCCTCTTTGAGGGGTGGAGGGAGGAGTGGGAGAGGGCTGCTCCTCCTTTTGGCTGCTGTCAGGTGCTCCTGTTCCCTCCCACAGCCTGGAGAGGACTACAGGACCTTGGACAGCAGCGGCCTCACCTACAGGCAGGCTCACCTGAGGATAATGAGCAATCAACTCAGCTGTGAGCCATTGCCTTCATTAGGCCTTTATAAAAGCACAGCCTGCCATGTCTGGAGGAGACTGTTTGGGGTGCATGGTGTTGTAGTTTTGTTCGTACCCTCAGAGCTACAGTATTTAGTTTGACATTTGTGTTTTCCTGTCTATAATTTTTTTGTGTGTTTTTGAATTCCGCCCCAAAAGGGGGAATGAATGACTGTTGGCCCAGCAGAAAACCCATCTGGCACCTGTCTACACCTGTCAGCATGCCCCAGTACTTTATAAAGCCACAGCATATTTCAGGGTCATTTTCCCATCGATTTCTGCTCTTTTAACACAATAATGAATAATAAAGGGGTGGTTCAGTGGCTCAGTGGTTAGCAACATGGGCTGGCAAGCAGAGGGCTGCTGGTTCAAATCCCAGGAAGGCCAAACAATGTATCAATGCACATCTTGTAAGTCGCTCTGGATAAGAGCGTCTGCTAAATGCTTAAAATGTAAATGTAAAATGCAAACAAACAAAAACAGATGAACTGGAAACCGGAGGGATGCTAGTTCACTTCCTGGAGCACTGCTGAAGTGCCCTTGAGCAAGGCACTGAACCCCTAAACTGCTCCAGGGGCGCTGTACTATGGCTGACCCTGCGCTCGGACCTCTCTGATGGAATACATATGTATAGGGGTCTATGTGTGTGTGTGTATCTAGGTAAAAAGACACATCCCAATGACCTTGCGTAGCATGGCTAATAAGGTATATTCCTATTCCTGCTCCTAATTGTCCATTAAAATTAGAATAATGGCACGATGAACATGACATGTACTAATGAATTCTGTAAAAGATTAATATGGTTAAAATAGTCTTAAATGTCATGCTTTTTCTAGGATGTGTGCTGTAGGCTATTTGGCCAAAATTGTAATATTATGCAAATAAAGTATATTTTTGTTGACCAAATTCGTGGGCACCCCTTCTGAGATTAATCTACACATCCCAAAACATATCTCTACCAAATTTGGTGCTTGTAAAGCTGCGTCGAAGTTTTTCGAATAGCAGACTGGGCTATTGTGAAAACTAGCGGACACAGGTCAGCAATCTGACATGCACACGCAACGTCGGAAATAACAGCAACCATGTATGACAGACTCATCGTATTAATTAAACGGTGCGTTGGATTGGATATGATTAATTCGATCAAGTTATGTTCGCCAAATTACCTCATTAAACAGCATTGTAATTCATAACAGACGCTTACAACTGCTAGCAATAACTGCTGTTAAAATCTCACAGGTAATAATAGGAGACCATCTTTAAAGGTAGGCTAATGCCAACAGAAAATATTGTTTCGATAGTAAATTAATATGTCAACATTATCTTAATTTATTTATATGAAAGGTATTGAGATATGTAGCCTACTACCATTGAGACTCGGTTCACGGATGGTTCTGTGAATGGTAGGCTATTTGTTGCAGAAATGTTTGAACCTTGTCACATAGATATTCTTTAACTAATAAAATTAAATACGTTTCCTTTAGGATTCTACTTAAATATTAGCCGGCAAAACATCGTTTGAAAAAACGTAAAAATATTGCGGCGTAATGACACGAAAAGTTCGTATTTGCGATGGCAGGTTTGCAAACCTCCAGGTTACGGGTCAGGTGGTTTCTCGCAGAAAAGATGATAATGAAAATGTCATGTTATTAAAGGCGGGAATATCGCGGTGTATTTCACTCCGCACCGAACAGGATAACCGATTTAAACTCCTGCAGCCGGGTTTCACGGCGCTCGCTTGTGAGTAGAAAATTGATTCAAAGATATTGTAAAAATGTGGAATTTCACCCAGTTTTATGTGTGTTAGTTGATCAGTTACGCTGCGACACAGAACACTAAACTTAATAGCGATGGTATTCAAAGCTGTCTTCGAGCAACTAGGGGTTGCTAACGTTAGCTTCCGACTTGCTAGCTAGTTAGCCAAATTAATCAAAAATAAAATGCTTTAGTAAGCTAACGCCACCTAGAAATGTTTCACATTTGAGTAAAAACGTGTTAGTAAAGAATGTGCAGAAATACTATTAGCTCTAGCTAAGTTACAGTAAAGTAATGTAGAGTAAAGAATGTTAGGAATGCTAACTATTTGTTTTAGCTGTTCATTTTTATTCGCATCGTCAGCAAGTTAGTGCTACTAGCCTAGCTGACTTAGCAACTATTATCTGTCACGTTAGGTTAGGTTGTTATCTTTTTGGCTAGTCACATATTAGAGTACAATCACATACATTTAACAAGCTAGCTCCATGGCTGCCCTAACCACAAAGCTCTTCGCCAGGTGAATAGCCCTGCAGTATGTGTGTTTGTGGTTAGTGTAGCTCTATAGCTAGCTTGCTAAATGTACGTGATGGTACTCAAGTATGTGGCTAGCAGAACAAGTGTTCTCATGATCTCCACAGACAGGCATGCCTGGCCTAGGACTAAATCATATTTAGGATAAGGTGGCCAATTGTGTGTAATCATTATAAATTAATTCAATGGGGGCCTTCATTTCCGCAGTTAAATATCTGTGCGACGTGCCTGCAGAGGGCGAACTCCACGCACAGCACGTCAGCTGTTAATCACGTTGACAGAGAACGCAACTGCGCACTCGACAGATCATCTTAACATTGACATTAGATTAGTGGTGGACAAGGTAGAAGTGCTTTTACTTTACTTTGACTTATTACTGTACTTCAGTACATTTTTGTGCTTATACTGTACAGTATCTGTGTTTACTTAGGTATTTCCATTTTTACTTTTATTTTTACTTTCAACAACAAATATTCCCACCCAACACAGGAAGCAATGTAGGACTTTTTACTTTTACTGGAGTAATATTTTATCAGGGTGTCTGTACTTTTTACTCAAGTAAAGGGTTTGTGTACTTTGTCCACCACTGCATTAGATCAGATGCACTTTGGCTGCATGTGGGGATGGTTGGTGGGGGAGCTGTTCTGTTCTCTTAGTGGTGTAGTTGCTTGGGCCACAGAATACTGGCACACAGAGTAAATGTGTGTATTCTAGGGGGGCCTCGGGTGGCGTAACAGTGAAAGCATTCATCCGGAACGCAAGCTTCCCACTGCAGCCGCGGTTAAAAACCCGGCTGCGCTAATCCGCTCCTGGCCAGGAGCCCCGATCGGGGGCGGTGTTTGACTGTCTGCCCCAGTGGGAGGGGGGGGGGAGAGCCGGCACGAGCTCGCCGAGGAGCAGTAAGGCGACCTGGTAAACATAGTTGGGCGAGTCCGGTCTCGGAGGAGGCGGATCATCGCCGGCCTCGAGGTGTTAGCTAGCAGCGAGTTTGTGGGGGAGGGCGAATTGAAATGAATAGAGGGTATAATTGGCCACCGAATTGGGGAGAAAAACGAGGGAAAAAATCTGAAACAAATGTATGATATAAAATGTGTATATTGTACTATGCAGGTGGTCTGTGGCCCTAGATCAGAGGGAGTGAGGGGCGACATCGGTGTTCCCAGACGTCTGGAAGCAGATTGAGGCACGCTGGACGGAATGAACCTGCGGAGTCTAAACGCAGCGGAGCGGGAGCAGGAGGAGGAGGGGGACGGGACGTCCGACTGCCTGGACGAGACGTGGGTTCAGTGCGAGTCGCCGGCCTGCCTGAAGTGGAGGCTGGTCCGGAGCGGGGACGGCGCCGGGTTCGACCCGGACCGGCCCTGGCACTGCCACATGAACCCCGACCCGCTCTTCAGACGGTGCTCTGTGCCCCAGGGAGCGTTCCCCAGGATGTCCCAGCTCCACCAGCGTGGGATGAAGGTGGTTTACTCTCAGCTTCCGGTCGGAGGCCTGGTGATGGTGAAGGCTGGGAGGTGGCCTTGGTAAGAGTCTCCTAGCTCACAGGCATCACTTCACTACTGAGCTTATAGTTTCTAGTTTTTCCCCGTTTTTCTCACAATTCAATTTGGGTGCCAGTTATACCCTCTATTTGTCTCAGTTCACCCTCCCCACATGAGTCCGCTGCCCGTCCTCCGGGTAATGAGCCAATTTTTCACGGGGCCGGTAGATCTGCCTCCTCCGAGACGGAACCCGACCACGGACGCCATTCCTGCTCGTCAGCAAACTCGAGCCGGCTCACCCTCCCCCCTCCCCCTGGGGCGGACAGCCAAACTCCGCCCCCGATCGGGGCTGACGACCAGGGCCAGTCTCTGGAGGGCGTTTTGGGGGGTGAACCGGCATGAACTCGCTGAGAAGCGCGTAAGGGAGTCTCCAGAACGTGGGTGGGGGTGAATTCCCTCTCGAAGGAAGTGGAGTTCGCTGCCCTCTGAGTATTAGCTTGCCTTGTAGAGACGGGCGGTGAGTTTGTGTGGGGAGGTAAATCGAAATGAATAGAGGGTGTAATTGGCAACTAAATTGGGAGAAAAACTGGAAAAAAATCTAAATAAACAAAAATAAATAAAGTGAATTATTAGAATGTAAAAAATTCAACATTTGCTAAAACCGTGTTAAGGCCACAGGACATCTCGTAGGACATCTCGTAGGACTTTCTAAGTCCTGTCAGTGGCTCTAGTCAGTATTTAAAAATGGTATGGTTATCAATCGACAACCCTCACAAGTGTGAAGTGATATATTTCCTTCTTTTTCCTTCCAGTCTTAGCCCTGCACTGTATTCAAGATTGATGGGGTTGTATTAAATATGCATCCTTCAACAAACGATTGATTGATTCATTAACTAACCAAAGTCTTGCCACAGAATAATTGAATACATCGATCAAAGGGCTTGATTCCGGTCCTGAAATGCTTTAATGATGCCTCGGGCCTTTTGCATTTGCACACACACTGTTAGTTAGTTTTATTTGACAGTGTAAAAAGAAATAGATAGACACAATGCGACACACGTACCCCTTGATACATGGCATCACATTAATGCACACCGCAAACTGTCGAGGATAACACAAAAGCCACCTTATTTCCCTTGTGGTCCTCTACATGGCGGCAAGCAGAACAAAGTCCAGCATGATCAACATGCCGATCAACACTCCCTAAAACATTGGTTACAGTCACTCACAATTAAGTGGTGTTTCTGACTCCATTGTTGCTGTTTTTGTTTTCTCTGCCTTAATGAGAGAGGTTGTGCCTGGTTCACATTCACAGATCACACCATGTCCTCACAGCTGTTAACATAACATAACATAACATAAGGGGAAGATGAGGACAGGCCATTCAGCCCAACACTGCTCGTCCATTCCTACCACTAATCTGCTCACAATGCTTAGTTTACCCAAAGGCTAGAGTGTCTAACACTGGATTGAGCCTGGCCTTGAATACCCCTAGTGTCTCAGCCTCCACTACATGTCCAGGCAAGCTATTCCATGCATTGATCACTCTCTGTGTGAAAAAATATTTCCTAGTGTCCGTGTGAAATTTACCCTTTGTCAGTTTCCATTTATGCCCCCTCGTTCTGCTAACCGAACTCAACTTGAATAATTTCCTGAAATTCACTTTGTTAATTCCTTTAATAAATTTAAAAGCCTCAATCAAATCTCCCTAAGTCTCCTTTTACTAAGCTTGAACAGTCCAAGCATCTCTAGCCTTTCCTCATAACACTTGTCTTTTATGCCTGGAATCAGTCTGGTTGCCCGTCTTTGGACCTTTTCCAGCGCATCTATATCTTTTTTGTAGTGCGGTCCCCAGAACTGCACATGTAACGTAGTTGGTTCTGCCCGCAGCGAGTTTCGAACCGAGGGATCTCGACGCGACAAGAGAGCGATTAAGCTCGCTGAGCTAAAGACTCAAGTCTCCAACTCTGGGAACTAATCACACTCTTATACACGTCACTTTCTGTAGCGGACGCTCACGTACCAGAGCACACCCGCTACACACACAATATTCCAAGTGTGGCCTAGCTGTTGTATTCTTGCTGTTCACCAGACAGTGTGTCCTGGCCGATGCTTCTCTTCGCCGTTCACCACACACAGCGTGTTGACACAGCCGTTTATTTGTGTCTCTGCTGTTCCCCACACTCTGCGTGTGCTCACAGCTGTTTGTCTTGGCTGTCTCCGGGCTGTCGGATGAGGAGAGCGGTGAGGTGCATATTCACATTTCCTCTCGCTGTTTCTGTGTTCTGATTGCTTTTTTGCTGAGATGGGGTTTTTCTCCCTCAGTCTGGACAGGAAAATATTTTCACGAAATAAGTTTCTGTTGTTGCAGGCCAGAAAATATCTGAGCATCTGCGTCTCTTGCACATTCTGTTGTTTGTGAAAATTGCGTTACATTTCTTTACACAATCCTTGAACAGTCCTACTTTCACAAGTGAGGTTTGGTCAACCTAAAATGTTGCAACCTTAAATGGCTGACACTAAGAAAAATCAAGAAGAAAAAAACAAGAAACAAGAACCACAAGGCAAGTTAGACGGTTGTGTTTTGCCCATAATCTCTATTCATGCAGCAGATACACAAGACAGACGAGCCATGTTAGTTTTGTTTTGAGTGGTGCAGATGGAACTGCCATTCCAAGCTCCTTGCTATTAAACAGGATTCATTTAACAGTGAACCTTTAGGAGAAAAAAAATCGAATGTAACAGAAGGTTGGGAAATGAGATGAAAGAAATGGGATAGTCCTGGCACCAGTAACAACAGACCACAGTAGCTGAGATTATGTTGGCAATCTTTTTTAGCTTCTTTATTTTTTTTTTAAAGAATCTTGTCTGGAGTGACTCCCAGACTGTGTACTGCATATTAGAAAGCCTTTCTTCCGGTATGGCATGTGTAACCAGAACTCAATCCCAGCTCAGATGGCTGATCATCCTGATGTGTACCTGTGTGTTCTGCTCAAGTACCTGATCATCCTGATAAATTAACTATTCTTTATTGCCATGTTACACAAGGTAATTGGAATGTGTCTTTTCACATATCTCTCCTAAGAGAGGTCTGAGCGCAGGGTCAGCCATAGTACAGCGCCCCTGGAGCAGTTTAGGGGTTCAGTGCCTTGCTCAAGGGCACTTCAGCAGTGCCCCAGGAAGTGAACTAGCATCCCTCTGGTTTCCAGTTCATTGTTTTTTCGTTTGGCCTTCCTGGGATTTGAACCAGTAACCCTCCGCTTGCCAGCCCGTGTCGCTAACCACTGAGCCACTGCTGCCCCGATCCCGATAAGTACCTGTGTGTTCTGCTCAGGTCCCTGATTGCTCTGATGAGTGCCTGTTTCTGCGCTCAGGTACCTGATTACTCTTTTTTTTTTTTTTTTTGGGGGGGATTTTTCCCCTGTTTTTCTCCCAATTTGGTAGCCAATTGTACCCTCTATTTTTATTCTCAATTCCCCACCCCCACGAGTCCGCCGCCCGTCCTCCGGGAACGAGATTCGCATTCCTGGACCTATTTCCCCGCCTTCTTTTGAGACGGAGATCTTCCACGGACTCCATCGGACTGACGACCAGGGCCGGTCTGGTAGAAACGCGGGTTTTGATCCGCGTCTCTGACGGCAGCGCACACCACTCGACCGCGTGGTGCACTACCTGATTGCCGCTGGGTCCGCCAGGCCGGTACCTGATTGCTCTGATGAGTGCCTGTGTGTTCTGCTCAGGTAGATGATTGCTCTGATGAGTGCCTGTGTGTTCTGCTCAGGTAGATGATTGCTCTGATGAGTGCCTGTGTGTTCTGCTCAGGTAGATGATTGCTCTGATGAGTGCCTGTGTGTTCTGCTCAGGTAGATGATTACTCTGATGAGTGCCTGTGTGTTCTGCTCAGGTAGATGATTACTCTGATGAGTGCCTGTTTCTGTGCTCAGGTGCCTGATTACTCTGATGAGTGCCTGTGTGTTCTGCTCAGGTAGATGATTGCTCTGATGAGTACCTGTGTGTTCTGCTCAGGTAGATGATTGCTCTGATGAGTACCTGTGTGTTCTGCTCAGGTAGATGATTACTCTGATGAGTGCCTGTGTGTTCTGCTCAGGTAGATGATTGCTCTGATGAGTGCCTGTGTGTTCTGCTCAGGTAGATGATTACTCTGATGAGTACCTGTGTGTTCTGCTCAGGTAGATGATTGCTCTGATGAGTGCCTGTGTGTTCTGCTCAGGTAGATGATAGCTCTGATGAGTGCCTGTGTGTTCTGCTCAGGTAGATGATTGCTCTGATGAGTACCTGTGTGTTCTGCTCAGGTAGATGATTGCTCTGATGAGTGCCTGTGTGTTCTGCTCAGGTAGATGATTACTCTGATGAGTGCCTGTTTCTGCGCTCAGGTGGCCGGCGGTGCTGAGTCCGGATCCTGTCACCGGGGAGTATGTGGAGCGGGACTACGATGGCGATGTGCTGAAGTACCACGCTGAGTTCCTGGGGAACCCTCGCACCCGCCTCTGGGTCTCTGCAAGGAGCCTGCAGCTCTACCAGGCCGTCTCTGAGGAGGTGAGAGCGATGGGGCGCGGGCTCGTGCGGGGGTTTAAACGGAGGGGCGGACTGCGAGGCTCGAACGGTCAGTTCTGGGAAAGTGCCCAGTGAAGCTGTGCTTTATGTCTGTCCTGTTACACTCTACACTTAAACACCTGCTTGTGGGCCTCGGGTGGCGTAACGGCCAAAGCATTCACTCGGGAATGCAAGTTGCCTATTGCAACCACGGTTTGAAACCTGGCTGCGTCAGGTCAACCTGGCTGCGGATCATCGCCGGCCTCGGGGAATTAGCTTGCCTTGTAGTGATGGGTGGCGGACTCGTGGGGGAGGGTAAATCAAAATATATAGAGGGTATAATTGGGCACTAAATTGGGAGAAAAAACAGGGAAAAAATTAGAAACCAAAAAACTTTTTTTTTTTTTAAACCTGCTTGTTACAAAACACAGGTGAGTCCGAGCAGCCCCTCCCGTTCCCGAATGTGAATGAAAAGGAAAAAACCTGACATGGTGGACTGGGGGAAATTTCCCTGCTGGCAGTGTAGTGTAATGGTTAGGGAGCTGGGTTTGTAACTCAGAGGTTGCAGGTTCAATCCCCAGGTGGAGCACTGCCGTTGTACCCTTGAGCTAAAGGTACTTAACCTGAATTGCTTCAGTAAAATATCCAGCTGTATAAATGGATTGTATGTAAAGAAATGTAAACTGTGTCAGTCGCTCTGGATAAGAGCATCTGCTAAATGCCTAAAATGTAAATGTAATTAGACCATAACGTAAGTTTATATTAATTTATTGTTATTTAAAAAAAATTCAGTTCAGTTTTCTTTACAGACTGAAAGTCAGGAAATGTTCGGGGGGGGGGAAGCAACGTGGGGGCTATCTGAATTTCTGACCCCTTTGATGTATGAGTGAATGAACGATAATTGGATTTATATAATGTACCCAAAACTTCTGCTACACCTGAGCTGCGTGCCCCCAGAGAACCCGATTCGATTACTGATATGAAGTATTTGCCACAGGGGAGTGAAAGAGAGAGAGAGAGAGATTGTGGTCCTTTTGTCCTCCAGCCCAGGCCTCTGAAGGCGTCGCTGAAGGAGTCGCTGAAGGAGTCGCTGAAAGAGTCGTACGAGGTGGCTCTGCAGGAGGCCGTGGAGATGCAGGACGTGTGCTGCGAGCAGAGACTGCAGCTGTGCGCTTTTAAACCGCAGGGTGAGAGGGTCTGTCGCCTGCTCTTCACCGCACGGCCCACCCTGGCCCTGCGGCTGCTCACACACACAGCCACAACATGGCTCTTATCCAGAGCGACTTACACAGTTTACATTTCTTTACAATCCATTTATACAGCTGGATATTTTACTGAAGCAATTCAGGTTAAGTACCTTTAGCTCAAGGGTACAACGGCAGTGCCCCACCTGGGGATTGAACCTGCAATCTTAACGTTACAAGCCCAGCTCCCTAACCATTATACCACACTGCCTGCCACTATATCTGTTTCAGTTCCATTTTAAAGATTTGGATTATTCCCCCGGCTCAAGTGTTAATATTTAAAACAGCTGGGCAGATGTAATGTGTTTCTTAAATTCTGATTCGAGAGCCGAATGAATCCTGGAGAGGCCGTAGAGCGTTTTATCTTTTGCTGTGTCTGGAGAATGGAAGTGATTGGAGATTAATTGCAATAGCGTGGCTTTACCCCTGAAGGCTGGAATCAGAAGCGGAAACACAACGAGTATATTGCATTACCGCTCTCGCACGCTGCACGTCTTTGAGAGTACGGTTATTAGCTGATGTGTAATTTGAAAAAGCAGATATGAACCTGTGCCTGAGATGTACACATTAATATTTTCTGCTTTTTGCGTGTGTGTGTGTGTGTGCGTGTGTGTGTGTGTGTGTGTGTGCGTGTGTGTGTGTGTATGTGTGCGTGTGTGTGCGTGCGTGCGTGTGTTAAAGAATGTGATCATACGTTTTTGTGTTAGTGCAGTGCTCCTTCAAGCTGAAAGATTAATGTTTGATATTGAGAAGATGGTGGGACAGTGTAGCCCACAACCCACCCAGAGCACCCACAAGGACAAGAGGAGGTCTCACTGGGTATTTCATTCATTCATTCGTTCATTCGTTCATTCATTCATTCATTCAGTTCGTTCACAAGGACAAGAGGAGGTCGTTCATTTATTATTTCATTTATTCGTTTGTTCATTTATTCGTTCATTTATTCGTTTGTTTGTTCGTTTGTTCGTTCTTTCATTCATTCGTTCATTCCTTTGTTTATTTAAACTGCAATTATTCTATCAGATGTTTCAGAAAACTCTGGTTAGGCTCTTGTTTATGGGGGTGAAGATTTTGTGAATACATTTGAAAACGCTTACGGAACATTTGAGGACGTCTCTGGGGCACATTCACCCGTCAATCAAACTACACACTGCACCATTTACATGCAGTTGTTTGGACACAAGTACACAAACCCTTTACTTGAGTAAAAGTACAGATTACCCTGATAAAATATTACTGTAAAACGTATTGAAAATTTAACCCAATTTGCATTTCAAATGTAGGGGAGTGAAACTAAAAATGGAAATACTTGAAAAATGTATATAATATAATTACTTAAGTACAGTAATAAGTCAAATTAAATGTACTTGGTTAGTGTCCACCACTGGTTTGGTGTGTGTAACCATGGTTACGTATTTTGGGGTTCGGGGGCAGGAAGAAGAAGCTGCCTTTGACTTTGTGGGTTCTGACTTTGAAATGTTTAGAAACCCTGAATACACTTCAGTTCACCCCAGGATAGTCCACTCAGTAATAACACTGTTCTCCAGGGAGTCCTGGGGACATTTACTAAAACAACACGAGACAAACATAAAAACTATTAAAAACGTATAGTAGCATGACATCCTATGCATCCAGTCCTGTGTGCTAAAGTCCAGCTCTGAGTTTATATCTGAAAGGCTGCAGGTTTGTGTGTTCCCTGGTAGACACGTCTAGCTGAGTCCACACAGAGGCTCCATAGTGCTGCAGGCTGCCTTTAAATGCAGTGATTCTGGCCGTAGGGATTTCAGGAGATGTTGATCCCACTTCTCATGAGCCTTCGTTGCTGACCTTGTGTGACCATTAAGACTTTATATAGAGACTTTATAATAATAATAATATACGCCATTTACAGACGCTTTTATCCAAAGCGACTTACAGTAGTGAATGCGTACATTTTCAGTATATGTGGCCCCAGTGGGGAAGTCACTTTAGGAAGTGGTGTTTAAAGGTTTTCAGCAGAGACGTGACGTGCGTGTGTCGTGTGTGTCGTGTGTGTGTTTCGTGTGTTGTGACGTAGGAAGGAGAACGTGAGTGCACTGGGGAGGACCGCGTGGAGGAGGACCGCGTGGAGGAGGACCGCGTGGAGGAGGACCGCGTGGAGGAGGACCGCGTGGGGAGGACCGCGTGGAGGAGGACCGCGTGCAGGTCGTGAGCGACTCGCTCACCGTCATCAACGGCGTCGTGTTCCGGAGCGGGAGGAGTGCGGCCGAGATCATGAGCCGGAGGCAGCGAAGACTCGTCACGGAGCCACGCCTATAAACATACACCGCCCAGAAAACACAAGCAGAATTAAACGTTAACGGTTCCAGTAAAAAACACTAGCAGAATAAAACGTTAAAGTTCCAATATTGTACCGTTTTTTTTCCTCTTGTTACAAATTGTTTAGTTTTTTCTGGAATGGTAAACCGCAGCAAAGTGGCGTACTGTTGATGCGTTCCGCCTTTCTCGTGAGAGTCCAGGGCCCGTATGTACAAAGATTGCTGCCCTAGGATCAGTTTAGCCTTTTAGCTTATAATGGATATGGTTAGGATATGGACAGGGGAAACCTGATCCTAGATCAGCACGTTGACTCTTAGAATCTGTGTACATACGGGCCCTGGTTTGTAGTCGCGCAGAAACGCTTGTTCCTGCTGCGTTCTCTCCGCCAGTGTGCACGTGCTGTGCGGGGGTGCGTGTGCGTGTGCGTGAAGCGCGTGGTTATCAGGGAGTTCTGTCGGTGACACGCTTGTTCCGTTTGTTCGTCGGAGGTGAGGATTCAAAGAGCTTCGCAAAATGTGTATTTGGTGGTGTACAGTGAAACCTGATAACCTGGAGCTACTGTCAGCCACACCTGACACACACACACACACACACCTGACACACACACACACACACACACACCACACACACACACACACACACAGCTGTCTTAGCCTGTTCGCTTTGACAGGGCGGGTAGATCAATGCAAGACCACGTAACAGTAAATTCAACGTTGGGATAAAAGCAGCATTACAGAGGAAACTCAACGGAAGCTGTGTCTGGTTTAATATAATTTAAGTAAGGCGGTCAATTAGTCATTTCTGACTGGTGCACGATTACCACGTAAATAACTCACGAGTAGTAGTTTTTTTTGTGGTTCCATTGAATGCCTTTCCATGATTGTGTTTTATCTTTTGGTATATTGTACCCCCCTTCATGTCCGGTTTTAAGAAACAATTAAAATGCTGTTATGTGACCCACTGCTGTTCTCAAAGAGTCTTGCCTTTGAATCGTTGAAGTACGAATATTCTGACATGTAGGCTACCTATGTAATAACTGCGAGAAGAAATGCTGTTCATTGTGCAATTTGTTAACGAGGACTAGTTATGCAGGAAATTGTTCATTGCACTACTTTGCCGATTACAATACAGGCTGACCCAACGACTGACCTGTTTTTGTGAAATAATAAATAGCCTTCCACTCCAAAGTGTGATCTTTCGAGGGAATGTGCTTTGAGCCATTCTGACGAGAACAGCGTCAGGAAGAGAAGTATTTGTGTGCGCTGTCAACAATTTGCAGAAATACGGTCTTATTGCGTGGTGAAAATGTCATCTTTATTCAATCGTAGATTAGAGTCGTAAGTCAATATTGTATAATATGTTTTTTAAAGCCATTTGTTCATGCCTGTGAAAGAAAATAAGCACAAGTCAAACGATAAGGAGTAAACCCAATCTATGAAACAATACCGATTCGGTAGCACAGTGAGTGCGTGTAAATTCACATGTAAAAGGCACAGGGCAGTATCATCATTACGGTATAAAGACTCGCACGCTCTCTCGCACGCACTGTGCTGGCCGCGATCACCTCGTGTCACCTTTTTAAGCAGCCCCCATAGCTCCGCCCACAACCTCCGCGAGGGCGGGACTGCCGAGGCCACGCCCCCTCGCCGTGACGTCGCCACGGTCTGTGTGGAGCGCGTGCGGTTTCGTCAGCAGCGGAACCACCAGCAACCCCCTCCGGCGGACCCGACTTTTCAAGGATAACTATATTGCCAGCAAAGCTTACGTGTTTTTTCCTATTTTGTTGTGGTTTTTTATTGTTGTTGTTCGGAACCATTTTTGGGGGCATTGCAAACGTAGCTTTGCATATCAGATGGATGGTTGAGCAGCTACTATGTAGCTAGCCAGCGCGCTGTCCGCCTCTCCGGTGACTATGTTGCAGACTGGACCGTAAAGTGGATCGCAGGAGTGCACGCAAGGTACACCTTTACCCTCATTTGCGAGTTTGTTGCAAGCTACACGGCGGATTGTTTCCATTCGTGTTGTTTGCATAGCCGCTTAGCTAAATCACCTCCGCTATTCGCGCTGACACAATGGAGGAGTACCCGAGGCACAGTTACAATTACACGCACAGAATCATGTTTTCCGTTGCATTTTCAGTTAATTATTTAATACGCGCCTCTGGCCGTTGCAGAAATAGCTGCTCTGTTGGATAATGAGTCTGGATAGCCTGATAGATAATGTTACTGGCGATAACCGCTAATGTTACTGAAGTGGCGGCGCTGAATTGACTGCACCCTCTTTGCAGAAATGCGCCTGCGAAGCAGCGGCATTCGCTCTCGCTGTGTTCGAGAGCGGCGCTGTGGGAAGTGTCGCTGTGGGAAGTGTTCGCTGTGGGAAGTGTTCGCTCCATTCCACGCTGTGGGAAGTGTTCGCTCCATTCCACGCTGTGGGAAGTGTTCGCTACACTCCACGCCGCTCTGAGATGCGCAGATGTTGCGCGGTCATAGCTAGCGTGCCAGTGAGCGGTTATCCGACACACTTCTGCCTGTTGTAACAATTGTAAGAACTGCTAAGGAAAGAAAGTGTTATGAGAGGTGACATAACTTTGTGTGTGTGTGTGTGTGTGTGTGTGTTTGTGTGTGTTTGTTTTTGTTTGTTTTTGTGTTTGTGTTTGGTTTGGAGGTGCAAGCTGAAGTATTAGTGTCACGTGGTTCCAATGATCTGGTTCCAGTGTGCAATTGTTTTAATCAGCGAATATCTTCATACACAACGTATATCTGTAGATTTAAAAAAATTAAAAAATCTAAATAATTTCGGGAGAACTGGACATTATAATATAATATTTGTCCAGGTCCGAAATTATGGTGCGTTGTTCCTCAAACCAAGGTATTAAAAAATTAGATTTTAACTTGTAACTGTCCAAAAATAATGGTCACATTTTTGACAGCGCAAGATCTGGAAACAGGACGTAAATATGTCTGCTTCCTGCATGTCCATACATTTCCCAACGTATTGCAGAAGTAAAAATCGCTTATTACACGAAGTACTGCCTCTTCAGCTCGGTGAAAGGCCATTGTGTGCCTTTCCCATCTGGAAACGGATATGAGTATCTTACGTGCTTGTTTGCTAACTTCATCTGGATGTTTTTGACTAACTTAAAAAAAAATGTTGTTTGTTTGTTTCATGTTTATTTGAGTAGGGACATATACAAAAACCACAGACGCGTTGCACGGACAGCACGCTGATGCCCTGTGTCAAAACATCTGTAGCTCGCCCTAATGTTCGCCTCCGGTCCACTTGCCTAATAATATCTAATAAATAAAGAGTAACTTTACCTGCTTCAGTTCAAGAAGTTCCATCTAACTACAGAAACGAGGTTTTAAGTGTTGCTCACGATGGTTTGGCTGGACATCTAGGGATCAATAAGACATATGATCGCATCCTCCGGCATTTCTTTTGGCCCGGCTTAAAGCGAGATGTGGTGAAATTCTGTAGAACGTGTCATGTCTGTCAGGTTATCGGGAAACCTAACCAGATTATTCCTCCTGCACTCCTTTACCCAATTCCATGGTTGGTTTTTGCATCTCGAGAGGTAGTGCAGGAGTCTTTAGGATTCAGTCCTGCGGAATTAGTGTTTGGCCACACGGTGCGTGGTCCTCTGGCCGGACGAGCCCCCAATTATGTTACGACCAGCCCCTGGTCATAAAAGAGAGCACACAAAGTTGGTTCAATTCAAGAATGTTTTTAATTAAAGGAACCTAATAAATAGGGGAAAAACAAACAAGTAGCGTAGCCAGACTGCAGGTTGCCCTCTGAATGGAGAGAGAGAGAGCATCAGCCAGAGGGCCTCCTAAGTAGACCCCCTCCAGGTGACACCAATTTCCTATTAGGAAGACAATCAGGACAATTAAGGCAACACCACAAGCGGCCACTAGGGTACAAGGGGTAGGGGCCATAACAGTGTAATTAAAAAATTAAACACGTATAGCCAAGTTAATGATTCATAAACAATTTTAGGACTGTTTATATTCAGGACACTTTTGGCAATGGCAGGTTATGTCTTTCTTAAGACACTCATCATATTTATGATCCTGTTTGTTTTCTGAAGCCTGAAGGACGTTTGATTCCATAACATATTCCCTGACCTCACTTTTACAACTCCAGTGCTGTTTTACTCACTGCTCTCTGATAGAACAGGCTTGCCTCCGAGGTTGAGTGGCGTGCTCGGGTGGGGGGAGGGTAAATTGAAAGGACTACAGGGTATAAATTGGCTACCGAATTGGGAGAAAAATGGGGGATAAAATAATTGACAAAACATTGCTCTGCAATACAAGGGTTAATCGACTACACAACTTGTATGTAATGATAAATGTAAGTCTGCTAGTAAATACATTAGCTTGTATCTTTTTTCCCCCAATGAAGGTTGCCCTGAAACTGTCTAACAGACTGCATAAGTTACATCTTCAGGGCCTTTGTTTGCTTCCTTCCGCTTTTCACTTTGACATTTCCCTCGCTGAAATCAGAGTTCTGTCTGGTAGGATGTATCGTGTTATAACTCAGATTTGACTTT
>JAINUG010000244.1:430000-432500 GCA_029706075.1 Aldrovandia affinis
ATGACTGGAGGCTACAGGACAGACCAGTGGTGTCTCGTCATGACAACCTCTCATACAGCAGATGTTTGATAAAGTTTACAAAGGCTCCATTTCAAATCATGTTCAAAAATATACCAAACATATACCAAATGTACCAAACACACTCCCACATAGTGTTGTGTGGTATCTTACCACACACTCCCACAGAGAGAGAGAGCATCTTACCACACACACACACACACACACACACACACACACACACACACACACACACACACACACACACACACACACACACACACACACACACAGAGAGAGAGAGGACATCTTACCACACACACACACACACACACAGAGAGAGGACATCTTACCACACACACACACACACACACCACACACACACACACACACACACACACACACACAGAGAGAGCATTTTACCACACACACCCACAGAGTGTGTGTCTCTGTGTTGATGTTGTCCCTGAAGGAATGCCCCCCATTCTCCTGGGGGGTGTGTGGATCTCTAACCACTTCCTGGAAAAATCCTCCAAAATGTATTAAAAAAATGAAATGTTTTCACAGAGGTCATATTTTGTTGAAAGATTTTTGTGATCGTTTTGAAAAGCTTCTTGCACACATTTTATGTAATTAATAATAATAATGCATTTTATTTATATAGCACATTTCACTAACCCAATTATGCTCTTAGAAACTGATCCTGGATCAGAATTCACGTTCTCCTAACACGGTTGGCATTTGGATTAGGGTTGAAAGAGTGGATCCTGAGACAGTATCTATTTCCAGGGACATTGAGGCCTTTTGAACGTTGCGTTATTGCTGGTGTATTTGTGATAGCGAGTATATTTTACGGGTCCTTGAATTCGAGGGAACGACACCTCGTCTGTGCCTGGAAAAGAGCTTGTGGCAATGCTGATTTGGATCATTCAAGTATTCGATCATGAGATTACGAGCCAATCACGCAGACCGGTGTCTGAATTGTGTGCTCGTTAAGAGGAAAACGGAAAATCAAGCGCTATAGTCGTTCTCATGAATATTAATGCACAGCAGAACTGTGCATAAAACGCCAGATAATTCACCGATATTTCAATTTCCTGACAAAGTCTGAGTGAATGCAGACTTCACTGCAATGGGTCATTAGTTACAGAAAGAACTTTCACACAGAAGATTTTCATGCATTTCTTGGAAGGGGGTGGGTGGGTTTAGGCTAAAGCAGCTGTGGACATCTGAATAGTTCATCTGAATATTGTACAATATGGAATATTTTGATATTAATTATGATATTAATTGTAAATGCGGGTCCTGTAATCTGCGCATTCTTTTTTTCCCTGAAATCTGCTGGGTCTGGAGTACGGGTGTGAGGGTATACCATGATATTAAAATATGAAATGGTACTATCATAAACTTAACGTAATACCGTGATAGTAAATAAAAAAATATTTTTGTAACATATATTAAATAATATAATACTGGACCTGGGGTGTCTGCTAATGTCATTTACATTGGCTGTTCTTGCATTTTGTTTTGTTTACAACGCGATTGCGCACGTGCAGACAGCTCCCTGGTAGGTAGCTGTTATTAACTAGCTAGCTACAGGCCATAAATCTCCGTTTGCAGTCCCTTGTAAAACTTGCGATGTCCGACGCTGATTCCGATGCCGAGGCGGTCTGTAATGACGAATTATATCCCTCCAAAAAGTGAAGTTGTTCATCTGTGTGGACTCAATTTCGATTCAGATAAAAGATGGTGCTGTTGTTGAGAATGGATCACCCATCTGTAGAGATTTATTCCCATTGTTTGTAGAAATTGAAACGTAGACAAAGTCCAGACCAACACTTTTAACTTCCCCTGGATTGTGAAGATGAGGGCAAAGCAAGGCACTCCATTTCTGACATATTCTTTGGCTCCTTTTGGGTGGACTCATGAAAACCCTGCCCCATTCGCCCTGGGTAATCTTGTGTTGTATGGAACGGCAATTAGTCTCCAACATTCAGCCCTGTTGGTTAGTCTAGGACACAGGTGTCAAACTCATTCCATCGAGGGCCGAGTGTGTGCAGGTTTTTGTTGCAACCAATGCACTACTCCAGGTGATTTCACTAATTAGCTCACTTCTTCAACTAAGGAGGGAACCTAATTGAAATCACCTGGTGTGATGCATTGGTTACAACAGAAACCTGCACACACTTGGCCCTCGATGGAATGAGTTTGACACCCCTGGTCTAGGACCATTGACTTGATGTGTGACAGATTTGGTTTGCCAAAACTCCAGGCCCATTGATGCACTCTGTTTAGACATGCCTCTATTTTGACACACTTCTCCTCTCATAATTACTTCCTGCTTACACCTGGCCTTATTTCAAAATAAGGGTTTGCTTATAGCCCAAAAAGGGAAAAAATACGAGTTAATGAGAGGGAGAATGCATGCCTGGAAAATATTTTTTGTTCTGTTAGCGAGTGCTATTTGTTTGGGGCAGACTTTAAATTAACGATGCTGTCTGCA
>JAINUG010000244.1:437500-455000 GCA_029706075.1 Aldrovandia affinis
AGTGATGTCATTAGAATCGTCAGCTCACAGGTGACTGCTCAACCAGCTTCAGAAATAAAATCTTACATAATCTGAGAGCTGAGAAGTCATGACATGACTCAGGCAACCATGGTCCGACAGTTCAATACAGGCCCCTCTCTCTCTCTCTCTCTCTCTCTCTCTCTCTCTCTCTCTCTCTTTCTGTCTCTGTCTCTCTCTGTTTGTCTCTCCCCCCCTCTGTCTCCCTCCCTCTCTCTCTCTCTCTCTCTCTCTCTCTCTCTCTCTCTCTCTCTCTCTCTCTCTCTCTCTCACTCTCACTCTCTCTCTCTTTCTCTGTCTCGCTCTCACACACACACACTCACACACTCACACACTCACACACACACACACTCACACACACTCACACACACACACACACACACACACACACACAAACCACACCACAGCAGTTCTGATTGGATGCTGTCACAACCCATTCAGTGCTCATCTGTCTCCCACGCCGCCGTGGTTGGGGGTCCTCAGCCTCAGAAGCAGGCGATTGGGTGAAGGGCGTCAGCGCCTGGGGGACTGTGCTGCCTCCTGTTCACCTGACAGAGAGATGGTGAGTGAGCATGTGTGTGTGAGTGCGTGTGCGTGAGCGTGTGCGTGTGCGTGAGTGCGTGAGCGTGAGCGTGAGAGTGTGAGTGTGAGTGTGTGAGACACACTGTTTCTCTGGGTCACAGCAGCATCATTCTCACCCTCCAGGCTCTCTGAGCTCCTCACTGTGACATTCTGCCCCGCTCCACTGAACCAGATCTCTCTGAATATCTGGGCTAATCTTTTACCCAACAGCCCTGCTGTCTCAGTGTAGCGGAAGTCAACTCCGGCAGAGTCTTGCATGGGTGTCTAGCAGATTCTCTTATCCAGAGCGACTTAGAGAACAGAGTCCAACAATATTACATTATCTTATATGATATTTATATTTATCTTATCTGCTTGTAGATTCCCTACAAGTGCGTGGGTGGTCTGTCTGTGAATCGTGGAATATTCTCTCAATACTGCTGTGATATTTCAACAACGTTACAAATAATACTGTGAGAGGAAATTACATCACTATGATACTGAGAGGAAATGACATCACTGTAATACTGTGAGAGGAAATGACATCACTATGATACTTACATCACTATAATACTGTGAGAGGAAATGACATCACTATGATACTGAGAGGAAATGACATCACTATAATACTGTGAGAGGAAATGACATCACTATGATACTGAGAGGAAATGACATCACTATAATACTGTGAGAGGAAATGACATCACTATGATACTGAGAGGAAATTACATCACTATGATACTGTGAGAGGAAATGACATCACGCCTATTCACTGCGTTCGGATGTTATTGATTTTTATTCAAGAGGCAGCGGTCTGAATTTAAACTGATTTTAAATATGCATATGCTGCATATTGTGCTCATGTTACAGATGTCTAATGGGCTGGACGACTTTATTTCCTCATTCCATTTCCACAAAACAGAGCCAATCTACAACAATTTAGCCTTAAATTTAGCCTCCGAAAGCCTGTGTGGGTTTGATAAACTGCCACAATAAAAATAAATTTCCACCAGGAATCATTCCGTTACTTAATTACCCAGACACGTGCAGCTATAAAGCATGCTTATTGAGCACAAAACAACAATTCTGCAATATGTCTGGTCATATGAGACTTATATGCACATATATTAAGCAATTAGTAGCGTGTGTTCTTATGAGAGATGCACGATGCGATTTTTCATCTTGGGTTTTTCCAGAAGTTCGTAAATGAGTTTTTCCCTCCAGGCTGTTTTTGTAAGAGTTTGCACATTTTTAGAAATCAAAGTGCCAGACTACAGTGGAAGAGATTTCCTCTCAGCTTCAAGGGTTTAAACTTTATTTATTCCTTACAGCCTAAAAGCCCAACTGTATTTCTTTCTGTTTTTCATTTTGCTCTGAATCTTATGACTGTTTTTTTTAAAGATTTTGTTTCTGATTTTATCCGATTTTCTCCCAATTTAGTTGCCAATTACACCCTCTCTCTTTTTCATGTCAATCCCCCTCTTGTATTGTGAGTTCGCTGCCGTAGTCCTGAGACAGGCAGTGACAAAGGCAAAGTATCGCCTCCTCCGAGACGGAAGTCGCCAAGCCGTTGACTGTAACTCCAGTACACACAGAGCCACTCCTATACACAGTGAACTCATATCGACTTCCCTCCCCCCTCCCTGGGGCGGACAGCCAATTGCCGCCCCCTAGTGGCACTCCCAGCCAGAGCCGACTCTGGCGCGGCCGGTGGAATGGAACCCCGGTCACAGTGGCCAGCGCCGAACGTTGTAACCACTGGACCACCTGGGAGGCCGCCTCTGAATCTGTTTTTTGATATTTAAAAAGGACAGTGTGCATTCATGGGTGAAAAATGAATCGTGCTCCTTAAAAATGAAAGGGGATTTTACAAATATTCAGTTTTGTAGTGTGTTGGCTTTTGTCCTTATTTGAGTTTGAACACAATGGCGCATACATATTGTGTTGAAGATTCTCTCTAACTTCCTGTTCAGCTTACTGAGACTCCAGTATGTCATAAGGCCCCATTCAATGATTAATCTTACCATGTATTAATGCACATCTCTCTGGATGCGATGGTAAGCACTTTAATAATATAATATAATACATGCCATTTAGCAGACGCTTTTATCCAAAGCGACTTACAGTAGTGAATGCATACATTTTTCAGTATATGTGGTCCCAGTGGGAATCGAACCCACAATCTAACCGTTGTCAGCGCCATGCTCTACCTACTGAGCCACACAGAACCACGCTCTACCTACTGAGCCACACAGAACCCATGCTCTACCTCTACTGAGCCACACAGAACCACACTCTACCTACTGAGCCACACAGAACCACGCTCTACCTACTGAGCCACACAGAACCATGCTCTACCTACTGAGACACACAGAACCACAGAACCATGCTCTACCTACTGAGACACACAGAACCACGCTCTACCTACTGAGACCACACCAGAACAGAACCATGCTCTACCTACTGAGCCACACAGAACCACACTCTACCTACTGAGCCACACAGAACCACGCTCTACCTACTGAGACACACAGAACCACGCTCTACCTACTGAGCCACACAGAACCACACTCTACCTACTGAGACACACAGAACCACGCTCTACCTACTGAGACACACAGAACCACATAATATAGAGAAGGACATGAACCACCAGAGATGCTCTATGAGATATCGTGATATGTTGGCGCGTCTTTTTGTGACTTCGTTGTGACTTCTCGAGGGTTCAGAGCGCAGAGTTTCTCTCGTCCTGCAGCTCTCTAAACCATCACCATGGTCACCACACCTCTAAACCATCACCATGGTCACCACATCTGTAAACCATCGCCATGGTCACCACCCCCTGTGTATTTTGTATTAGCAGACGGCTCAGGTTTGTTATTGGTGGGTGTTTGGCGTGCAGTATTAATAATGTAAATACTGCTCACCGTGTTGCAGTGAGCCGAAGGCAATCGGAGACAGAAGGGGCTGGAGTTCCACAGTGGATTTTCTGTTCCTACTATGTTGTGTCACACCTGGCAACCACTCTGCTGTCCTCACAAATTCTGCTGACGCAGCAACTGCTGAAATGCTGAGTGATGAAATTTGGTGTGTTTTAGTCCACAGGGATGATAATAATAATAATAGTAATAGCAGGCCCCTTGTCTATTCATTATTATAATATCTCAGTTATGCGTATGGTGTGTGTTTAGTGAAGTTGTTTCAGTGGTAAACGCCACGGTCAGTTTCAGAACCACTCACACTGCAGAACTGACCTGTGTGTCTCCCATTCGAATTTAAAACAAAAACACAATCGCTAAAAAAAAAAACATAGTAAAATCTCTACATCTCTGCACAGCTGTCCTGGTCCAGGACTATGATGAAGAACGTGTGCGTTTTAAAACGGGCTAAAAATACTCTCTCTCTATCTCACTCTTCCTCTCTCCCTCTCACTCTTCTCTCTCTCTCTCTCTCTCTCTCTCTCTCTCTCCCTCTCTCTCTCTTTCCCTCTCCCCTCTCTCCCTCTCTCCCTCTCTCCCTCTCTCTCTATCTCTCTCTATCTGTCTCTCTCCCTCTCCCTCTCTCTCTCTCTCTCTCTCTCCCTCCCCCTCTCTCTCTCTCTCTCTCTCTCTCTCTCTCTCTGTCTCTCTCTGTCTGTCTCTCTCTCCCTCTCTCCCTCTCTCTCTCTCATGGGGGATTAGAGATCCTAAAATAGGCTCTGAGTTTGAGAAAATCCCATTTACGGGTCTGGAGCCTGCCCCTGTGTCCTGACAGCTAGCCTCACCAGCGGTCTAACGCACCGTATCTTGGCTGGTCTGATACGGTGTGCGCTGCCTGTCAGGGAAGCGGTTCTAAACCCGTCTCTACCAGACCGGCCCTGGTCGTCAGCCCCGTTCGGGGGCGGCGTTTGGCTGTCCACCCCAGGGGGAGGGGGGAGGGGGAGCCGGCTTGGGTCCGCCGTGAAGCACGTAAGGGAGTCTCCAGAACGTGGGTGGAGGCGAATTCCGTCTCAGAGGAGGTGGATCTACCGGCCCGGGAAAAATTGTCTCATTATCTGGAGGATGGGCGGCGGACTCGTGGGGGAGGGTGAATTGAGATAAATAGAGGGTATAATTGGCAACCAAATTAGGAGAAAACTGGGAAAAATTTTGAAAAAATTAAAAAAAGGAGAACGAACCTGCGGAAGGGACACGTCACGTTGCTCCTACAGTCTGCGAGCCCATGGTGATGGCTGCCTGGAAAGTAAAACTACATAAAGATGAGACTCCATCTGTGATCCCAGAATAACAAGATGCCCCTGAAACAAATGCCCGGCTTCTGGCTGACAACGCAAACATGACGTAACGCAAACATGACGTAGCGCGCTGTTTAGGATGGAAAACAACGGTCACTAATGTGTTTGCAGTGGCATTGTGTTTCCCCTGGAAACCAGCAGCGATTGTCCTGAGTCTGAGTTGTCACAAAGAGGGCCGTCTTCATGTTTTCATTGTTGAATCGGTCAGCTGAAAGATTCATGTGTGCAGTAATTTTCACTGCTAATGATAGACATCGGACCTTCTACTGTATAAAGTATATACAGTGCCCCTTCAAAGTCTAAACCCTGTCTCAAAAAGTTCACCTTTTGTTGCTTTGTGGCCTTATAATATAAACGTATTCATTCAGACTTTTCCACCTTTGTTTAGATATTTTACCTTACAACTTCCAAGGGAAAAAAATCCCTGAACATTCATTTGGTGTTTTGTTGATGGTGGTGGAAAACACTGTCTCAGGCGCCGCTCTAGAATCTCCCATAAGTGTTCAGTTGGGTTGAGACCTGGTGACTGAGACGGCCATGGCATATGGTTTACATCGTTTTCATGCTCATCAAACCCTTCAGTGAGCACTCGTGCCCTGTGGATGGGGGCATTGTCATCCTGGAAGAGACCACTCCCATCAGGATAGAAATGCTTCACCACAGGATGAAGGTGATCACTCAGAATGGCTTTGTATTTATTGGTGTTTACCTTGCCCTCTAAGGGGTTGAGTGGACCTAAACCATGCCAGGAGAATACACCCCACACCATAACAGAGCCGCCAGAACCCTTCATTTACTCAAGTGTTTACTTTGGATTGTCAGTTACCTGTATATGTACATAACCAGTACTATGAGTTCTGATGTTTTCTTGATCAAAGATAACATTGTGTTTTTCTCTAAAGTAAATCAAAAATATATATAAAATATATATATAAAGGAAAAATATATATATATAAAAAAATTTGACAAAAAATTTGACAAAAAAAAAAATATATAAAATATATATATGAAGGAAAAAAAATATATAAAAAAAGTGACAAAAAAATGTGACAAAAAAAAAAAACATAAAAAATATATATAAAGGAAAAAAATATATATTTAAAAAGAAAATGTACAAAAAAATTTGACAAAAAAAAGTATATATAAAATATATATATATAAAGGAAAAAATATATAAATAGTGACAAAAAGTGACAAAAAATTTGACAAAATAAATTAATATTAAAATATTAATAATTATTATTAATAATAATAATAATAATAATAAATTTGACAAATAAAAAATATATAATATATATATAAAGGAAAAAAATATTAAAAAAATTGACAAAAATGTGACAAAAAAATATATATATATATATATAAAGAAAAAATATATATAAAAGAAAATGTACAAAAAAATTTGACAAAAAAGTATATATAAAATATATATATAAAGGAAAAATATATATATATAAAAAATATATAAAATATATATATAAAGGAAAAAAATTTGACAAAAAAAAAAATATATATATAAAATATATATATAAAATATATATATAAAGGAAAAAAATTGACAAAAAAACAAATATATAAAATATATATATAAAGGAAAAAAAAATATATAAAAAAATATTTACAAAAAAATTGACAAAAAAAAAAAAAATAAAATAAAAATATATAAAGGAAAAATATATATTTAAAAAGAAAATTGACAAAAAAATTGACAAAAAAAGTATATATAAAATACATATATAAAGGAAAAAAAAAAATATATATTAAAAAAATTACAAAAAAATGTACAAAAAAAAATATATATAAAATATATATATACAGGAAAAAAAAATATATAAAAAAAATTGACAAAAAAATATATAAAATATATATAAAGGAAAAAATATATATTAAAAAAATTGACAAAAAATGTGACAAAAAAAAAATATATAAAATATATATATAAAGGAAAAAAAAAAATATATAAAAAAGAAAATTGACATAAAAATTGGACAAAAAATAATAATATATAAAATATATAAAGAAAAAAAGATATATATAAAAATTTTTACAAAAAATGTGACAAAAATATATATATATAAAATATATATATAAAGGGAAAAAATATATAAATTAAAAAAAATATATATATATATAAAGGAAAAAAATATATATTTAAAAAAAATGTACAAAAAAATGTACAAAAAAACAACATATAAAATATATATATAAAGGAAAAAAATATATATTAAAAAAATATTTACAAAAAAATGTGACAAAAAAATATATACATAAAATATATATATAAAAAAAGTGACAAAAAAATGACAAAAATTTTTGACAAAAAAAAAAATATTAATAATTATTATTATTATTAATAATAATAATAATAATAATAAATTTGACAAATAAAAAATATATAATATATATATAAAGGAAAAATATATATATTTTTAAAAATTGACAAAAAATGTGACAAAAAAAAAATATATAAAATATATATATAAAGGAAAAATATATATATAAAAAGAAAATTGATTAAAAAAAATATATATAAAATATATATATAAAGGAAAAATATATATATATTTTAAAAATATATATATAAAATATATATATAAAGGAAAAAATATATATATTAAAAAATGTACAAAAAATTTGACAAAAAACAACATATAAAATATATATATAAAGGAAAAAAAAATATATATATTTAAAAGAAAATTGTCAAAAAAATTTGACAAAAAAAAAAAGTATATATAAAATATATATAAAGGAAAAATATATATAAATTAAAAAAATATATATATTTATAACCCTAACCCTAAAAAATGTGACAAAAAATAAATATATAAAATATATATATAAAGGAAAATATATATATATTTTAAAAAAATTGACAAAAAATAAATATATAAAATATATATATAAAGGAAAAATTATATATTTAAAAAAATTGACAATAAATTTGAACAAAAAAATACAAATATATAAAATATATATATAAAGGAAAAAAAATATATATAAAAAAGAAAATTGACAAAAAATGTGACAAAAAAATAAATATAAAATATATATATAAAGAAAAAAATATATATATAAAAAGAAAATTGACAAAAAAATATATATAAAATATATATATAAAGGAAAAAAAATATATATAAAAAATATATATATAAAAAATATATATAAAGGAAAAAAAATATAAAAAATTGACAAAAAAATTGACAAAAACAACATATAAAAAATATATATATAAAGGAAAAATATTTACAAAAAAATTAGACAAAATAAATAAATACATAAAAATATATATAAAGGAAAAAATATATATAGAAAAGAAAATTGATAAAAATGTGAAAAAATATATATAAACTATATATAAAGGAAAAATATATATATATAAAAAAGTGACAAATTTTTTGACAAAAATAAAAATAAATTAATGTTAAAATATTAATTATTATTATTATTATTAATAATAATAATAAATTTGACAAAAAAATATATAATATATATATAAAGGAATAAAACATATATTTAAAAAATTTGACAAAAAAATTTGAAAAAAAAAAATATATATATATATATATAATTAAAAAAAAATATATATATTAAAAAAATTGAAAAAAAATTTGACAAAAAAATATATAAAATATATATATAAAGGAAAAATATATATTAAAAAAATTCAACAAAAAAGGATATATAAAATACATATATAAAGGAAAAAAATATATATTAAAAAATATTTACAAAAAAATTAGACAAAAAAAAATAAATACATAAAATATATATATAAAGGAAAAAATATATATAGAAAGAAAATTGACAAAAATGTGAAAAAATAAAATATATATAAACTATATATAAAGGAAAAATATATATATATAAAAAAAGTGACACATTTTTTGACAAAAATAAAAATAAATTAATGTTAAAATATTAATTATTATTATTATTATTAATAATAATAATAATAAATTTGACAAAAAAATATATATAATATATATATATAAAGGAATAAAACATATATTTAAAAAAATTTGACAAAAATTTGACAAAAAAAATATATATATAAAAGAAAAAAATATATATAAAAAAAATGGACAAAAAAATTGGAAAAAATATAAAATATATATATAAAGGAAAAAATATATATTAAAAAAATTGACAAAAAAATATATAAAATATATATATATAAAGTAAAAAAATATATATAAAAAGAAAATTGACAAAAAATTTGATAAAAAAAAAAATATATAAAATATATATATAAAGAAAAAAATATATATATAAAAATATTTTTTACAAAATGTGAAAAATATATATATAAAAATATATATAAAGGAAAAAAATATATAAATAAAAAAAAAATATATATTTATAACCCTAACCCTAACCCTAAAAAAATTTTGAAAAAAAAATATATATAAAATATATATATGAAGGAAAAAATATAAAAAAAAATGTGACAAAAAAATATCTATACATAAAATATATATATAAAAAAAAAAAAAAATATATAAAAAAGAAAATTGACAAAAATTTGAAGAAAAAAAAATATATAAACTATATATATAAAGGACATCACCAGCTCACCGAGAGACGTCCTGTTCTGGTTCTCCTCCCAGTCTGAGGGTCTCGCATGCGTCTCAACGCCGTGCGTTCTGGAGAACCTGCACACCCTCCCCTCAGCGCTGTTTGGATGCCCCGGCGTAAACAGAAGAGCAGAACCTGCACACCCTCCTCAGCGCTGTTTGGATGCCCGGGCGAAACAGAAGAGCAGAGGAGGGAGGAGGTCTTCTTCTCCGGCTGTGATAGGTCATCAGGAGTGATGTTCCATTCATTCATTCATTAGCTGTGATGTCATTCATCCATTCATTCATTATCTAAGCCGCTGATTCCCGGTCAGAGTCGTGGGGGCTGAGCCTATCCCAGCATGCATTGGGGCGAGAGGCAGGAATACACCCTGGACAGGTCGCCAATCCATCGCAGGGCACTACATACACCATTCACTCACACACTCATACCTACAGGGCAATTTAGACAATTAGCCTAACGCATGTCTTTGACTGTGGGAGGAAACCGGAGTACCCGGAGGAAACCCACGCGGACACGGGAGAACATGCAACTCCACACAGAAAGGCCCCGGCCGGGATTCGAACCGGGACCTTCTTGCTGTGCAGCGACAGTGCTATCCACTGCACCACCGTGCCGCCCAGTAGTGGACTTCTAGTCTGAGGCCGTTGTGCTGTTGAACTCCCTTGGCGTTGATGCGGTTGTGACCTCTGAGCTCTGAGCTGGATTTCTCCGTGTCACGCGACGGTGGTCTGGGTTTAGGGATGATCCTGCAGACACCCTCCTGCCTGGCGGGACGGGGCTAAGCGCGGCTCAGAGACCTGGGGGTCGTCCTGTAAACCGCCCTCGCAGACGGGACGCCGGCAGGAGGGGGCACGGAGGTCACGCGCTGTAATGAGATTACTTCCTGCCCGCTAAGGGTCAAGCCAGAGAACAGCATCTGGCTTCAGACACACTCTATTTCTCTCTGTCTCTCTCTCTCTCTCTCTCTCTCTCTCTTATTCTCTATCTCTCTCTCCCTCTCTCTCTACCTCTACCTCTCTTTCACACTCCCTCCCTCTCTCTGTCTCTCTCTCTCTCTCTCTCTCTCTCTCTCTCTCTCTCTCTCCTCTCCCTCTCTCTCTCTCTCTCTCTCTCTCTCTCTCTCTCTCTCTCTCTCTCGCTCGCTCTCTCTCTCTCTCTCTCTCTCTCTCTCTCTCTCTCTCTCTCTCTCTCTCTCTCTCTCTCTCTCTCTCTCTCTCTCTCTCTCCCTCTCTCTCTCCTCTCTCTCTCTCTCTCTCCTCTCTCTCTCTCTCTCTCTCTCTCTCATCACCATCAGTGCGTTTAAGGTATGGAGCCTGGTACACATGCGGCAATATTAGCTCTCTGTCATATATGCAGCAGCATCAGAGAGGGAGTGAGAGAATGAGAGAGAGAGAGAGAATGAGAGAGACAGAGACAGGGAGGGAGAGAGAAAGAGAGAGCTGTGAGCAGAGAGAGAGAGAGCTGTGAGCAGAGAGAGAGAGAGCTGTGAGCAGAGAGAGAGAGAGCTGTGAGCAGAGAGAGGAGAAAGTGAGAGTGACACAGATTGAGGGGGAGAGAGAGAGAGAGAGAGAGAGAGCTGTGAGCAGTGAGCAGAGAGAGAGAGGGAGAGAGAGAGGAGAGAGTGAGAGTGACACAGATTGAGGGGGAGAAATGATGATTGTTGTCTGCAGTGTCAGTGAGGGTCACAGAAGCCTCTCGTGGTTTACAAGTGTGATTATTAAATATTGGCCATTGTCAGATTCTACACTGGTGTCCTCTGTGTGAACACACTCTGTGTGCCCTGAGTGTGTGTGTGTGTGTGTGTGTGTGTGTGTGTGTGTGTGTGTGTGTGTGTGTGTGTGTGCGTGTATGTGTGTGTGTGTGCGTGTATGTGTGTGTGTGTGTGTGTGTGTATGTGTGTGTGTGTGTGTGTGTGTGTGTGTGTGTGTGTGTGTGTGTGTGTGTGTGTGTGTGTGTGTGTGTGTGTGTGTGTGTGTGTGTGTGTGTGTGTGTGTGCGTGTATGTGTGTGTGTGTGCGTGTATGTGTGTGTGTGTGTGTGCGCTGCTTACATTCGCCTCTACAGGTGTGTGTGTGTGTGTGAGAGAGTGTGTGTGTGTCATGGCGGCTGCTACACGGCAGCGCGGCGGCTGCACGGCAGCGGGTGAAGACGCGAGCGCACCATTTTCGAAAATCTAACCACACACCCGTCGTAACTGCCGTCGTAAATGTAGTAAAGTGCTAGATGTTGCTACTGAGTTTAGTTTGGACAATGTGTCTGGTTTCAACGATCAGAGTTGCCTTCAAACAAGCACTCCAAAGTGGGAGAGTTCATCACAGCAATGGCGTCCCTACGACCCAACCCCAGAACACCGGTTGAACAGGAGACTCGAGAGGACTTCTCTGACTGGGCGCAGCCCCTGAACGAGCAGCAGTGGTCGGACTTCCAAGTCCAGGAGAGAGCTCGGAGCTCTTTGGCAGGTCGGAACCGCCATGATGAGACCTACGTTTCATCAGGAGACCCGAAGCTGGATCCGTCTCATAACCCTCTTGAACGGAATATTCTTCAGGAACGGTGTATTTACAACTGAGAACCACGGTGGACACCAGCTCGGCTTCCCCCTTCTGAAATATGTCGCCGAGGTTCTGAAAAAGTTCCCCGTAAAAGAACGCTTCCTGACGCAATAACATCGGGCGCTGTTAATTACCTGGATTGAATCGCAACTGCGGTTCCTCGAGAGACAGTGCAGCCGTCATTAACATCAGCGGGAGGCGACCAACGGAGGAGGAAGGTGAGCCGAAACAAACTTTCTTATCTCTGGCAGTGTAGGCGATCCAGGCCATTCAGATTATTTTGAACAGCAGTGAATATCCCGCTCCCCGTGTCCCAGTAATTGCGAACAAGTGCAGTTACACTGCCGGTAGTGAAGTGGGAGGAAACGCATTGGCGACCCCTCCACCACCACCATGGCACGAAGCTGTACCCAATACGGAGCCAGCCCCGTCTCCCGGACACCGCCTTTACGCAGGCCGAGGTAGAGACCGTGCTGTGCGATCTACCCAACAATAAATCCAGTGGCATGGACAATGTTTCATCCCCGAGTCTCTCAAAGCCACGCAGCCTGGTGTATTAACATCCATCTTTAATGCCTGCCTGGAGAATAAACAGGTTTCTGATTCGTGGAAGGGAGCTCTCGTCCACAGAATCCCCAAGAAGGACAATATCCCGACAACCCATCAACCTGGAGAGACATTTCACTCCTCCCTACCATCTATAAGGTGTTCATGAAATGTATCCTTGGTCGGAATTCAGCCATGGCTGGGGATGAAAACATCTTATCCCCAAAGCAAAAGGCGTATATCAGTAGGCAGGGTATGAATGAACATGTGTTTTGTCTCAAGACAGGGATCGATGATTTTAAGCATGAGTCAAGTAAATTCTATACTGTGTTTCTTGATTTTCGTGATGCATTTGGCACTTTAGCACATAATGTCATGTTAAGAGCCCTGGAGGAAATCCATCTACCTCAGGTTTTCTATGACATTGTTAAAGATGTCTACTCTGGTTCATTCATACAGGTAATCTGTGGTAAACAGCTCACAGACCCAATCCCTCTCCAAGTTGGCATTAAGACAGGCTGCCCATGGAGTGCAGTTAATTTTGTGCTCGCCATAGATCAGTGGTTAAAGTGGCTTTGTAGCTGTGCTCCCACTAATATAATTTCCCCCTAACCCCGTCCAGGGTATGCAGATGATGTAGTAATAGCCTCCAGGCAGGAGGAAGTTATAAACACCATGCTCTCCAGAACAGACTCCTTTTTTGGATTGGTCTGGATTAGAGGTAAAAGATTCCAAATGTGCTGTGTTTTATGAGCGGCGGCCCAGGGGAAACCGCTGGTACCATGCAAAGTCTGATGTCACCTGTATTCACTATCAATAATAAGCCACTTCGTGTCTACTCATTGCATGAAACATATACATATTTGGGTCACAAGTTCAATGTGGCAGGAGAGTGGAAAGATCAAGTTGCCTATATCATTTCTGAGTACACCACCAGGCTTAGTTTGATAGACGCATCACCCTGCCACTCATCATGAAACTAGAAGCAGTCAGACAAATTGTCCTAGCCAAGGTTCAGCATCTGTTTTCAAATGTACACATTCCACGTAAGTTTCTCGTGAAATGAATGATAAGACCGTGCATCTGATTAGAAAATGGACTGGACTGAACACTCATACCACACGGGACATCATATTTCACAGCAAACAGGAGGGCGGACTGGGAGTTCTAACTTTGAGTGGACTTATTTTTGCCACCAGACTCGGCCATCTTCTAAACATGCTGAACAGTGATGACCAGTGTGAGGGGGAGATGGCTAGAGCCTCACTGTTTCTGGATCTACGGAGGCGTTAAGGTCCCCTGGCGCGTCCATCAGATCCAGCTTCCTAGGATTCAAGAGGAAGAACACTGGAAAGCTGGACACTCGCTCCCAGGATTTGGGGTCTGGTCTGACTGGCCTGACCTCAACGACCTCTGTGGCTGGAACAACGTGGCCCTGGGTGGGTGGGGTCAGATTCAGAGGCAGTGACTGTCTCTGAAGAGACCATCTCTGACCCCAGCATCACTGTGAGAGCGACCATTAACATCTGTGGGACAGAACATCACCTCTCACTAGTCAATACCAGAGGTCACCTCATGATGGCGCAACAACAAAGACAACGACAGCATTGGATCGGGCTGAAGCTTCAAGGGAAGCTGGCATGTCTACCTGCCGCGGATCACTCTGTCTCTCATGCAGTGTTTAAAAGTGTAACTCTCGAGGAGAGTATTATTATTTTCACTTTAAAGCTAGACTGCAGGTTTTACCAACAAGCTTAACCTTTCCATCTGGCTTCCTGACAGTCATAGCCCACTGTTTATCACGGTCATGAGCAGATAACTGAAACCATGTCCCACATCTTAAATGGTTGCCATGCTTATAAAGGGCTCTACATTTGTAGGCATGATAGAATTGTGGATCTGATTTCAGAGGGTGTTATTTCCACATTCAGGCTGCTGCAAAGCTGTACAAGCACTCCACTGTAAAGCCGAGCATGTTCAGTCTGTGTAGTGACGATTCAAGTGTTCTCAATATCTCAGCTAACACCCCCGATGCTGTAATTGTCAATGAAAATCACAGAGAGGTGCTCATAGAAGTTGGCTGTACCTTTGACCATAGCCTAGAAGAAGCCTTTTCAACTAAGATCTTGAAATACCAACAGCTGGAGCAGGCCATTTTACAACTGGGTTACAAATGTAAACTTTTTAGTTTTCATCTTTGGCAGCCTGGGTCATGTTCATAAGCTTGTTGTCAGAGGCCTTCAAATGGCGGTCTATCTAAGAGAAAGGGCCAAACAGTTAGCAAAGTATTGCTCAGTATCTGCTATCATTGGTAGCCGCTCAATTTGGAGAAGGCGCTGCTATTTGTACCCATGAGCTAGATAATGTCTGTTTTACAGTATTGATACTGTATCTGTTAACCCACAAATGTTCATTTGGGGTGAATATGTATAGGCATAACTGGTCGCCAACTCTGCACATAATGTAACTCACTGACTCTTAACGGCAAAAGCACTGTCACTGTTTATGTTCATGAGATATTGTAACTTTATGTGGACATAAATAAAGCATTTAAAATGTGTGTGTGTGTGTGTGGCTGTGTGTGTGTGTGTATGTGTGTGTGTGTGTGTGTGTGTGTGTGTGTGTGTGTGCGTGTGTGTGTGCGTGTTCAGTGAGATAGTTTTCCTCTGTGTGAGAGCTCTGTGGTGACCCCTGACCCCTGACCCCTGACCCCTCTGTGGCAGCGCTCAGATGTGTAACCCAGCCCAGCCCGTGACAGTGTCTCTGTGTGGAACACGCTCCTGAGCTCCGGAGGCCCAGTCCAGTTTCTTTATGTGCCGTTGTGTGTTTCCATCTCCTGTTAGTGTACAGGGTGTCCACATGATCATCACGGTCTGAAACTCAGTAACCCCCTCTCTCTCTCTCTCTCTTCCATCCCCTCCTCTCTCTCCCTCTCTCTCTCTTTCTCTCCCTCTCTCCCTCTCTCTCTCCACTCCCTCTCTCTCCCTTGCTCCCTCTCTCTCTCTCTCTCTCTCTCTCTCTCTCTCTCTCTCTCTCTCTCTCCACTCCTCTCTCTCCCTTGCTCCTCTCTCTCTCTCTCCCTCTCTCCCTCTCTCTCTCTCTCTCTCTCCCTTGCTCCTCTCTCTCTCTCTCTCTCCCTCTCCACTCCTCTCTCTCCCTTGCTCTCTCTCTCTCTCTCTCTCTCCCTTCTTCCTCTCTCTCTCTCTCTCCCTCTCCTCTCCTCTCTCTCCTTTGCTCTCTCTCTCTCTCCCTCTCCCTCCTCTCTCTCCTTGCTCCTCTCTCTCTCTCTCTCCCTCTCCACTCCTCTCTCTCCCTTGCTCCTCTCTCTCCCTCTCTCCCCCTCTCCCTCTCTCTCTCTCCACTCCTCTCTTTCTCCTCTCTCCCCCTCTCCCCTCTCTCTCTCTCTCTCTCTCTGTTTATTCTGTAAGATGAGATAAAGGGCCGTTCCGCAGGTCTGATAAAACCATCATCCTCCATGCGGATTTCTGACCATCCCAGAGCCAACTATGACCAAGAGTTCTGCACACACACTCACACCACTCACTCACTCACACACACACACACACACACCCACACACACACACACACACACACACACTCACACTCACCTCACTCACACACACCCACACTCACACACACACACACACACACACACGCGCGTTGCATCAGATGATGTGTGTGAGGTGTCTCATTTCTCCCCAGCGTCTCTGTGCTGTTGCTTGTTTTCTTGTCCTCTGACTTCGTCTCCCTCTGAATGTTAATGAGATCGATGAGGAGGAGGAGGGGCTGAGGGTCAGAGCCGAGGATGAAGGAGAGTTTCAGCGTCCCTGCAAGAGTCCTGCTCAACTTTGTCAAACATTCCATTTAACGGGTCAGCCTACCAATTAACTGAGGCCTCGCAGTGACTCAGAATGCACAATTGAGTGACATAATATATGCAAATGAGATAATTAATATGCGTTTTTTGTGATCCGTCTTCTAATGAAAGCTCATTTGCTGCAGTGGCCTCTGGGTTCATCGTGACGAACGACTAAACAATACTAACACCGGCTGACCTGCCTGCGGACGGCTGTTTATATTAGCAGGGAGGGAAAAAACACTCCTTTTTATTCCAGTCAGAAACGTTCAGACACAGTTTTAAGGGTCTGATCCCCTTCTGCGACGATGGTGCTCAGATCAGCAGCGCCCTCGCGGTGGTCATCTCCGCTAGGCTCTCCTGAGCGACAGCGGCAGACCCCAGTAACGCGCTTCTGGTTTAAATGGGATGGAAGTGAAAGTCGGGAGCCAATGACGGTGGTTCAGTGTGAATGAATTCTTCTTTGGATGGTTGTCCACATGTTGGTGGGCGTGGCACATGGGCGTGGCTCTGTTGCTCTGTCAGGCAGACCTAATGGTGGATTTGATTGGCTCGCCCCTTCAGTGAGTTTTTCTATTTTAGTTTTTAATACATTTTTTTCAGATTTTCCCTGTTTTTCTCCCAAATTTGGAAGCCAATTATAACCGGTTTGAAGGGGATTTGTGTATTTATACCCCCTATAAATACACACATGCCAAACAAACAGAAGAACAGCTTTATCAGAATGCCTTGATCTGTGGAATTTCGCCATAAAAATAGCTGTGAAGATTAGTAGAGCCTTCCCTTTTCTTTTGCATGAGCATGTATTCCAGAATGGAGTATAACTGTTATGTTCCAGAATGGCTTTGAACTCCGAGTTGAATAACTCCTGAACTCAGACTCCGACTCTGAGCAGAATGGATGGACCCAGCCTTCAGGCCCCTCCCCCTCGGACCTACGAGGAGAAACGATTTATCCTGTAAAACTGCTGAACTCAGCAGCGTGTGGATCTGAATATAACCGCGGTCTCACCAGAGCCAGGGCAGAGAGCTGATAGAAGTGTTTCTGTTTGCGCCCGAGTCCTGTTCTGTGCTGTACTGCTCTCCGTCGAGATCTTACATCTCCTTCTGCCGCT
>JAINUG010000244.1:465000-477500 GCA_029706075.1 Aldrovandia affinis
CAACACAAATGCCAGCCTGTTACCGTAAAATCACTGTTATTACCCTCTCTCCAGACCCCGGGGCTGGCACAATCCATCGCCAGTGTCCTCTTTCAGTGTGGCAGCGCTCCAGACCTTTCCGCTTGACGAGAGCAGGAATGCGGCAGGCATATGACTCACGTCAGGCGTCACATGGTGCTAAAGTTGGCCGAGGAAGGGGACGCGGCTCAAATTTGTTAAACGTTTCGGTTGAAGGTGGACTTTTCCGATTGGTCGTCTGGGAGCGAGCCGTCGGGCGGTGTCAGGAGCTCAGACAATTAGCGAACGCTGATAACATCTGGCGTCGGAAGACAAGCGAGGCTTTTGTTTAACCGCGCAACCCTTCAGAGTCTGTTTGGCCCTCGTCTGAAGCAGGGGGTGAGAAGAGAGGAGAGAAAAGAACAGGTGAAAGAGGAGGGCTGGCGCGACGCGGGAAACTTGAGCGGGCTGAGAGCGCGGCTTTGTCTGCGTCGCCACAACCGGCTGCCTCGTGCCAGCTGGGGATACTGTGGCGTAGGAGGCGCCACTGTGGGGTGGGGGGGCAATAGGACATGACGGAGCTGTTAGTGCAGCGATCACATGCTGCCTGTGGCCAAGATTGAAGATTAAAGCAGACCAGTAGTGGCAGTGAAGCCAGTGATATATATATATATATTTCTTTTTTTTATTTGTTTCAGACTTTTTTCAGATTTTCTCCAATTACACCCTCTGTTTATTGTATTATCGATTTGCCCTCCCCACATGAGTCCGCCGCCCGTCTCTACGAGGCAAGCTAATTCTCTGAGGGCAGCGAACAGCCGAACAGCCGAACAGCCAAACGCCGCCTCCAATCGGGGCTGAAGACCAGGGCCGGGTCTGGTACAGTTGGATTTCGAACCGCGACCGTGATAGGCAGCTCACACTCGTAATGGACCAGCCAATACGGGTGCGTTAGACCGCTACGCTATCGGAGGCCTCCCAAGGCAGTGATATTTAACGGCTGCTCAGAGCGGGGCTTCGCTGGGGCCCTGGAACTCTGTCCATTGAGGTTCATTTATTTATTTTGGAATGAATATCGTGCAAAAGAAGTGGAGGTGCTCTCTGCAAATAAACAAATAACTTCTAAATAACCAAGTAAATAAAACTGGGTGCAAATCCAAGAAGCTCAACAGTGAAGCAGAGGAAGGTGGACGCACTCCAAGACAATATGTTTTTGTTTCTTTCCTTTCTGCTTTTTATTTTCCTAATTAAACTCTCACAAAGGTAGTACAAAGAAACTTCAGCTCTACCTCACCACTGGAATAAATATCTAGTCACTTTGTTGCTACACAGTTTCAGACCCTGGGTCCAAGGCATATTTGAAATAATTGAACTCTTTAGATGCTTGTAAAAACATTTGAAAACATTCCTGCAGAGAATCTTCAATGAAACATGTTACTGACCAAAAGGCACAATCATTTATGTGAGAGGAATTTAGTTTTTACTGTTAGTGAAAATAGATGCTTCTTTTAAAGTGGTCAGTAATTGCAGGAATTGTACTGGCGTCTAAGGGGCTGAAGTATTTCAGATAATTATTTGACTCTTAAGTCTGCAGACCACCTGACTGTTCTTCCGAACACACAAGCCTCTATTCTTCCTTATTAAAGCACTTTACCTTCAGTAGGGTATTAAAACCGCCATCATCTCCAGTGCTGATGAAGTTGATAAGCCCCCACCAGACACACTGTGATACTGAGAAAAGAAAGACTGGGGGAGAGAGAGATGAAGAAAGAGAGGATGGGGGGAGAGAGAGAGAGAGGTGGGGGGGCATTGAATGACAGGAGAGGAAGGATGGCTCATAGCAATCCTAACAGAGCAGGAAGCACTGGTTTCACCTACTGCTCTACAGCTATACTGCTGAACCACTGAACCGATATACCACCATCAGCACTGACTCTCTCCTAAACTAGAGCTCAGATCCGTTACACTCAGCCTACCGACCTGCATCACCAGGTCTCACAGGGGCAGAACACTGCTCATCACCAAAATCCAACATCCCTTAACGTATTACTGTACTGCCGTTTACCAGCATTTACCTGCTTTTTTCTTCATTTTTTCATTTTTTTCTCCCATTTTAGTACACCTTCTATTTATTTAGATTTTCCCTCCCCACACGAGTCTGCCGCTTGTCTCTACAAGGCAAGCTAATTCTCAGAGGGCATGGGGTGGACAGCCAAATGCCGCCCCCGATTGGGGCTGATGACCAGGGCCAGTCTGGTAGAGACGGGTTTAGAACCGCGTCCCTGACAGGCACGTTGGCCTAGTTTTAATTGTCACGTTGGCCATTTAAAGGGAATGAACCATGTCAGTGTTTATCTCAGTCAGAGGCTGTGTGTGGAGCAGGCCGGTAACACGTTTAAACCCCCTTTAAGATCAGAGCGTATGGACCGGAGCACAGACTGCACGGTGAACTGCACTGTGATTGATGACTTATTCATGTCCGATCGATCGAGTCACAAGGTCAGGTGTGGAGCACACAGCACTTCATTCATTGACTGAGCAAAGCGCTGCCTACGGCAGATTTCCTGTTTATAAGTCTAAGGGCCCTTTAACATCGCACAATAAAAAACATGAACCAGATCTTTTGGTACTTTTTTGGCAGTAGAAAATGGGAACTTTGGGTTTTCCATTCGCCAAGGGTCCAGTTCCGCAGAGTTCTCTTTGATGGATGTTGGTGCCTGTTCAAGATGTGGTACTTACCGTACCAAACAGGACCTTGGGGGTGGGGCTAACAGCACTGTTTATTGCTGATTGGTTACCAAACAGGACCTTGGGGGCAGGACTAACTGCACTGTTTATCACTGATTGGTTACGCACTTTGTGTCACTCAAGCGACTGATCGTGAGGGGGAAGAAGCATTGTTGTTTGTTGAAGAAGGAATATCAGTATAATGTAGAAAACCATAAAACAAGTGTAGTTCTCATTAAAAATAAAGTGTAGCGTAATGTTGTTACAGACGTGCAGTGTCTGTTTTTATTGCGATTCTATTCCAGTTAAACTACGCTATACGAGAGAAGTTCTGGCAAGTAGTCTTCTGGTCAGGCAAGAGAGGAAAAAACTTTTAATCCTGCTATAGCTCGCTATCAAGTGATACGTTTTTTCATACGGCAGCTTAACCAAAATGAAGCGAGAAATCGTTCCTTTGCGTTGCCGATGTTTGCTCTGATTTGACCCTCCCCTCACGAGTCCGCCGCTCGTCTCTACGAGGCAGTGAACTCCGCTTCCTTCAAGACGCCGTGACACACCGGTGGCCGTCCGTCATTCTGCCTCGTACCTCATACACACCGTCACCGGGAGGAACGTAGAGATACGCCCCCAAAAAAACCGCACGATCACGTACAGTACAGCGCGTTGAGTAATCTCAGAGCCATGTTGAACCTCAGCTCTGTGAATGAAGACATCACCCATTTTCTGTTGCTGTTTGAGTCTAAGCTCTGTGGGAGATGTAAAAACCGGTAATGATTCTCCAATCAGTGTTTCCGTGTTGGAGAGCATCGGGAAGCCTCCTCCAGTTTCCTCGACTCTCTGCTCACAGCTGAGTGTTAATGGCCCATGAGCGCCATAGTCATACAGAACGGAACGTCGGGAGAGTAAAACCAGAGGAGCGCTTCTGTGGAAAATCGATGGCGGTAGTTACATCTCTACAGTGTTTTATTTGAGAACTGGGAAAAGTGAGAATTGAACACTGTTCAGGACCATCTATTCTTGGACATTTGATATTCTGGGGCCGTATGCACAAAGATTCAGTTTAGCCTTTTAGCTCATAATGGATATGGTTAGGATATGGACAGGGGAAACCTCTTTTTCTTCCAATTTGGTAGCCAATTATACCCTCTATTTCTTTCAATTTAACCTCCCCCATGAGCCCGCCGCCCGTCCTCGGAGGCAAGCCAGTTTCTCCTGTACAGGGACGCCTTTCGTGCTTCTTGGCGAGCCCGTGCCGGCTCACCCTCCCCCCTTCCCCCGGGGCGGTCAGCCACAGCCGGACTGGCACAGCTGGGTTTCAAACCGCGGCCGCAGTAGGCAACTTGCATTCGGGGCGAATGCTTAGACCGTTACGCCACCCAGGGCCCCCTGAGATGACAGTTTTTAACAGTTGGTAGGACCAACTCGGTGAAGAAGATAAAAAGTAAACCGTGTGGATTCTCAGATGTGAAATCTATGAAATGGCCTGGTGCTTCTCCCATGAAATAAAGAATAAAGTGACATTTCCAACTCTGCGCTGTGTGTTTCCTTTTCTCTCACAGTCTGCATATTTATACCGCTGGAACAAAAAGATAACATTTTGGGATGCTGATCCCCAGCTTCTATTCGATAGGCAAGTAAATATGATAATACTCTTCTTGCTGTTGTTTCCAGTCGATGTGTTTGTGCAGCGTCTTCTCATTCTTGTGCTGTTTTGGTTTCCCTCTCGTGAGTTTTATTGACTTTCCAGAGCGTATTTAACGGAGCCTGGCTTCCTGTGTGGTCAGGCGGGATTAGCAGATGTTTTGTTTTAATATGCTTTGTTTGTAGTTTGCAGGGCGGTTGGGCTTTTCTTCTTGTTGGAAACGATCTTTCACAAGGATAACGCCGACTCATTCTCTGCTTTATCTCGTTTATCCTTCCCAGAATCCTCTCCTTCCGGACTTCTCTTGTGCAAGGCCAGACATTGACTCTTTCCTGGTGTGAAATGGACCTTTAGCCACATTTTTCTGCTGACAGGACTCACCCTGAATTAGCCTCTGTAATAAAATGTACTAACCTCCTTTTTAAAATGTCCAAAAAGATTATCTATTGCGTAGCTGTTCATATCAGAAACGAACCATGGAATCGATCTTTTAATGTTTAAAATGTATATATTGAAAGAACATTGCTATTTTAGAAGTCAAGTTATTTTTATGTTTTTTATTTTTCAGTTTTTCTGCTTTTATTCCCCATTTTTCTCCCTATTTTTAGTTGCCAATTATACCCTCTCTTTTTCATGTAAATTAACCCCCCCCCCTCGTATGAGAGCTCGCTGCCGTAGTCCTGAGACCGGTAGTGAGCGCTGTACTGCCTCCTCCGAGCCGGCAACCGCCACGGTCACCCTAACACACAGGACCACTCCTATACGCAGCGAGCTCATATCGGCTTTCCTTCCCCTCCATGGGGCGGACAGCCAATTGCCTCCCCCTAGTGGCACTCCCGGCCAGAGCCGATACTGGCGTGACCTGGTGGAATCGAACGCCGGTTGCAGTGGCCAGCGTTGAACGTTCTCACCGCTAAACCACCCAGGAGGCTGGGGTTCTGACCTTCTGACCTTCGGATCTTTTGAGCGTGCTCAGGAAAGTACGAGGTCTCACGAGACAGTCAGTGAGACAGTGAGACCTGGAGAGAGAGGGCCTACTACCCGTGAGAGCGCTCTGATCTGACTGGACTAACGCTCAAATGCCTGAATATCAGCGTTGGTTTTATAACAGGAGATAAACACAGAACACATCACTGCACATTGTGTCAGAAGGTTGGGTGGCCATCACTTGCTGTACAAAGGGAACAACATTGCGTACAGTTTATTTACAAAGCTCTCCTGAATTGGCTGCCATTTTACATAACCTCTCTTTTAAAGTTTAAAGGCACAAATTATCCGATAAGGGATCAGGGTTCTCTTCGTTTGGAGACTCCCCATGTTTGGACTGCACTGGGGAAAACAGAGTTTCAGTTTTCTGCACCACACAAGTGGACTGACGCACAAACCTTTTGGGGAATTGACATAGCCCGTTTCGCTAGTTGATTTTAAATTACTGTTGTTTGATGTGTTCCCAGAAAAGTGTTCATGCTTTCAATGATGCGGTTATTTTTCTTGTCTGTTTATCTGTTCTGTGTTTTGTCAATTATCTTACATTTAGAGTGTGTGTTTCTATAACTGCAATTTGTACTCTACATTTTACTCTGTGTATGTTGTTGTTGTAATCAGGGCACATTTGTAAGAGATCTGTGATCTCAACATGGCTTCCCTGAATGGATAAAGGTTAAATCAACATTATCAGACCGTGGGTTGGGAGGGAAACGCCGGGATAACACACCGTAATGCGATACAGGGCGGTTGTGTTTATCCGCTCTCTCTCTCTCTGTGTGTGTGTGTGTGTGTGTGTGTGTGTGTGTGTGTGTGTGTGTGTGTGTGTGTGTGTGTGTGTGTGTGTGTGTGTGTGTGTGTGTGTGTGTGTGTGTGTGTGTGTGTGTGTGTGTGTGTTACATCACTCTTTGATGGCTGGGGTTTGTGGGAAATGCGTTTGCTCCTCAGCGCACAGTTTTTTTTTTTTTTTATACATTTGTTTCTGATTTTATCCCATTTTCTCCCAATTTGGTAGCCAATTCCTCAATCCCCCTAGTAATGTGAGTTTTAGTCCTGTGACCAGTTGTGTCGCCTCCTTGGAACTCAATCAGGGCCATATTGCAAATGTGCTCCCCTCCCCCTCCCTGGGGCGGACAGCCAATCGCCGCCCCTGGTAGGCCAGATGGTGAACCCCGGTCTCCGTGGCCAGCGTCGGACGTTTAACAACTGGACCAAGGCCCCTGCGCACAGTGTTTTATTGTCAGCTGTGTCGTTTGGAACTCAATCAGGGATATTGCAAATGTGCCGTTGAGTGTGGTAGGCATGGTAACCGTATTTAAAGCTAATTAGCTCTCCAACATAAAGAAATAGTAAACTTTCGTCACAGCTCTGACAAGATCGTTTTTGGGTTGTTTTTAAAAGAAATCTTTGAAATGAGGTGTGGTGGAAGTGACCTGAAGGACAGACTGAAGCTGGATTTGTCGTGTAGCTGATGCTAGTGTAGTGTATCAGACGTCAGACACAGAAGCAGAGGAACAGAGGAGTGCGTGCTTTACTAAGCCCTCACTGAATCTCTCCCACAATGCACTGTGCGTAGCTCACCTGTAGATCTATTCCATCATCAACGCTAGGTGTAATTACAGGCAAAGCACACTAATGCACCACATTCTAATTCAAGGCTATAATGAATGAATGAAAGTAATGTAATGCAGTGGTGATTTTAGACCCTATTTAGTAATGTAATGCAGTGGTGATTTTAGACCCTATTTAGTAATGTAATGCAGGGGTGATTTTAGGCCCTATTTAGGGGGCTTTAGCCCTCCTGTCTTTCATCTCAGCCCCCCTGAAAATGTTTAATCATTCTCATTGGGGGCTGAGCCCCCCTAAAGGTCAAATCCTACAATCGCCCCTGATAATGCAATGTAATAATGAATGAATGTATGGACAACAGGTTTCAACCAAGCTGCTGAAGAAATTCTGCTCCATCCTCAATCATAAAATCATAAAGTCAATCACAATGTATCATAGCGCATTTTTACAAAACATTTGTCACACTACGCTTCACAGCAGACGCCGGCCTGACCCCAGGATTCCCTCGTTCTGGGAACAGTCCAAGCCAAGCCCCAAAATTGCAGAACCATCAGGGTGTGCTTCACCTGGCTGTTCTGGGATCAGTCGAAGCACAGAGCTGCCATTTAGCAGACGCTCTTATCCAGAGCGACTCACACAGTTTACATTTCTTTACATACAATCCATTTATACAGCTGGATATCTTACTGAAGCAATTCAGGTTAAGTACCTTTAGCTCAAGGGTACAACGGCAGTGTCCCCACCTGGGAATTGAACCAGCAACCTCTGAGTTACAAGCCCAGTTCCCTAACCATTACACTACACTGCAGGCTTTGCTGCTCACATTTTTCGCTGGCTTTTCCCAGTTTTTCCTTGTGTACCTGAGAGCTGTGTCTCCCTCTGAATGCACGTCTCTGAGGCCCTGGCTGGTGGGAGTCGGGCTGCTCTGGGGCGGGTTAGGGGAGATGACAGGAGGTGTGAGATGGCGGTGTGGAGGGAGGGGAGGGGGAGGCCTTTGGGAATGTGGACGGAACGTTCTGGAAACTCTTCCGGACGGCGAGTCAGACACCTTTGCGGCTCTCACTGTCTCTCGGCTTGTCGTTTTTCCAATGTTTTTCAATGTTTTCCTTTCACCTTGAAAGCAGAGAAACCTTCCTTTGTGTCAGTTTTATAACAGGATGAACCACCCAGCAGCCCTTCAGAAGCACAAAATCAGACACAGCCCCCCTACAGCCCACCAGACGTTCTAATCTGTGCTTGTGAGGTACCCACAGCCTGTGGTTTTTGGGGTAAACACCGCTCTCACCATGACAACCGTTTGTCACATATTTCCCTTGTAATTTAGATGGGGGAAGGTGACTCTCCCAAAACAAATTAAGTAATAAATCTGGGTTCTGTTTGTGCCATGACAGGAAAATAGTCTGTTATGACACCGACATTAAAAAACACACAGGGTGGTGGATAGCGTATGTTGGCTGGTCCGATACGGTGTGTGCTGCCTGTCAGGAACGCGGTTCTAAACCCGTCTCTACCAGACTGGCCCTGGTCATCAGCCCCGGCATTTGGCTGTCCGCCCCAGGGGGAGGGGGGAGGGTGAGCCAGCTCGGGTCCGCCGTGAAGCACGTAAGGGAGTCTCCAGAACGTGGATGGGGGCAAATTCCGTCTCGAAGGAAGCAGAGTTCGCTGCCCTCTGAGAATTCGCTTGCCTTGTGGAGACGAGCGGCGGACTCGTGTGGGGAGGGCAAATCTAAATAAATAGAGGGTGTAATTGGCTACTAAATTGGGAGAAAAATGGAAAAAAATCTGAAACCACTTAATCCCCCAAAAACCACTTAACAAACGGCATCAAAGAGGCTAATGTTAAATCCACAGGCTTCACACAGCTGGCCTTTAATGTGGGCTAATTGAGTGATGTCTGAAGTATTGATGTGAAAGTGGAGTGGGGGAATTGAAGCTGATATTGTCCCCTGTTCTGGAGGAGAGGGAGCAGTGATGTGAGTCCAAACACAGTGTACGCAATGCAGTACAATCCAACAAAGCAATCCTAAACTAGCCCAGTTCATTATTTAGCAGGCTTAATCCAAAATAAAGGAAACACTTGAGTAAGTGAAGGGTTCTGTGGCTCTGTTATGGTGTGGGGTGCATTTTCCTGGCATGGTTTAGGTCCACTCAACCCCTTAGAGGGCAAGGTAAACACCAATAAATACAAAGCCATTCTGAGTGATCACCTTCATCCTGTGGTGAAGCATTTCTATCCTGATGGGAGTGGTCTCTTCCAGGATGACAATGCCCCCATCCACAGGGCACGAGTGCTCACTGAATGGTTTGATGAACATGAAAATGATGTAAACCATATGCCATGGCCGTCTCAGTCACCAGATCTCAACCCAACTGAACAGTTATGGGAGATTCTGGAGCGGCGCCTGAGACAGTGTTTTCCACCACCAACAAACAAAAACAAAAACAAAACACCAAATGATGGAATTCCTCATGGAAGAATGGTGTTGCATCCCTCCAGTAGAGTTCCAGACACTTGTAGAATCTGTGCCAAGGTGCATTGAAGCTGTTCTGGTGGCTCATGGTAACCCAACACCCTATTAACACACTTTATGCTGGTGTTTCCTTTATTTTGACAGTCATCTGTATATGAATCACTCAAAGGTGAGGTTGGTCAAATAACAAATACTGATTGAATGTCAGCTGTTGAGCTTAGGTATTATCTGAAGTCTGAACTTTACGACATTAACTCCAGGTTTTGATTGTATTATAGGAAGATGCGTAGTGATAAAGGTTCTGTACTCTGCCTGTCTAAAACCGCGTCCCTGCCTGCACCCTGTTGAATGCCGAGTGTTCTCTCATGAATAACACAGCGCAGAGGGCCTCGGTGATGTCGATCGGTTCTGATTGTGATATAAAAAGACGAGCATAATCTTTGTGACAGCCTAGCATTTATTGCTCATGAATATTCATAACGATATCCTAGAATTCGACGACGCGTTACAGCGCCTTGTTATAGAATCTGTCTGCCCGTTATGGGGGGTTGAAGTAATGGGGGCCAAAAGTCAAAACACAGAATGATGACTGTGCAGATTAGCATGCGGTATACCAGCAGCCTGCCTTAAAGCAGGGCTTCAATTTCAATTTGTTTTGTTAGGACGGGGAATTCCTGCATGTTTCAACAAAGAGTTGGGATTGAAATGGTTTGTTTAGTTTTTTTTTGGTGGGGGTGGTGAGGGGAGGGTGAGGAGTGTTGCAAACAACTATAATAAAAAAGATGTACTTCTAAAATGATACGCTCGATACATGTCTATTTGCAAATTGCGATTATGGTGATTATAGTCATTAGAATTACAGGCTTTAATTCAATTCCAAACAGCTCGTAAACTCTGTGAATCTTAGTGATAAAGGCTGCTGGTGAATGCAGATAAACATCCTTCAGCTTCTTACAGCTGTACCTCTGTGAAGAGTGCATTTATGATGTAGTATCGTACATTATTATAATATATCGTTTATTTAGAGATTCCACGATCATGTTGGTTGGTTTTATGATGGATGCTAAGGTTTAATATGGGGGAATAACTTAATACATACACAGTCTTGGTCACACAATAATGACTTCATTTCTCACAATCACACTTAACAATCCAAGTCCTGCCCAGCTTTAAATATCTACTGGTAATTTCCATAATTGAGAGGCAGTAATGGTTTTTAAATTGCTTGAATATTTGCATTGTATTATTATTATTATTGTTATTTCTGTGACTTTGCCACACCATCATTCTGGGTCGTTAAAATTACAACGGCAAGAAAAACACAACGGCTCTGGCCAAGTCCCGGGCAGAAACACAAAAGGTCCCGGACGTATCGAGGTTTCGTTTTACGACCCGAGCTAATTGTCTCCAAAAAACGTTTGTTTATAGCCAGTGGCGTGTAGCTGTGAGGGCTCTGGCTTCTCTCTGTAATGGAGAATAATGACCGGTGAAATGAGCCCTGCCAGTCGCTCGCTGGAGATTTGTGGAGAGAGAGAGAGAGAGGAGCCAGGGCCGCAAGCCTCGCCCGTGCACAGACGAGGAGCGTTTGCTGGAGTCTGCTGCCTGAAAGGAGCCAGTGACACAGCCCTGTTTGTTTGTGCGGAGAACAGAGGACGCAGAGCTCGAGTTCCTCTCTGCTTTAAAGGGCATAAATCTGATGTGATCACAGTTTAGGTCTGTTCCTTTACTGCTCCGGTGGCTTAAACAGACCCACTGCTGTAGGCTAATGAAATGAGATTGCGCCATTTGCATTTCTGTGCTGGGGTTGAGTTAGACTGCCTTGCATCTGCAGGGCCGTGTCAGTTTTGGTGTCTGTGGAACCTTCACACAAATACTTTTAAATTGAGACTGGAGGTTTAGTGAGGTTTGAATGCAGTTTTGCCCTGAGTGTAAGAGTGTGTGTGTGTGATAGGGTATGAGTGGGTGTGTAACTACAAGTGTCTGTGACTGTACTGGAAGGAAACACAATTCTTCCACGACAAATTTATTTATTGGTGTTTATCTTACCCTCTAAGGGGCTGAGTGGACCTTCCTTTAAGTAAAAAAGGTATGTAATTCATGAAATATGGAAATATAAACCAAATATATTTGGTATATAGTGTATATATATATCGGATATATATGTTACCCCCCTGGGGATCTCTAGACCCTGTTTGGTATCCATCGAAACCTTCACAGACCGGTCCACATTACATTTTTAACGAAGTGAAAAGAAATCCTTGAGTTTTGGGATAGAAAGGTACCAGTGGAATCAAAGGCACATTGCATCGTTCCCTGAAGCAAAATGAATAACCTGCCCTCCTGTTACCGTTTAGGGAACGGCCTGTGTGTCTTGGCACAGTAAATAGAGGTGACGTTCTTTTGGGGAAAAGAGAGCACGTTTTGGAAGCTTAAACTCGGGGATAGTTTGACCTCGTGTGTCGAGACCATGGCAGTTACAGTAAATACCACGTAGATCTCAGTTCTGTAAGTCCAACCAAACACTATCCCTGAGTTTTCTGCAAGACCAGCCTAGTGTAACAGAGTTGGTTCTGCCTGCAGCAAGTTTCAAACCGAGGATCTCGACGCGACAAGAGAGACGATTAGCCCGCTGAGCTAAAGACTCAAGTCCCTAACTCTAATCGCACTCTTATCGACGTCACCCTTTGCAGCGGACGCTCACGCGCTCAACTTTAACTCACACCTTCTGAGTTCCGCTACACTAGGTTCTGTAAGGCCAACCAAGACTGTAAGGTTCTGTAAGGTCCTCCCAGACCAGCCTAGGTTCTGTCCAACCAAACACCCTCCCTGGGTTTTCTTGGCCCACTCCGTTCTGTCGGCCAGGCCAGCGAGGGATATGAGCTGACGAGGTCTCTCGGCTCTCTTACTGCTGAGGTGACATTTTAAACCGTTGGGGATAATGTCGTTTGACGTTCCTTACCTTCAGAATCTCGTAGATTCAATCATTCGTCTCCCAGGATGTGTGGCCTGACAGTTATGAGCTGCAGTCTGCTTCACTTGTGTTCTCTCACTCAGACACAAACTCTGGGTTAAAATTCGGACAGTCCAACGCACACACGCATGCACGCACA
>JAINUG010000244.1:485000-490000 GCA_029706075.1 Aldrovandia affinis
CGGGAAGTGATGTCATAAAGCCAGCCCTTAACAGAGCCAAGCTGCCGGACCTAAACGAGCCTCGTTTCGCACGTTTAGACTGTTCTCTCGTGATCAAAAGCACGACCGGTTTCATCACAAAGTTGGTTTTTGTTTCCGATTTTTCCCCGTTTTTCTCCCCAATTTGGAATTTAGAATTTCGATTAACCCTTGCCCCAAAAACTCGCTGCCCCTTCTCTACGGGGCAAGCTACTCTCCGAGGCCGGCGATGATCCGCCTCCTTCGAGACGGAACTCACCGACCCTTTCTGGAGACTCCCTCACGTGCTTCACAGCGAGTTCGTGCCGGCTCACCCTCCCCCCTTTGAGGAGTCACAGACTGACCAGGCCCTGGCCCGGGTCCAGACACACGCTTTCCATCACCGTACATCCCATAAACAACAGCGGCGCTCCGGGTTTGGACACTGCCTCACAACCGTTACCTGGCAACCCGGTGACTTTATGGTCTGTTGTCTTTCCCCTTGGCTTCATAAAACACACATTGGACACGGAAGAAAGCCTCCAGCAACAATAGTGCCAAGTCTTTTGGGGGGAAAAAGGAGCACATTTTTGGAAAAATCTCAGTTATTTTGCACTGCTGTGTGCGATGGGTGAGGGGGATGGTGGGTTTTATATCACACAGAGCTCAGAGCTGTGGGCCACAGTCTGCGCTGAGCTGAGCTGCACTCAGTTTCCACTTAGCAACGCTTAGGTTGTGGGTTCGATTCCCATTGGGACCACATATACTGAAAAATGTATGCATTCACTACTGTAAGTCGCTTTGGATAAAGTTTCTGCTAAACGCTTAAAATTTAAATGTAACTGTAGTCTAACACACACGGGCGCTAACACACGCTAACGTGAGCATAAAACCGTCGGAACAGGAACGTGTGTGTGTGTGTGTGTGTGTGTGTGTGTGTGTGTGTGTGTGTGTGTGTGTGTGTGTGTGTTTCAGGATCCTGCAGGTGTGTGTGTGTTTCAGGATCCTGCAGGTGTGTGTGTTTAATTTAAGGGCAGGGCTTCACGACTTCTCTGCTCTTGGTCTGCCTCGGACAGAGCCTGTCGGGCTGAATAACAGCGCTGCTCTTCAAATTAATTACAGACACTTCCAGATGGGAAGTGTCAGCAGTTTTTAAAATAAAGTTTCAACATTACTTTAGATCATAACTTGTGAATTATAGCTTCATATTATAGCAGAATATGGAAATCTCCATTGTGGAAATTTGCAGTTGACGGCAATAAAAATACAGATGAAATGGCACCTCTGTTCGCACCTCTGGAGCCCTTATCTAACAGGGCAGGCCAGGTCCTGCAGGTGCAGCTTGTTCTGGGCTCTGGTTTGGTTTGGGTTGAAGCTCATTATTCTCATGACATCACGTCACAGTGAAAGGGAGGTGTTTATTCACCCTTTGAGTGACAGTGTGTGTGTTTGAGAGTTCTAGATCTAATCCACAGAGTTCTGTTCTGGAATTCTCCAGCTCTGTGATGATGTCATCGGCGGCCCTTTATGACATCATCAATTAGAACCAACGTGAATGTTACGGCGTGTTCTAGAATAAACACCGCACTGTGACATCATACATCACTGTGACATCACACCGTGACATCACACCATGACACAGTGGTGGACAAAGTTCACAAACCCTTTACTTGAGTAAAAGTACAGATACCCTGATAAAATATTACTGCAGTAAAAGTAAAAAGTCCTACTTTCAAACCCCATCTGTCCTTCGAAATGTAGGGGAGTGAAAGCAAAAAAAAAAAAAAAAAAGGAAATACTTGATACTTGAAAATGTACAATAATAAGTCCAAAGTAAAGTAAATGTACTTCGTTAGTGTCCACCATTGCTGTGACAGTACTCCTCCTCAAAGGGTTAAAAAGGGGCCCTCCCACCCCCTCCCTGTCCAACAAAACGAAAGGAAAGTCTCCCGAATCCAAAATCTGCACCACATCTCTAATTATCGGCAGCAGGACTGATAGTAGGCGTTTGCATTAAGCACCGCTGCTCAAGGGCTTAATTGGAAAGATAATTCTGTCTTGTTTGTGTTGGGGCTTATTGCGGCCCTGCGCATTCGCGCGTTCGGGTGATGGAGTCTTGGGCTGGCTTTTAAAAAGTGTTTCCTCGCCCCTGCCTGCCCCTGCCTTCTCCGATAGCACTCGTAAGCAGCGATGCTCTCTAATATTCTCGGCAAATAAGCTGCTTTCACATTTAAGGATGTTTATCGACGCCAGACACAGGGAGGGGGAAAGACAAGAAAAGAACAAGTGTTGAGTTTTGATTGTCATCTAACGAGGATTTTCACATTAGCGAGAATCCTTTCGCCTGAGGTTCGGTCTAATTGGGAGAAATTACAGACCGCCAAACATTTAACATCACCAAGGCACTGGATGTAATTACACGGAGCGCACTTTGTGAGATTTTTTTATTTTCCAGTTTTTCTCCGATTTGGTGGCCAATTATACCCTCTTTCTCTTTTACCTTTTACTTTCTTTTTACCCTCCCTTATGAACTCACTGCCCGCCCCCACGGGCCAAGCTAATACCTCGAGGCCAGCAGTGATCTGCCTCCTCCGAGACTGGACCCGCCCGACTATGTTTCACCGCTCCTCAGGTCGTGCCGGCTCACCCTCCCCCTCTGGGCCGGTCAGCCAAATGCCACCCCCTCGATCGGGGCTCCCGGCCAGAGCCAGACTGGCGCAGTCGGGTTTAGATCTGCGGCTGCAGTAGGTAACTCGCATTGCGGGTGAATGCTTTGACCGTTACGCCCCCCGAGGCCCTTTTCTCCTGTCTGTTTAGTTTCATGCAGCATATACACATACATACACACACACACACTCTCTCTCACACACACATTAAATACATTAGTTACATGAAATACAGTCCTGCATTCCCACGGTCTCCTGGGTGGTCTAGCGGTTACAACGTTCGACGCTGGCCACTGCGCCCGGGTTCCATTCCACCGGCTGCACCAGAGTTGGCTCTGGCCGGGAGGGCCACTAGGGGGCAGCAATTGGCTGCCCGCCCCAGGGAGGGGGGAGGGAAGCCGATATGAGCTCACTGCGTGTGTGTGTGTGGTGGTGCTAGCTAGCTACATTTTAGTGCACATTTTCAGTGGCCATTTATAAAATCATAACGGTGTACTACTCTTGTAGTGAATTAGCTACAAGGGTAGATGGATTACATAAAATATTTCTTGGTGACGTTTCTCATGATGAACCCCCTAGAGGGCTAGGTCTCATGACCTCGGTAACTCTGGACTCTGCAAGAAATGTTTTCTTTTTCTGGAACGACTCAATTGTTATGGTGTACAACTGAAAATAGTCCACACATGAATCCTTAATATGCACCTTCAGCACTCTATGATATAATATATTATTTATGATAAATCAGAATAACTAATCGTATATCATTTAGTACAATATGACCACAAAGTGTCTTTCCACACACACACACACACACACACACACACACACACACACACACACACACACGTAAATATATATTATATGTATATAACCTCTGCTTGTGGTCACATTGTACTGGATAATGAAACATGCGGATTAGTGCAGTATTCTAGTGGTGGTTGCAGAGTTTGTTGGCGCAAGTTGTGTCTCTCATTAAGGGGGCACTAGGACCCTGTGGAGAGCAGGGACTTTGGCGTCGCTGCAGAAATCCTGCGGAGAATTTGCAGCTGTTACAGTATTTTTAAAGTGTCACCTTTTTCATCTCTAAAGGTCAACTTCCACTCAATTAAAAGTTTGTCGATAATATATCTAAAGTAATTAAATGTCATTTGCAGCATTAAGCTAAAGTGACTGTATTCAGTTAATGCCAGGGCACACCTCTCTGGCATTAACAGTAATAATAATAATAATAATCCATAAAATCTAAAAAGTTTTCAAACAGATTGTTCAGTGTCCAATCAAGACCTTATCATGTGTGATGTCATGGCCGTCCACTTCAGTATGAGTATACTGTAATCAGGTGAGTGTGTTGTATGATGTCACAGACCAGCGTGTATGTCAGATGCATCATGGGAAACGTAGTGCAATGGGAAATGTAGTAACTGAAAGCAGTAGTCTCTTTAAGATATATATATATACAAAGTACAATCTAGATAACCGTCGACCTTTGGCCACGCCCCTCACACGAACACGTGACATTTTAACAGTCATAAGCAAGTCTCAAGTCTTAACCTTCAAGTTTCAAGTAAGTCCCAAGTCATAAGTCCCCAAATTTCAGGTGTCAAGTCCTCACTAAAGGCCTCTACACGCTCAAAGGACAACAACACGACAGCAACACAACCAGTGTCATGTGCCTAGCACACAAATCTAACTCGCAACCGCTCACGTAGATGCTGCGCATCATTGATTGGTTGGTTAGCGAATGGGGGCGGAGCTGTCATAGTCATAGTTCATACAGGGGCTGTGTCCGAAACCGCTCCCTATTCCCTATATAGTACACTACTATGTGTGGACGCCATTTTGTAGTGTGCGACGAATTCTAAACTGTGAATTTCGTTCACTATATAGTGAACGATAAAATACCCACAATTCACCGCGATTTGTAGTGTACATCGACTGTACCCTACAATTGATCCCGTGTACCACAATGCAATGCGGTCGTGTCATACCGTCATACATACACTCCGTTTATGCCCCAAGAACCAAAGTTGAGCCAACAGCAGTAAAACAGCAACAGGAATCATGGTGGTGGTAACGTTAGCTAACTGCTTTAGCCACCGATACCGTTATTATCGCTATGGAAGTTGCTGCTAGTCGTGAGCTCGTGAGTTATCCTAACGTTATTTTCTCAACACGAGCTAGTTAGCTCAGGACTTCCATAACGGTAGCTATTGGTGGCTAAAGCAGTGGCTAGTAGACAGCACCACAGTTGACAAAACCACACTTGCACATCATTAGAATTTCAACAATTTATTTGGGATTTAACATTCAAAACTGAACATGCAAACCCGATACCAT
>JAINUG010000244.1:495000-500000 GCA_029706075.1 Aldrovandia affinis
TTTATCCGTCTCTCTGCCACTTCCTGTTTGTGTTTGTTGGTCTGAGCTGCTTTGAGCTTTTCGCTCTCCCACGTCTGATTAGCGTCCGGGCTGAAGAGTGCCGTTAAGCCCTCCTGTTGTCTCAGCCGCGGTTTGCACACGGTTTACACGCGGTTTACACGCGGTTTACACGTGGTTTACACGCGGTTTACACGCGGTTTACACGCCACGTCTGGTGGCGAGAGATGAGATTAGCCTTTCTGAGCGAGGCACAAGAGAAGGAGAGGGCGTCCAATCAGAGCAGGGGGGATCTGGAGCGATTTCTCCCATTTTGCCTTTACAGTTATGCTATTACTGTCATATTTTATTCTATCATTTATGCATACCTTATTTTACTATATCTTTTTCTCCCCACACCCAGAAACTGTTAGTTTTTACCTGACCTTGTTTTACTTTATTTGATCTTATTTAATTTAATTTAATTTTGTGCTGTTGACTATAAAGCACCTTGAGCTGCATTCTGGGTATGAAAGATAAAGTTTATTATTATTATTATTATTATTATTATTATTATTGTGGTTCTGTGTGGCTCAGTAGGTAGAGCGTGGTTCTGTGTGTCTCAGTAGGTAGAGCGTGGTTCTGTGACCCGTGTATTCACAAAGGTTCTGGACCCAGTTAGGCCCGGGCCCCTGGCCTGTACAGCAGAGCAGCGGTGGTGAAGGTCTCTGCTCTGACTGTGGCTCTGAATGTGCTCCAGACCCAGGATCTCCTCCTCTCCTCCGCTCCTCCTCTCCTCCTCTGCTCCCACTCTCTGAGCTGAACGCTGGACTCTCCTCGTCCCCAGGGTTGAACCCGCTTCTCGTTGTTGAGCAAACGGTGACTCAGATTCTGCAGCGTGTGCTTCCAGACTCGTGTCCAGTGTGGAGCTGCAGGGAGATTCGCCTCATTAAGTTCTCACATCTTTTACGGCACGCTTTTACTGAGCACACTTTACACCTCCTGAGGTCTGGCGCTGCGGTGCACCGTGAAACGGATCACAGCTCCGCTGGAAATCTGTTCATTCGTCTTTAACGTCACCTGTAGCTCAGTGGGTAGAGCATGGCGCTGGCAATGCCAAGGTTGTGGGTTCGATCCCACGGGACTACATGTCCGTCGTTCGGATGGGACGGTAAAAACCAAGGTCCTGACTCTCTGTGCTCATAAAATATCCCATGGTGCTTTTAGAAAAGAGTAGTGTAATGGTTAGGGAGCTGGGCTTGTAACTCAGAGGTTGCAGGTTTGATTCCCAGGTGGGGCACTGCTGTTGTACCCTTGAGCTAAAGGTACTTAACCTGAATTGCTTCAGTAAAAATATCCAGCTGTATAAATGGATTGTATGTAAAGAAATGTAAACTGTGTAAGTCGCTCTGGATAAGATCGTCTGCTAAATGCCTTAAATGTAAATGTAATGTAGTAGGGTGTTAACCCGGTGTCCTGGCCAAATTCCCAACCAAGACAATATATATGTATACATGGAATTGATTAATTCCCTCCCTCCTGGACTCTCCACTGTGTATCTGATGTGTGGTGAGTTTGTACTGGCGCACTATGGCTGCTGTCGTGTTCACCCAGGTGGGTGCTGCACATTGGTGCTGGTTGAGGTGAGTTTGTTCACCCAGGTGGGTGCTGCACATTGGTGCTGGTTGAGGTGAGTTTGTTCACCCAGGTGGGTGCTGCACATTGGTGCTGGTTGAGGTGAGTTTGTTCACCCAGGTGGGTGCTGCACATTGGTGCTGGTTGAGGTGAGTTTGTTCACCCAGGTGGGTGCTGCACATTGGTGCTGGTTGAGGTGAGTTTGTTCACCCAGGTGGGTGCTGCACATTGGTGCTGGTTGAGGTGAGTTGCCCCCATCATCGTAAAGCGCTTTCGGTTCCCTGGAAAAGAAGCGCTGTATAAATCCAATATTCATTCATTCATTCATTCATTCATTAACCTGTCACCTCCAGACTCACTCAGGTACGCGTTCAGTAATCTAGACGTACGCTGTTCTCCCAACACCCCTGGCCCTGCTGGGATAAACTCACTAAATTAACGCCCCTCATCAATTTGTTTTCTTTCTCACTCAGCAGAACTGACAGTAATGTCCGTGACGGTAAATGAGCATGTCTCCCGGTTTCAGTCCCTCTGTAAATATGTGCAGTCTCATCTTTTGATCCTCTACGAATGCCGTCCCTCTCAGTAAAGACCGTGGAGCACTTCAATTCCATTTGGGGAATTCTTGGCTTTGGCAGTAAATCCCGGCATTAACCAGACGAAGGGGCCGGCATCTCACGATGGAGTGCGGCAGAAAACAGACGGTAGAAAACAGACGGTATCAGGCCTGATCGTTATTAGGGCCGCAGGAAGGTACTCATTCCTGCGTTTTCGATTTCATAAATCCATCACCCTGTGTTATTCTTTTGTCCTCCAAAGTTAATCTTAATTCTTTTTTAATGCTCGTCTCCATGGAGATCTCCTGCAGTGTACAATAACAGAAATGTGAGGACGCTCCCCTCAGTGTGTGTGTGTGTGTGTGTGTGTGTGTGTGTGTGTGTGTGTGTGTGTGCGTGTGTGTGTGTGTGTGTGTGTATGTGTGTTTGCGCTCTAATGTGTGTGTGTGCGGACGTGTAGATGAAGTCGATGAAGACAGAATGCGCACATTTTTGCAGAACAGTGTGTGTGCGATTATTAACCTGAACCACCCGCTGGGCTCTGGTTTCAGCCATAGATCCACACACACACACACACACACTCTCTCTCTCTCTCTCTCTCTCACACACACACACACACACACTCTCTCTCTCTCTCTCTCTCTCTCACTCACACACACACACACACTCCGCCCCTCCCCTCTCCGTGTCAGAGTGATGGATGAAATCCAAATAAACTCGTTCATCTTTCAATTAACGCGCAGGGCCGAGAATGTGGCGGGATTATGAGCTAATCCATAAACAGGGTGGGCGTGACGGATGGGCCCGTATTACAACAGAGACGTGATGGAGTCTGTTCATCTTTCGCCCCCGCGGGATTATGAGCCCCGTGCCCAGACGCCACTGTTTACACGGGCCACTCCGCCTTTCACTCAATCTGTTTCTCCTTTCCTCCCTTTAATATTAATACGTCTTAAAAGTGTGATTAATTCACGTTTCAGCGCCTCGGTCGGCACGTTCGAGGCCTGCGTCTCGTTCATCTGTTATAAACGACTGCCCTCAAACTCTCTCCAAAGGAGAGCGTGTGCTTATTTCATTATTATATATATTTATTATTGTACGGAATATGGTGTTGGCGCGTTGGGACGGCTTTAATGAATTTGAATGAGTGTCTCCATTTATTCTCCCGTTGTATTTATTTTGCTGTTCTCAGAGTAAATCGAATCGCCCCCCTGTAGAAGCGCGCCTGGCGGTTTGAGTAATATTCTCCCCTCAGGTTTTGATTACCTTCGTGCTACGGAGACATTCGTTATTTTTTCTTTTTTTTTCTTTCTACAAATGGATTCGCTTTTGCTCGTACCGAACAAAAAACAATGTGAAAGCGCCGCGTAGCTCAGCGTTACGTGCCTGAGGAAGGAGGCTAGGCAGGACGAGCCTCGGTGCTGTGAACCGCCACTGCACAGGAGGCGTGGAGCTACAGACATAACCAGAGCCACGCATGCTACTGCATTACCGGCGTTTAGCAGACGCTCTTATCCAGAGCGACTTACAAGATGTGCATTAATACATGGTAAGAACAACCATAGTTCGCGCAGGAGATCAGTGCAGTAATACAGCGATAGACATCATTGCAGGCGTCTGCACACCATACCTGTAACACCGGGAAGGGAAAGGTTAGTTTTTCAGAAATAACATTCTGAACGCCTGGTGCACCTCCGATCCCCTGTTCTTGTTTCTTTATCTCTCTCAAAATGGCCTCAGTTTAAGGAGGTGCCGTTATTGGTCTCCGCTGCGTGACCTGGGAACGGGGAGGGAACACTCGATGCCCGCAGAACAAAACAAACGCTCATGAGACACCATCGACTGCTCGCCACGCAATGCACAACACCAAGCGCTCTATCAGTGACACCTGACTTCAGGTAACGACCCGGGACTGTGTCCCTGAAGAGCTCACCAGATGCAGGGCTGCTTTTAGGGCTGGCGGAGAGCGCAGCGGTGTAACGCACCCGTATTTGGCTGGTCCTGTACGAGTGTGAGCTGCCTATCAGGGACGCGGTTCATAAACCCGTCTCTGCCAGACCGGCCCTGGTCGTTAGCCCCAATCTGGAGCGGCGTTTGGCTGTCCTCTCCTGAGGGAGGGGGGGAGGGTGGTCTGTGAAGCACGTAAGGGTGTCTCCAGAAAGGGGGTCGGTGAGTTTGAATTCTGTCTCTTCTCTAGCCTGTTTCTACCCCCTACGCCATTGAAGTTACAATCATTCTGCAGAGGGAACGTTTCTGTGTTCGGATGCAATCAGAGTGAAGTGGAGCGGGCCGCAGACAGGCGATGCATATTCACACTGGAGCACTTGGTAATCAGTTGAAAGGAGTGACGTTAGCGAGCTGTAGATGGTTTTAACTTCCCAAATGTCAAGCTCATTACACTCCTGACTGATATGTGCTCGGTTTCTTACAACCTGTGAGTTTATCAGGAAATTAATATTTATACTGGCAGGCTAGTTTCTACTGAATTATTTACATTATATTTTACATTTTTGGCATTTAGCGGACTCTCTTATCCAGAGCGACTTACAAGATGTGCATTAATACATGGTAAGATTAATCATAGTCCGTGCAAGAGATCAGTGCAGTAATACAGTAATAGACATAATTGTTGGCAGCTGCACACCGTACCTGTAACAGAGGGAGAGAAAAGGTTAGTAGAATTATTTAATTAATAATAAATAAAAATGCAGTATTAAACATGTAAGCAGTGGTGATGGCAGTTAATTAAATGTACAGGTCTCTTATTTTTATTGTGAGCACTCGTGCCCTGTGGATGGGGGCATTGTCATCCTGGAAGAGACCACTCCCATC
>JAINUG010000244.1:510000-515000 GCA_029706075.1 Aldrovandia affinis
AGGGGTCTGAGAGGTCCTAATAACCCCCCCCCCCCCCTTCCTCTGTGCCCCCCCAGGCAGGACCAGCGGTGGTGAGGTCGTACCCAAACAGCAAGGCCCGCGTCACCATGAGCCCCGGTTTCACCGCGCAGTGGAACAGCAGCCAGCAGGGGGCAGCGTGGGGCAGCTACGCCGTCTCTCGAGCTGGCCTGCACTACCAGGGCCCTCACGCCGGCTACGCCTACTGCCCTGGACACCCAGCGGTGAGTCCCCGTCTCCTCTACCCCCCTGACTACATCCTACTGCCCCGTCCTGTCATCTACACCGCCCCCTGCTGGTCTAGGTGTGCTGTCCCGCTGAGCCAGCGTTCTGTGGTTAGCCCGTTGGCATGGAGACGCGGTCGTCCGGTGGAGCGGCAGAGGGGTTTGAATGTGTCGCCCTCCTGCTGGTCGACGGTACACCTGGATGGCAGGTTATTTTCTGTGTGATGTGTTACTGTATCGATCCTTACGCTGGCGGGATTGAGTCGGGCGGGGCTCGACACACACGCTGCTGTGGTCGTTTTTGAAGGCTCTGCTTTCTTCTCTCTTGAGTTTATTTCAGTCGCATTCCATTTGAGGGGTGTAAGTGAGGCTGGAGTGGGTGGGAGGAAATGAGTGCTGCATGCTACATGCTACATGCTACAAGCTACAATGCTACAGGCTGAAATGCTACAACGCTACAACGATACATGCTACAATGCTACAAGGCTAAATGCTACAACACTACATGCTACAATGCTACAACACTACACGCTACAGGCTGAAATGCTACAACGCTACAGGCTGAAATGCTACAATGCTGCACGCACTCACGCAAGAGTGTGTCTACATGCTACAACACTGCACACTCAAGTGTGTCTACGCTACACACTGCACACTCAACAGTGTGTCTAACACTGCGCACTGCACACTCAAGAGTGTGTCTAATGCTACAACACTGCACACTCAAGACTAACGCCACAACACTGCACACTCAAGAGTGTGTCTAAACACTGCACACTGAAATGTCTAACACTGCGCACTGCACAAAGAGTGTGTCTAACGCTACACGCTGCACACTCAAGAGTGTGTCTAACGCTGCACACTGCACACTCAAGAGTGTGTCTAACGCTGCACACTGCACACTCAAGAGTGTGTCTAACACTGCGCGCTGCACACTCAAGAGTGTGTCACGCTGCACACTGCACTCAAGAGTGTGTCTAACACGCACTGCACACTCAAGAGTGTGCTAACACGGCACACTTGGGAAGGCCCTTCTCGATCAGTGATTGTGCTTGTGCGTGAGCTGAAAGGCACGCTCCGAGGCCCTTGGATGTACGGAGTCTGTGATGTTGTGATGTATGGTTGCGGTGTTGGCTGAAGCAGAACTTTGGCAGTGTGCGCAGACGTGTCTATCCAGCGGGGAGAGGGACAGATTTATGATGCGTGGAAAAACCCCTATCCATGGGGGCTACACAGACCTGTAAACATCATGGAGTCATTTGCAATGAATACACAGTTTTTTTGCATTGTTGTTTACTTTTAACATTAATGCATTTTTACAGTAAATTTTTGTTTTGTTATTTAGAGTAGAATAGAATATTCTTTATTATCCATGTCACACAAGGTAATTGGAATGTGCCTTTTTGCATATCTCTCCTAGACACACATACACACACACAGACCACTATACATATGTATTCCATCAGAGAGGTCTGAGCGCAGGGTCAGCCATAGTACAGCGCCCCTGGAGCAGTTTAGGGGTTCAGTGCCTTGCTCAAGGGCACTTCAGCAGTGCCCCAGGAAGTGAACTAGCCTCCCTCCGGTTTCCAGTTCATTGTTTTTTCGTTTGTTCTTCCTGGGATTTGAACCAGCAACCCTCCACTTGCCAGCCTGTGTCACTAACCACTGAGCCACTGCCGCCCCCATTTAGTCAGTCGACGCTTTTATCCAAAGTGACTTACAGGAGAGCATTCACATGGCTAGAGATGATCGCTAGAGCTATCGAACAAGTTAGACAATCTAGACATTGACATTGCCGACGTTTGTGCCACAAAACCTGCCATACAAAAGGGAGAGAGGTTACACGCGTCACAAAGCAATGGAATCTTGTACTTTGTTATTTTGAGATGAACTTTAAATGAGACGTTGGACTTTGTTTTTGTATAGTGTAGTGTAAGAATGGGGTAAGTGATTGGGTAAGCAGATTGTTATCGTGCTGTTTTGCCTCTGATTTCTTTGTGTGTTTTCTCCATTGTGCGGTAACCTGTGGCGCCTGAACGACACATTATTCCTGGGGATAAGAATGGATTGAAAAGGAAACAGGAAATCCCGGGAGAGTGTTGAAATGCGTGGCGTGTGGAGAGGGAGTTAAGGCATGCTGGTTCTGCCTCTTTCTGCCACTCTCTAATTGCATCCGCTCAGAAATGAAAATAAACATCGCTCTCTACGTGAACATACGAGAAACCGTGAGTGTGTGTGTGTGTGTGTGTGTGTGTGTGTGTGTGAGTGTGTGTGGGTGTGCTGGCGTCTCCAAGACACACTGTGTGACCCAACACAGAGGGAGGCTGTGGAGGTCTGGGGAAAAGAGGGGAAAGTGGAGGAGAGGAGAGGAGGAGGGAGAGAGAAATAAGAGAATGTGGCGGAGAGGAGAGGAGAGGAGAGACAGGAATGGAAAGAAAGAGAGGAGTAGTTAGTGATGAGATGCAAAAAAGAAGAGAGGGAGGGAAAGTGACAGAGCGGAGAGAAAAAGAGAAAACAAGGGTAAAAGAAGAGAAGGAAGGAATGGGTTAGAGAGAAAGGTAGGAGAGAGGGAAGAGAAGCAGGATGTTGGAAGAGGACTGAGTTTGAGAGAGATGGAAAGAGCAGAGAGAGGGAGGGAGGGAGGGGAGGGAAGAGAGAGAGAGAGAGAGAGATGAAAGAGCAGAGAGATGGAGAGAGAGAGAGAAGAAGGAAAGAAGAGAGAGAGAGAGAGGGCTGTAAGGAGACCACCTGCCGTGTGTGGGAACAGCGAGAGCCTCTGTCCCCAGCTGGTAGGGTCTCTCCCAGTGAGCGTTGGCGCTGGTAGGGTGTGTCCCAGTGAGCGTTAGTGCTGGTGTGGTCTCTCCCAGTGAGCGTTAGCGCTGGTACGGTGTGTCCCAGTGAGCGTTAGTGCTGGTGCGGTCTGTCCCAGGGTCAGCGCAGCACTGGTCTGGAGAACTGGACTCGGTACAGAGAGGTTGCCAGTTCAGATCCTGGGCTTGGCATCGCAGCTGTGCCCTCGAGCCAAGGTACTTAAACCGACTCGCTTCGCTTTAAAAAATCCAGCGGTGTAAACGGAGCGGAGCATTCCACCAAAAACATCGCCGATGGATTTGCTCGATTTGGAATGACTGTTCCTTCCCTTTAAAGCTGTTTGTTTTAAAAGTATTTTTTAATAAAATGGAGGCTAGAAGGAGTGCAGTTCATTGAGTCATGAAATCTGACCGTAGAGATTATGAGCCTGGTCTCCAGTGGTGGTCTTCACTTGCGGGTTCTTGTTGATAATGAGGCATTTCTCGTATAAAAATAACTGCACAAACCGCCTTTTAAAATGCAACATCGATCAGGGAATCTGCAGAGCACATGAATATCAATTTGGTTGGTTGCCATGGGAGCCATGAACCCACATATGTATCCCATTGTGTTATAACACATTAAGAACCAACTATACGGGGTTATTACACATTAAAAGCAGATAAGTCTATGTTATTACACATTAATAACAGACCAGTCCAACTCTATTGCACTAATGCACATCCTGTTAAGGAGATTGGTGAGCCGTGATTGGTGTGACTCAGTGTGATGACATCATATGAATGAATCAGTTTGGCGGGAGTTTCTCAGCCAAATAACTTGCTTCTCAGATACTCTCTAATGCGCTCACTACCAAATGTGTCTTCATTCATTTATTTATGTATTTTTTACACAATTTTTGTTTTATTTCTGAATTTAGAATGCCCATTTTCAAACTAAAAAATGAAAAACGGATAGTCTGCACCTATAGCCTAGCTCTGAGATGGTATTTAGAAGTGGTTGGTATTTAATGACCTTGGTCATAAAGGCTTCCTCTAGGCTAGGGTCAAAGGTGCAGGCTATCTCTAATACAGACACTTCTCTGGCCTCTTCATTAACAACAACATCTGGTGTATTAGTAGACAACTGTGTAAAAATGGCTAGGTTACTATCACAGAGATGGAACATGGAAGGATTGACACGGGAATGTTTGTACATTCTCACTGAAGAAGAGAAATGGTTTGATATGTCCTTCACTATGAGGTCCACTATTCTGTCGTGACGTGCTATGTACATTCCTTTGTACGCATAACAGCCATTCAAGATGTGTGACATTGTTTCAGTGACCTGTTCTGTGGTGTGATGTAAGCAATGGGGAACCTGAGTAGTAGGAAACCAGATAGAGAGATTGAGTCTAGTAGGAAGGACTTGTAGTCTGGCTTTTACAGTAAATGTGACAATGTCCTCATTGAGCACAGTGTTCTTTAAGAATGAATGAGAAACAGAATGATCGGCAGAGGGAAGACATGCAAGTTTTCCCTGAAGTTTTAGTCCAGTCCAGTGTTGTTGTTGTAGATCCATGAGAATTCGCCTGGCACCTGTAGATGTTAGCAGGTGACTGTGTCCAGCATATGTGGCTGTTGCCTTGACCTGGATGAGGGGGTCAGTTATAATGTCGTCTGAGACCCTCACGGTCCCAGAGTCAGACCGCGCCCACTCCAGGGACACTCCAGTTCGGACACAGAGGTCGTTCAGATCCGGCCAATCTGACCAAACCCCAAAACCAGCAGAGTGGGTGTCAAGTTTCCCGCTGGGTTTCCTTCTGAATCCGAGGAAGTGGGGCTCTGATTCCCTGGCCAGTGGGACCTTACGTCTCTTTAGGTCCAGGAACAGGGAGGATCGAGCCAGCTCCCTAACATCCTTGTCATCGTTATTCAGCATTTTCAGGAGGTGGGAAATCCGCATGCT
>JAINUG010000244.1:517500-540000 GCA_029706075.1 Aldrovandia affinis
TTACAGCCTATCCCTGCCTTTGGAGAGCCGTTTGAGAGAGTGGTCATTGATTGCGTTAGACCGTTCCCACAGAGTAAATGCGGAAATCAGTATCTTCTGATAATGTCTGCTGCAACTCGCTTTCCGGAGGCTGTGCCATTATGGAAAATAACTACTACAGTTTTTGTAAAAGCGTTGCTTAAATTTTTCTCGACTTTTCGCTTGCCTAAGGTGATCCCATCGGATCAGGGGTCTTGAACGTTTTACGTGTTACATGTTAGGCATTTAGCAGACGCTTTTATCCAGAGCGACTTACACAGTTTACATTTATTTACATACAATCCATTTATACAGCTGGATATTTTACTGAAGCAATTCAGGTTAAGTACCTTTAGCTCAAGGGTACAACGGCAGTGCCCCACCTGGGAATTGAACCAGCAACCTCTGAGTTACAAGCCCAGCTTCCTAACCATTACACTACACTGCCATTCTAATGCCCAAGTAATTTCCCAGCTTGGCATCCAGCATTGCCCCTGCAGCGCCCTTCACCCTGAGTCACAAGGCGCGTTGGAACACTTTCACCAGACCTTGAAAGCAATGTTGCGTACCTACTGCCTCTCTGATGAAAGGGTTCGGGATGAGGGGTCTCTGTGCTTCTCTTTGCCGTCAGAGATGTAGTACAAGAACCGCTTGGTTTCAGTCCTGCAGACCTTGTGTTCGGTCTCCAAGTCTTAAAAGAGAAATTTATGGCAGACAATGCGCCTCAAAATCGACATGATTATGTGTCTACATTCCGACTGCGTTTGAGAAAGGCATGTGAATTGGCCCAGTCTAATCTTGTGGTGTCCCAACATCGCATGAAAAGGCTTTTCGACCGGAGCGCTAGGGTTTGAACATTCTCCCCTGGTGATAGCGTGTTAGCACTTCTGCCTGTTCCTGTCTCTGCATTGCAAGCTCGTTATAGCGGCCCATACACCGTAACTGGGAAAGTGGGTGCGTTAGACTATTTTATTTCCACTCCGGAGCGCAGGAAAAAGGTCAGTTTGTGCCATGTCAATATGCTGAAGCCTTATCGTGAATGGAGTGTATTAAGGCCGTACTCTTTAGTGCCCCTGTAACACCTCCTGGTTCAGCTGTCGCGATGCCCGCACTCTCGGTGCGGCCTTTAGATGGCGTGGTAGAGCCATCTCTGTGTATTGTAGTGTCGCTTAAAGAATTCAGAAATACTGTGTTGTTTATCTGAGCAACTATTACATCTTTCAGACTCCAGTCGTGCTGACACAATGGGCCTCGTTAACTCTCATCGTGGGTTGTTCCCTGATGTGCCGACTCGCACCTCCTTGGTCGAACACGACATCGATGTAGGCAACGTAACTCCTATCAAACAGCACGCCTATCATGTAATAATAATAATAATATATGCCATTTAGCAGACGCTTTTATCCAAAGCGACTTACAGTAGTGAATGTATACATTTTTCAGTATATGTGGTCCCAGTGGGAATCGAACCCACAACCTAAGTGTTGCGCGCTTCGTCTGACCCTCCCTCTCGACCTTACCACCATGGGTAACCCTACCAGGAGCATAACTCCAGACGGCATCGCTCTCAGGTTCTCTGGATAAACACAAGCCTCTCCACCCCGTTAAGGTGGCAAGCCCTGGAGAGGAACACATACTGTAAACAGATATTCATATACAGAAGCAAAACAAAATAAGCATCAATGAAAACTTCAGAACATAACTACCTCACTTTACACGTTATGTCTTATATGTTCATGTCATGTCTTTTGTATTATGTTGTATATGTGTGTTGTGTTAGATTGTGTGTCTATGCCAATGGCTGCCTGTATTATTGCAAAACAAATTTCCCTCTGGGATAATAAAGTATTCTATCTATCTATCTAAAAAGGTACAAACTGAGGAAAAGGTACAGATCTGTACCCAGGTAGGGTAATGAGTCCTTATTCACACTGGCAGCCATACTGGAATGAAAATGAGGCTTGAACTGCAAGCAACATTCTTTTACTCATAAGGGTACAATCATGTTCTTCTGACTAAAGGTATGATTCAGTTCCCTACAGTAGTACTGTCACAGTGACAAGCATTTGTATTTTAATACATACAACATGGTACATTTCTTTTTCCTGAGTGTGTAGCAGACACTGTGTTTACACTCTTACTCTGTGGTTTTCTAGCGTGTGACTTCCTGTGACTCAGATTGTCCCACATCCTCATCCTCCACACCCATTAAAACAGAACAGCAATGAAAAGGTTCCTGGTACTTTTCCCGACACCGTAAACGTTGTGTTTGTGAGAGTGCATCTCTGTGTGCGTTTGTTCCGTGTCCGTGCTGAGGCAGTGTTTTGACTGGTGCTGCGCTGGCCGTCTCAGTGGGAGCTGCTGTTGTGTGGAGGCTGATTGAGCACCAGGTTTTGGGCGATGAAACCTTTGGGAAGAGCATTCCTCAAAGCGCGTGGCAGTGCATTTCAAATGCGTCCGCCGCTCTACATATTTAGCAGCAAGCAGAGCGCATTGAACACAATGCTTGTCATGAGTATTATTAGCTCTGTATAGACAGCCTACAGTTGAACTGTATTTCACATTACACTGTAAGTATGTGGTGTTCTGTGGTCATGTTTAGTTACTGGTTTCATGGTGTTTACATCTCCTCCTTAAGCCGTTCCAGCTAGGGGTGTGACGGTATACCACAATATTAAAATATGAAATAGTGCTATCTTAAACTTAACGTAATACCGTGATAGTAAATCACGTGGCAAAATCTTTTTTTAATGAAGGAAAAAAATATATATTTCAACCGTTACCTAGTAAAATGTCTAAATGACCCTCTGGTCCACTGGTCGCTCTGGACAAAAGCGTCTGCTAAATGCTTAAAATGTAATGTAAATGTAATTGGACCTGGGGTGTCTGCTAATGTCATTTAATCCCACCACCTCTTCAGCTGTTCTTGCGATTGTGCACGTGCAGACAGCTCCCTCGCATTTCACAACCCTGGCAGGTAGCTGTTATTCGCTAGGTAGCTACATGGCATGAAGCTACGTTTCCCTTATAAAACCTGCGATGTCCGACGCAGATTCCGATGCCGAGCCGCTCTGTAATGATGAATTACATCCCCCCAAAAGTGGAACTCATTCATCCGTGTAAATCAGACTCACTTTGGATTTAGAAAAAAGCTGATAACTGATAATGCAATGAAGCAAAATGTTGCTTAATTCACAAAGTGAATGATTTAAATAGATTTCACCATACAATTACAAGGACTGAACTATACTCCTACTTTTACTCACCTACAAAGCTCTAAATGGCGCAGCACCCACATACATTTCTGATTTTATTATTTCATATCAGCCAACAAGATCCCTCCGGTCCTCAGGTGCTAACCTTCTAACCGTTCCCAAAGTACTGCACAAAACGAGCGGAGGGATGGGGAAGCCGCGGAGGGTTTAGCTATTATGCCCCAAAACTGTAGAACACCCTACCCAGACATCAGAGATGTAAGCTCTGACACATGAACATTTTTTTGAAAAACTGCTCAAAACCTACCTGTTCAAACAGGCTTTTAAATTAAATACTGGTTAAATTAATAGTGTGTGTTATTCCACAGTCTTTGTATTTTATGCAATCATGTATTTTATGTATTTCTTTTTACAATTTTTACTTATTATATTCCATTTTATTTATATTCCATTTTTGTTTTATTTTTCAATTAAAATGGTATATAAATCTGCAAAGAGCAATACAATAAACAGATCGAATTGTAAACATTGTGTGATACTTTTTAGCTTAAAAACTGATACCATGATATACCAAAAACCGTGATATTGAGTACGATTATCATACCGTGAAAATGTCACACCGTCACAGCCCTAAAACCAGCACAACCTTTTAAAAGTGCACGGACAAAATGTGCCACGTCAATTAAAATTGAGATTTTTGGGGGAGAAATGAGGCTCTAATTCAAAATGAGTTCTGAAACGTTAGCTTAATGTGTTAGCAAGGTACACTTCAGTATGTTTATGCTGGAAACTGGAAGCCATGGCAACACACAACGCCATTGTTAAGAGCCAAAATGGCAGCGACCTGCAGCCAAAAGCAACCGCATTGCTACTTCCCAAAGGGAAATGTGTCTAATTTAGGAGTGTAAATCACCACCTCAGATTTCTGAACATCCTTTGTCCCCGACCGTTGCCCCGTGATCTTACCCCCTCTGCTCCATCCTGCCCCCGGCCCCGCCCGGCCCCTCCCCATCCTGCGCTAAGCCACCTGAGCCTCACACGCAGGTGAGGGACAGGAAGCCGGGCTCGGGGGCTGACTCAATGGCGGTTTGTTGTTGGAAGGGGAAGTGGGTGAGGACCCATGTGATGAACAGTTTGACCTGAAATAACCTCCCAAAAAAGTACAAAAATTATTATGAAGAGACTGAAGAATAGAACCTCTGTTCAGTGCGACAAAAAAAAGATTGTGAAATTAATTTGGCTCATATACGCACACACACACGAACTCACACACACATGTTGGAAAATATGACCTGAAATAACCCCCCAAAAAGTTGTAAAAAAATCTAAAATTAATTTGGTCGCTACACACACACACACACACACACACACACACACACACAATCTCACAGTCACACACACACACTCACTCACACACACACACACACACACACACACACACACACACACACACACACACACACACACACACACACACACACACACACAATCTCACAGTCACACACACACACACACACACACACACACACACACACACAATCTCACACACACACACACACACACACACACACACACACACACACTGTTCCAAGCAGGCAGATTGCACTCACAGATGCCTCTTGGATAGCTCTGCTGCATTGCGCAGGGATTACAGGAGGTTTTGGCCCACGGGCAGGTTTAAAGGTATATTCATTATGAAATGTATTTTAGGAACAGGAAGAAACGATCGCAACACATGAAAGTGTTTCGGCACATCGCCCCCCTCTCTGTTCCCTGTCCCCGGGTCGCGCGGTAACAAGGCCACTTTCAGAAGCGTTTCCGGCTCCACACACATTCTTCCGTTTGCTATTTTTTCCCCTAGAAAAAGCTGCGTTTTTATGTTTTGGAATCGATTTTAATTGTGTGTAGTTTCACCCGCCAGCAGAGGGTCAGAACGCAGAGAGCACAGGCCATTCCCTCTCTAATTCGTTTTTTGTGTTTTTTCTCTGGATTATATTGTGTGTTCGAATGTTAGAAAACGAGTGTTTAGTGTTTTCTCTGCTGGTGGTTCACAGAGTGTTTTAATAGCAGTGATCTGTGGACTCTCTCTCTCTCTCCCAGTTAAGACTCATTACGTGCGTAGCTGGAACATGAGAGAGCATAGAGCGGCCTTCAGTTTGTAATGTGTCTCTTGTCTCTTTTTTTATTTGTGGCAGATTTTTTCCTGTTTTTAGTGGCCAATTTACACCCTCTAATTATTTAGATTTGCCCTCCCCACACGAGTCATTAGATTTACATTTACATTTTAGGCATTTAGCAGACGTTCTTATCCAGAGCGACTTACACAGTATACATTTTTTTTACATACAATCCATTTATACAGCTGGATATTTGACTGAAGAAATTCAGATTAAGTACCTTTAGCTCAAGGGTACAAACGGCAGTGCCCCACCTGGGAATTGAACCAGCAATCTCTGAGTTATAAGCCCAGTTCCCTAACCATTACACCACACTGCTGCTCGAGCCCCCCGCTCGATGGCGCAGTGTTAAACGGGTCTGGCTTTAGGACCCGGTGCGCTCCAGTACAGAGCGACGGGCACAGCCTGTAGTTTCAGTCAACATCGCGCTTCAGTGTCCGATCTTACTCCAGAAAGGAGGAGCTGTACACCCTTAAGTCCTGCTGGTATTCTATATGTATTTACCTCTCCATTTATCCATATCTGTCTAATAGCTATCTATTTATCTATTTATTTAGTCCTTACAACCAGACACATTCCCTCGTGCAATTTTTTAATTAACCTCTCCTCTCCTCTCCTCTCCTCTCCTCCTCTCCTCCCCTCTCTCCCTCTCCTCTCCTCTCTCCTCTCCTCCTCTCTCCTCTCCTCTCTACTCTCTCCTCTCCTCTCTCCTCTCCTCTCTCTCTCTCTCCTCTCTCTCTATCTCTCTCTCTCGTCCTCTCTCTCTCTCCTCTCTCTCCTCTCCTCTCTCTCTCCTCTCCCCTCCCCTCTCTCTCTCCTCATCTCTCTCTTTCCCGCTCTCCTCTCTTCTCTCTCCTCTCTCAGTTAAATTGCCCATAACACATAAACAGTCATTTATAAAGGTTGACAGACGCTGCGGTCGTTTGCTGATATTAATTACCTTGCCGAGTCATTGTGAGTGTCTGTCTGTCCTTCTCCGTCAGTCACGCCAGACCGCCATCACATTATACCGGCAGAAACAGAGACGCAGCCAATCAGAGACCACCACACACTCACAGCCAATCAGAGACCACCACACACTCACAGCTGATGTACCCCACGACCTCCGGAACAGCGTTTATATTATTCGCCACTTTTACACAAATATAGAGGAAAAACGATTTGATGTATCATCCCTAACGATGTTACGATCTTTGATATTATATCCTGTTGTCTTTATTGTCATTACTGTGACTCCATTATTGATATTTAATATTTTATTCTCTCTCCCCCACTATGTGGTTTTCCTGTTTTCATTATTTATCCAGTTGGGAAATGCAGAACATTGTGTTTGTGCTCCAGATGATCTCATTTGAATTTGATTTAGAATTACAGGAGAGAGAAACGTATGATGTGGGAGGAGACGGAGACTGTGTCTTTCATCCTTGTTTTATCTGAAATATATCAAAGATAAAAAACTGTGATAAGAGACTACTCCTGTAGCTCAGTGGGTAGAGCATGGCGCTGGCAATGCCAAGGTTGTGGGTTCGATCCCACGGGACTACATGTCCGTCGTTGGGATGGGATGGTAAAAACCGAGGTTCTGACTCTCTGTGGTCATAAAAGATCCCATGGTGCTTTTCTAAAAGAGTAGGGTGTTAACCCGGTGTCCTGGCCAAATTCACAACCAAGACAATATATATACATGAAATTGATTGATTCCCTCCCTCCTGGCCTCTCCACTGTGTATCTGATGTGTAGTGAGTTTGTACTGGCGCACTGTGGCTGCCGTCGTGTTCACCCAGGTGGGTGCTGCACATTGGTGCTGGTTGAGGTGAGTTGCCCCCCCTACCTTTGTAAAGTGCTTTGAGTTCCCTGGTCAAAAAGCGCTCCATAAATCCACATTTCTCCCAAGTGTGCTCAATTCAGAAAGAGACGGACAGTGTCACGCCTCTGCAGGCCGTTAAAAAAGCAGGTGAACCAACTTCTCTCCCTGGTGAGTCACCCCTCCCTCCCCCTCCCGGCCGGCCAGATGAAAGGACGCTCTTTTACCGCTAACGACATAATCACATCGCCCCTTTTCTGCCCCAGTTTGCGACTGATAGCGGAACGTAATCGCTGCCACACAGCGGGAAGGAGCCACATCAAAAGAATGTTATCTGGTCACAGTCAGGGGCCCGGAGAGTTTGTAATCACCATCCCAGACGACACAGAGGACGACCTGCTTCTTCACATCGAGCGCAAAGACCGCGTGACCAAAGGGGAAACTCCTCCTCCAGCGATCCGGAGAGTTCACGCAGAGTCCACGAGCTGCGTTTGTGAGGAAACAAACCTCTTGAGAAGTGAAGTACACATAATGAGGGGAGAAGGTGTGCTGTTTATTTATTTTTATTTAACCTTTATTTAAACACTGGAGTAATCACTGTCTCTTTTCCAACCGAGCCCTGTGCAAAAGCACAGAACAGAACGAAATACAACAACAATAATCAAATGGAAGATACCAACGAGTAAAACAGTTGATGAGAATAATAGTGCCCGCCTGATTACGTTCAGTTGTAATGTATCTGTGAGACAGTTTGTCAGGAGTAATTGTTCATCCGTGTGACTGGGGGGCACAGCGGCTGGGATTGGAACCCGGAGTTACGAGGATTAGTTATCGTGGTCTGGAGTGCTGCTCCGCTGCTCGCTGTTACCTTTGGTGCGCCCGTATTCTGATGCTGCTGCCACATCCAATTTACTCGAAACAACGATTCTGTAGTTAAGCCTTCTGGCAACGATTTAGGCTGTGTCACGCAAATCACCATGAAATTACAGGTGAATCGAGAGGGGGAGAGGAACCCAGTCATTTGAGGGGGTAACATTTAAGGTATATATAATGTAGTGTGTGTACATACACATATACTGTATATATATACAGACAATCCTTGGGTTATGCAAACCTCGGCTTGTGAAAAATTCTACTTTACCGAAATGTAATTTTACTGTAATTTTATTTAGTTAAATTGCCCACCACGTTTCCGTTAGTTACGCAAAGGGGCAGGCAGACTGTCGCTGAAAGTTATGGAAAATACATCATTGATCAAAATTGTCATTTGAGTAATTTCTTGTTATTTTTGTCCCTTTAAATCTCTTTTTAAATACAGTATACAGTGTATCCCGAAAATTGAAGCCTTCAGGAATGGAACTGCATAACTTGCATAACTGAGTGGCTGTACACACACACACACACACACACACACATATATATATATATATATATAGACTTACACACATATATACACACACATATATACACACCCCCACATACACAAACACACATATATATATATATATATACTGTATATATACACACACAGAATAAAGGGAAGGACTTGAGTAAATGAAGGGTTCTGGCGGCCCCGTTGGGATGCACATTTTTGCAGAGATCCACGTTCCTCCACAGTTCTCGTTTCGCTGGAGAAAGACGTCTGCACCCACGACACGATCCCTCATCCTCCGCTGAGACCCTCTGCAGCCGCTCTGTTCTCCCGAAGCCCGGCGATGGCCTGGTGTCCCTGGCACACAGCCGTTTCCTGACTGACCGTGAGTCGGGCCGAGTTTCCTGCGGAGGTTTTAAACCCGGTGGGCTGTGACAGACCATTAAAGGTCCCGGCAGGGTGAGCGTCTGAAAGTGACATGGCGTCACAGCTCACGGGCGTGGGCCTGGTGACCCTGTCTCTGGAGGGATTTACTCAATGTGTCACTCGGCTGCTGGGGTTCATTTAAACCACCGGGGGCGACGCTGCGCTCTTTAACACCACCCAGAGCATGTCTTTATATCAGATATACATCTCTTTCGCAATCGGTCAGGACCGTGGAATCACTTGCGATCTTCCGCAAGAGACTCAAAACCCACCTCTTCAGACTCCAGTACCACTGAACTCTGTCCATCTAGCTAATTTGTCTACACTATAAAAAAAAAATATATAATAATTTTAAAAAACCCAACCTTTTCCTTCCCAGTGTTACAGGTATGGTACGCAGACGCCTGCAATGATGTCTATCGCTGTATTACTGCACTGATCTCGTGCGCTAACTATGATTGTTCCTACCATGCATTAATGCACATCTGGATAAGAGCGTCTGCTAAATGCTTAAAATGTAAAATGTATCTTATCTTTATATCTTTATCTCATCACACGATAGTACTCTCCACTTTGAACAGATGGGTCTTCCAAATTAATGATACTATGATTACAGTATACCACTTAGAGGTGGGCATTCTAAGAAATTCTAATAATAATAAATGCTAAATGCTTTATTGTAATTAAGACAATATATGTTTTTGTTTTTTTTAAGAATTTGTTTCTGATTTTATCCAATTTTTCTTCCAATTTAGTAGCCAATTACACCCTCAGTTTTTCATGTCAATCCCCCCTCGTATTGTGAGTTTGCTGCCATAGTCCTGAGACAAAGTGACAAAGGCGATGTACGGGTTTCAAACCGCGTCCCTGATAGGCAACTCACACTCGTACAGGACCAGCCAAATACGGGTGCGTTAGACCGCTACGCTATCTGCCGCCCCTGTCACTGGCTCCTTTGGCTTTGAAAAACGTTTTCCTAACTTCTTCTCGAAGGTCTTTACTCTTGAGGGTTGGGTTCATCGGTGAAGGCGAGGTTATATTGAGTTGTTTTGTTAATCTTTGGCTAATTTATTTTCACAGATGAATTGAGTCAGCTTAGACAATCTGCTTTTTTTCCCAAAAAAAGAATAATAATAATTTCTTGAGCACACTTAATTTTGCGTGAGCTGTTCCGTTTATTAAACAAATTCATTCTAAATATTAAAATGATAGATCTGGCGCTGCAAACGATAAAAACGTCTGGCTTCATCGCTTCGGATGGAAAGCGTTTAGCTCCCACCTTCCGTCTAATGGACGCCGCTCGCGCTAATGGAGCGTCACTTTCTCCGTCTTCAAGAGACGCTTCATCCCCCGCCTCATTTGCATAATAATTAAAATGAATTCATTAATGCACTGTTATTATTCAAATTCCAGATCTGCCTGTTATGAGCTGTGAAGCAGTAACGAAATGACATGCGGGACACAACTTTCTACTGGCGCTTTAATCTAATGTTTTTAATTAAAGAGGCTTTTAACACCGAGCCATTAATTGTCCTTGCTTTGTAACGTGGCTGTGTTAAAATAATGTCACAACATTGCGTGTGCCAAACATTAATTTAAGCAGTAATAAGTCATAGGAACGTGGGATGAAACCACTTCAGCGTGTCTGAATGTCTGAAAGTTTATTTAGGTGTCAGGATTTCTCGCTACTCTCAGTGTTTATTCGGTGGACTTCCTTGAGTTTGTTACGCTCTGTGTACGGCCCTGGACGTTGTATTGTCAGAGACTTGATGGTCTAAACCCACTGCCCAAAGTTCCCAATATGTGTCCAGCTAATTGTAGTTGGTGTAACTAACACACACACACACATATACATACACACTCACACTCACTCAGACACACACCGTCTGGTCTTAGCGGCCGTCTGGCAGACATTAAAACCGGAGCAACAAGACGGGCTGTGCTTTTACAAATTGCGTAATAGTTATGAACAGAATTCCCGATGCAAGTATACACTTCAAATTAGGGCTGTCCCCGACTAAAACAATTTGCTGGTGCCTACACTTTAAACCCACAGAATGACATGAGTGCAGGAAGACGGCGTGAGACAAAAGGGATTCTGTGTGTTTTAATCTGCGTCCCACTGGTGAGTGGCGGGTTCGATGGACTGGAGAACTGTTGGACCCTGTGGATCAGGGTTAGACTGGGGAGTTGATAGACAGTGAGGCTTTTTGCCGTCTGTGACCACAGCACAGAGGTGAGTCGTTTGCGCCCGTGATCCAAACGCCCCTTCGTTTCTGGAGCAGTTGTTAGACGCCCTCTCTGTTAGCGGGACTGTGAGAGCCACCCCTGAGCTGCCGCTGGCCTATCAGAGACAGCGTTCAGCGTGCTCAGTCATCTGTCATCTCCGCACGGCGGGGTTTCAGACGAGCGCTGTCGGAAGGTCGGGGGGGCTGTTCCTCGAGAAGACGGGGAGCCAAACGGTCAGGTCATCGCCTAGAGTTTATAAATCCGTCCGAACAGTTAGACATGCACTGAAGCTGTCTGGTGTCAGACCCTGAAGCTGAAGTCTTGTGTCAGACCCTGAAGCTGAAGGGTGTCCAGGCGTCTGGCATTATGTCTGACAGTCCGGTTTTCAAGCACTCTGTCAGTCCAGCTAGACTAGAAAAACACTCAATTCTTCATTAAATCACGTTTGAAGATTCAAACGTGCTTCTTATTGGTTTATGTACTTGTCAAATATCGGATCGCCTGCGTCATTCATCTAATAAATGCCAGCACGCTTTAATATGACGTTTAGGTTATGGTTTTAAATTGGTAATATAATTACATGTTAAATTGCCGCTGCCTGAAGTGTCCTCCATTCTGGGGTTTTGTAAATGGCCGCCCTAACAGTGGCTGATGGCTAGGTTTCCCTCCTCAGTAATCAGGCCACTCTATCTGTGAGTGATGCTATCACACGTGTTTTAAAATGGAAAAATAATGTGTCACTCCCCCAGCTTTTAGAACAAGCTGCACAGGCAGACAGAGCCGTAATGTGAGAATCTCTGCCTCCTTCCCCTGGGGAAAGGACACACACCCACCCTCCCGCCTCCTCCAGTTTCAGCTGGGCGTGAGCGCACACACGTCCTCTCTCACACTCGAGCTCTGCCGCTCAGATACCGTCAAATGGGGACGGATCTCACCGCTTAAAAACAAAGAGATAAGGGAAGAGACAAACCTTGGATCTGTGTGACTTTTATGCTTGTGTTCTGGGTTGTGAGTGTGTCCGTGTTGTGTGTGTGTGTGTGTGTGTGTGTGTGTGTGTGTGTGTGTGTGTGTGTGTGTGTGTGTGTGTGTGTGTGTGTGTGTGTGTGTGTGTGTGTGTGTGTGTGTGTGTGTGTGTGTGTGTGTGTGTGCGCGTGCGTGTGTGTGTGTGTGTGTATATATAACAACATTACTGAGTGAAATTAAATATATTCTTTTTTGGGGATAAAATGTCATTGTTGGTGAGCAGAACACATTTGACCGTTGATATGGTCTGCAGTGTGCTATATTCATTTACAAGTTAAATCATCTGCCTTTTCCTGTGACATGGATAACCACCGATCGCTGATGAAAGAATTCTGTTCAATATGGACAAAAGATAACGGTTGTACAATGTGTGTGCGTAAAGGGTGTATTAGATCTATGGATCTGTAGCCTGTGTTATATGTTATTTGGCCTGTATTATAGCCTGGTTATATCTGTGTGGGAAACAGAAAGGGTGAATGTGGCGTGCGATGCAGGAATAAGCTGGGCTTGTAAAGGCCGTCTCCCAGCCCTCTGGCCCATGAAACAGGCTGTCACTTTACACCCTCGACAGTAAAGGCACAATTGTGTTCCTCAGGCTACAAATGTGTTCATTGCTCCTTCAAAGGTGCACACAAGATCCTTCATGATACGGTTTTGTACCTTTTCCCAGTGATTAAGGTACAAATTGAGGAAAAGGGACAGATATGTACCCAGGTAGGGTAATGAGTCCTTATTCACACTGGCAGCCATATTGGAATGAAAATGAGGCTTGAACTGCAAGCAACATTCTTTTACTCACAAGGGTACAATTATGTTCTTCTGATGAAAAGTACAATTCAGTTCCCTACAGGGGTACTGCCACAGTTTCAAGCATTTGTACTTTAATACGTACAACATGGAGAAAAAAAATTCAGAGAGTAGTATACATTTGCGATCTTTTTACATTTTTCCCAAATCTTTAGGGGACCCAGTGTCCACATGGTTGTGGGTAAAATGACCCCCTCTCTCTCTCCGGCTGTCTTCAGTGAAGACATTTACATTCAAGCATTTAGCAGACACTCTTATCCAGAGCGACTTACAAGATGTGCATTAATACATGGTAAGATGAATCATTGTTCGGGCAAGAGATCAGTGCAGTAATACAGTAATAGACATCGTTGTTGGCAGCTGCACATCGTAGGAAGGAAAAGTTATATATATATATTTTTTTGGACGGTCTTCAACTTAGATACATATGACAAAAAGCAGTATTAAACATGTAAGCAGTGGTGATGACGGTTCGTTAAATGTCAGTGGTAGTGGAGTCTGAAGAGGTGGGTTTTGAGTCTCTCAAGAGGGAGGAAAGTCTCTGATCTTATCAGCGTTTGTGACCGAGTGAAGTATGTCTGCATCGCCCCGACGCAGCGCTGAAGGCCTCTTGGGCCCCAGGTTATCAGATGTACGGCCAGAGAGCGTCGCTCTGAGGACGGGCTGCCCAGATTGCATGTCAGAGGCTCGCAGATTTGCAATATGACACGGGAAGCATTTATGAGATTTATTTTTTCCTGTAATCTTGGGTTGCTTGGACTTCCCCAGGTTTCAATCAATGTTATTATAATTTTTTCCTTGTGACATTAGAAACCTTAGTGAAGATGGGTGGGGGCATTTTACATTTATTTTTTATTTTTTACGAATTTTCTTTCAGATTTTCCCCGATTTTGAAGACAATTATACCCTCTATTTATTTTGATTAACCCTCCCTCCACGATCTTGCCACCCGTCTCTACGGGGCAAGCTACTCTCCGAGGCCGGCGATGATCCACCTACTTCAAGATGGAACTCACGACCCCCTTTCTGGAGACACGCTTACATGCTTCACAGCGAGTTAGTACCGACCACCCTCCCCCCTCCCCCAGGAGCGGACAGCCAAATGCTGCTCCCGATCGGGGCTGACGACCAGGGCCAGTCTGGCGCAGTCAGGTTTTGAAGCGCGACCGCAATAGGCAGCTCACACTCATACAGGACCAGCCAAAGTGAGTGCGTTAGACCGCTGCGCTATCCGAGGCCCCCGGTGGCGATGTTTTAAAGTGTTTGGTAATCGTCTCGCTCGGGTAGGTGTGTGGCATGTCGTGACCAGAGAGCTGCGTGCGGTCTGATCGCACATCTTCTGTGCTGGGCTTGTGTTGCCGGCGGCGACAGGGGGGCACGCTGGCATGAGAGCTCCCTCCTAAAGCAGACCTGCTGGGAAACCGTGGAAACGGTTAAACCGCGCTGCTGGAGAGCCGATGGAGTCAGTCTCCTTCACCGGGAAAATAAAGGAGAGAATAAATCACCTCTTAAACGAGAGCTTCGTCCTCTTCACACGTTTCTGCTGCTCTTGTTCATCTCTCCGTTATCTAAGCTGCTTATTCCTGCTCAGGGTCGCGGGGGGGGGCTGGAGCCTATCCCAGCATGCATTGGGCGAGAGGCAGGAATACACCCTGGACAGGTCGCCAATCCATCGCAGGGCACATACACCATTCACTCACACACTCACAGTTACGGGCAATTTAGACTCTCCAATTAGCCTAACGTGCATGTCTTTGGACTGTGGGAGGAAACCCACGCGGACATGGGGAGAACATGCAAACTCCACACAGAAAGGCCCCCGGCCGGGATTTGAACCCGAGACCTTCTTGCTGTGCGGCGACAGTGCTATCCACTGCACCACCGTGCCCATGTTTCTGCTGCTCTGCTCCTCCGATATCACGGGGTCTAATGGGACTGTGTGTGTGTGAGAGAGAGAGAATCTGTCAGAGTGTGTTTGTGTTTGTCCTCCAGAGAGGTTAAATTAAGAGCATGCAGTGGTGGCCCCCAGCTATCAGAACTACCCTCCCCCCCCTGCACAACTGGCCTCACGCGAATGGTTACTTCCTGTATATAATAATAATATATGCCATTTAGCAGACACTTTTATCCAAAGTGACTTACAGTAGTGAATGCATACATTTTTCAGTATATGTGGTCCCAGCGGGAATCGAAGCCACAACCTAAGTGTTGTCAACGCCATGCTCTACCTACTGAGCCACACAGAACCACGCTCTACTTACTGAGACACACAGAACCACGCTCTACCTACTGAGACACACAGAACCACGCTCTACCTACTGAGCCACACAGAACCACGCTGAGACACACAGAACCACGCCTACCTACTGAGCCACACAGAACCACGCTCTACCTACTGAGCCACATGGAGCCTACCTACTGAGCCACATGGAACCATGCTCTACCTACTGAGCCCATGGAACCACGCTCTACCTACTGAGCCACACAGAACCACACACACACACACACACACAGTCATACACACACACACATAGTCACACATACAGTCACACACATACACACACACACACACACAGACACAAACATTGGAAGGCGTTCCTGAATATTGATTTCACCAACTGTGTTGTAGAGACTTGAGAAATGGGATCTTCTTTTGTCTGGCCTGCTAGGTTTGTTTACTTTCTCTTTATTACTGAAACGACGAGCCCCTTCCAACCCCGCCCAGCAGCTCCTAATCACGCCATGGTGCCTCGCACGCACGGTGTGGGAAAACACAAACACCTGCTCCATCGCAACGAGCACGGCACAGAGACCGTCTCAATCACCCCTAGGGCTGTAACGGGACACAGACATCACGGTTCGGTACGCACCTCGGAGCTGAAGTCACGGTTCGGTACGTTTTCGGTACAGCGAGGAAGAAAAAATAAACGCAGAAGATAAAATTGCTTTTCATTTACTATGAACTTTGTAAACAGCGGCTAATTGGCCATAATTTACTGAACAAAGTGAGGCACATATCTTTCTTTCTTAAATAAAAATAGATCCGTCAACACTGCTGCAACCGCACACAAAAAAGGTTCTGCACATGTGTTAGTGGTTAAAGCAGGATTGCATTCGTTGGGTTCACAGTGGTTCAGTAGGATTACGAGTACCGTTACACCCACAATCACCACTGTGCCTTTCAGTGCTGGAACAACAGATCTGTGTTATGCGGTGCATGTGCAGATCCTGTCTCATCTCTGTGTCTGGTGGTGATGAAGCCCTCAGTTCTCTGGTGAAGGAGTGTGGGAGAGATCTGGGGTTTGGCCGGGGTCTTGCTGAGCGCTCTCTAAAGAGCCGCAACACTTAAACAGGTCTTTGAAGTGCGCGCTTCTCTTCTGCCGAAGTGGTGGGACAGCGCTCTGAACTCATTACTCTTCCAGCGTTTGACTCGTAGTGCGTTCCCTCCCTAGCATTGCGATGAACCCTGATTGGTTTAAAAGAACACGACAGCGTTTCCCTATGGGTTATACTGCCCGTATTAATCTTAGACAGAAAATTCCTTCATGAATATAAATCCAGTATGAAGTATTTTGGGAATTGAATGCAAGGCGAATGTCCCTTTCTCCTTAATGTTGGGGTGGAGAGCTGAAGTAGTGGAGGTCCGATCATAGTTTTCCGTCCATGGAGCTTCAAGTTGGCTCTCATGTGAAGGTACACAAAAATAATGTGCAAATAATGTTTATGTGCATTCAGAATAAAACCTTTTTTCATGCACCGCAAATGTATTGTCATTTGTTTACATTTGCAGCATTTAGCAGACGCTCTTATCCAGAGTGACTTACAAGATGTGCATTAATACATGGTAAGATAAATCATGGTTAGTGCAAGAGATCAGTGCAGTAATACAGTAATAGACATCATTCTTAACAGCTGCGTACCATACCTGTAACATAGGGAGAGAAAAGGTTAGTATATATAAATATACAGTATATATATTTTTTTAATATATATATTTTTTTGAGAATGTTTTAAGGAATTACTAGAAGCAGTATTGACCATGTAAGCAGTGGTGATGACAGTTAGTTAATTGTACAGAGTCAGTGGTAGTGGAGTTTGAAGAGGTGGGTTTTGAGTCTCATGCGGAAAATGGCCAGTGATTCCACGGTCCTGACTAAGTGTGGAAGATCATTCCACCACCGAGGGTGGTCGAACGTCTCTTCAAATACTTTTATCTTATCTTTATGCGAATGTTTCTGCGCACATTAGCTGCTGAGCTAGCATTTAGCCAGAGCGAGAGAGCCAATGAAAAGGGTAGCGCACAACAAATCACGCCGGTTCGATTTCCAGTTGCACGGTTTAACTTGTAATTACAAAACAAAGAGAAGTGGTCCAATTTACACCGTAGCATTAAACTCCATTGGCTCTGGGTGGTTTACGCTTCTCTTCCCTAGCCTGCGTCCTTCTTTCTGCAGACGCAATTTAATTCTCTTTTCCGGTTCTCTGATGAATGGGCCCTCGGGGGGCACTGCTGCATCGTCACAACGAGGAAGTTCTGCTTTTGTTGTGTTCAGGTTTTAGTTTTTGGAGGGGGTTGTCCAAGCTGTGAGACTAGGGTGAACTAATTTGCTGAGTGGGAGGAACGCTTTTCCGCTCCATTTGTGAGCCTTTGATGACTGGAGCTACACCAATTACCGAGGCGCCATTTCGGCTCCTGATCGCCCGCGAGCGCCGCTCACCCCATGCTAATCTCCCATCCCGATCTCCGTGCCTGGAGTGCATGGGCAGGCAGGAGCCATTCCGTTTCACCAGACGCCCCGCTCCATTAACCTGCACTGTTGTTGTGTGAAACCTGAGTTTTTGGAAACTGATTTGCGTTGTGGAATTTCCTGCAATGTGGCACGTTTTGGTTTCTTTCATTCTTAAAATGATTTTGTAACCCCCTTTGGGATTCACATGTTTGTTTTCTTTTAACTGGAGAAAGAAAGAAAATCACCCCGCTACCCTATCCAGCAGGGCAGTCTGTAAATGATGATTCACTGCGTGTGATTGGCTGGTGAATTATTTTTATTCTACTAATTAATTAACTTTCTGTATGACATCAGCTGTTCTGTGCCATCTTTGATCAATCCCAAAAGGGAACAATGAATTATGACAGGATAATTTACACATTTGCGGAAAGAACTCAACTGGATTAAGTTAAGTGTTAATTGATTGCAAAACTAGCTACACTTGATTTGTCTCACTGTGTCAAAAAACGTGTGTGAGCTTTCAATTCATCTGTAACTGGTGGATAATTTTGCATGATCAATTGTTGCGTTAGTGGTCTGTGCAGTTCATTTAGGATTGGCAATCCTTCTATTGCTCTACAATAATGAAACAATCAGTCAAACTTCAGACATATTATTAAGCAGCAATATGGAATAGGACAGAGCACAGCACTGCTAAAATGTGCTTCATGGGGCGCTGGATAGCGTAGGGGTCTAACGCACCCTCCCCTGGGGCGGACAGCCAAACACCGCCCCGATCGGGGCTGACGACCAGGGCCGGTCTGATAGAGACGGGTTTAGAACCGTGTCCCTGATAGGCAGCGCACACTCGTACAGGACCAGCCAAGATACGGTGCGTTAGACCGCTACGCTATCCACCGCCCCTCTGCATTTTATTCTCTTTAATTTTTAGAGTGGAACATGTGAGGGTTCGAAAGATGTTCATACTTACTGTGTTTAATTATATTGCAAACGCCTCTCATTCTACCAGGGTCTCCCACACAGGTGGTTAAAAACTCACTAAATCTGTCTGGCAGGCAGGAGCCAGTGCCAACACGGCCAACCCAGTGAAGTGGAGCTCACCGCATTTTTACACACTAACTGGTTCCACCATATTAGATTTTCCACAGTTTTAGAAATAATTAACACCTTAGGGAATACAATATCTTTCTTATAAACCACCGATGCAGTTCCTGTGAAACTCCGGGCTCTTTGACATCAGATCTCTTCAGTCCGACCGCGAGATAACATGTGTGTGTCAGGGTCCATCACAGTTTTTGAGAGGAGAGATTTTTTGAGGGAGAGGCATAATGAAATGAGACAACTTCAAAGTCTTTATGACATTTCAACATTTTAATGTTTTATTTTTTGAGAGCTCAAGACAGTATTATTATTTATTATTTTTGATATTTTTTCTCAGATTTTTTTCCCTGTTTTTTCCCCCAATTTGGTGGCCAATTTTGACCCTTTTCATTATTTCAACTGTCCTTCCCCACAAGCCCGCTGCTGGCCTTCTCTGATGCCGGTTGTGACCGGAACAACAAACCGCCGTGTCAAATTTGAATGATTTGGCTGAACAGCTTTCTATGCCAGAACAGCTTCAATGCACCTTGGCACAGATTCCACAAGTGTCTGGAGCTCTACTGGAGGGATGCAACACCATTCTTCCATGAGAAATTCCATCATTTGGTGTTTTGTTGATGGTGGTGAAAACACTGTCTCAGGCACCGCTCCAGAATCTCCCATAAGTGTTCAGTTAGGTTGAGATCTGGTGACTGAGACGGCCATGGCATATGGTTTACATAGTTTTCATGCTCATCAAACCATTCAGTGAGCACTCGTGCCCTGTGGATGGGGGCATTGTCATCCTGGAAGAGACCACTCCCATCAGGATAGAAATGCTTCACCACAGGAGTGATCATCAGAAGCTTTGTATTTATTGGTGTTCACCTTGCCCTCTAAGGGGTTGAGTGGACCTAAACCATGGCAGGAGAATGCACCCCACACCATAACAGAGCCACCAGAACCCTTCATTTACTCAAGAGTTTCCCTTATTTGAACTTTTTAGTAATTTGCACATCAGCCATTATTATCCACAAAATATATTTCCTTTGTAAAATGATTAAACAATGCAAACTTGCAAAGCAATTTCCTGATTTGCACATCATTTGGTGATGAATAATATATATGTGTGCCGTCAGCTTTCTGAATTTTTAAATGCATAATTTTCGCTGAAACAATATGGCCACCATAACACAATTAAATTGCAGATTTTCGCTCATTTGCATATAAATATAAATGTACTCACAGTGTATAAGTAGATGAAGCCGCAGGAGACTATTGTATACTTTGCTCTCATCATATTTTCATTTGGTCTGTTTGGTTGTCACATAATGTTTACTTGCAGTAAATGCTTGCACAGACAGTCCTGGGCACTCAATAGGCACCGTCAGGTGGTCTCAGGGTTCTCAAGGTCGAATAGAAACAGACTTTATCGTCTCAAGGTCAAACGGGTCAAACCTACTGAGGGCCATCTCGAAAGCTGAATGTTTTAATTGTGAATATTATTAGAGAAATATATCTACAATATTTTTGACACTAGCCACCCTTGCGTCCTGCTCATTTGGGCTTGTGAATATCCCCCCGTTCTATAGTCGCAATTTGCAGCTAATTTTTCTATATTGCATGTATGTTATTCCAACGGTCAAAGTTCAACCCAGAAAATATTGAAATCCAGTGTGACATTCACCTGAACCCGCTCACTGGTGGGGAGCAGAGCTGGGAAATCCTGCTGGTCAGCCCTCGAGTCTCCTGTTCTGTGCCCAACGCTAACGCTAACCCTCTAACCCTGACCCCTAACATTGACCCCTAACCCTGACCCTATTCAGCCTGCTAGTCTCCTGTTCTGCACCCACAGGCTGTTTGAAGCACATCACAGATTTTAATTGAGTGGGCAATGTCCCATCATGCACTCTGTTCTCCTTCACTGGTTTAATTGGCCATTCTAAGCATATTGGAATCAAACCATTTATTCAATGAGTTCCATTTCCCATATTCACTCACACTTTTAAATGCACCCTCCACACACACACACACACACACTCACACACACACACACACACACACACACACACACACACACACACACACACACACACACACACACACACACACACACACACACACACACACACACACACACACACACACACACACACACTCACACACACACACACACACACACACACACACACACACACACCACACACACACACACACACACACACACACACACACACACACACACACACACACACACACACACACACACACACACACACACACACACACACACACTCACTCACTCACACACACACACACACACACACACACTCACACACACACACACACACACACACACACACACACACACACACACACACACACACACACACCACACACACACACACACACACACACACACACACACTCACACACACACACACCACACACACACACACACACACACTCACACACACACACACACACACACACACACACACACACACACACACACACACACACACACTCACACTCATACACCACACACAGAAATCATACCTTACCTTACCTTTCGTATTTTTACTTTACTGCTATAATTTCATGTGCATTCAATTGGGGATTAAAATTCACTGTTCAAGGTCTCAGGCGAAAGTAAAAACACAATGATAATGAAACCCAGGTAAAGTGTTTGCATGGGCCAAGAGTACCACAGCGGGAAGCGTTGGCCACCCGATCAGATGCAGGGCATAAATAACAGAACTTTTTAAAGAGCTGCTCTTGCTGCTTTGAGAGCCCCCGTTTGACGGCAAAGCCCTTCCCAAGACCACAGACGTATTCCTTCAGCCCCGCTTCAGTTGCTTTGCTGTAGTTACAGAGTTACTGCGTTTCTCATTCTGAATCACTCCCTCCTGCTACGGAAGCCTCAGAGGGCCACTATTCTGTTTAGTTTCACATCGTAAGAGCCCAGACTCAGTCAGAGATTCACTTCCCTCCGATGGCGATCTCTCCTCCGTTGGACTGCAGTCCGGTGGAATTGTGTGTGTTTCTATTCCCAGCGAAGCGCAGAGCACTTTGGTTTGGCTGAATTAAGGCCACCCCCAGCTCGACTCTTAAATAAATAGTGTTTTATTTATATAAAAAGTGTTTTTTCCCCTGCTCCGTTCTGTGAGCAGAGCTTTGAAGTACTGGGGCACTACGCTGGATGTATTTATGATCGGAGGGTCAGGAGTTTGGTGCTGATCGCAGAGGAAAGCCCCCCTGGTTCTGATCATGTGAAAGAGGCGTCGGCCCAAATCTTTAAATCACATTATCTGCTGCGGGTGTCTTTGCAGAGTTGTGATCAAGTCACTGTTGTGCAAGTCATAAGTAAGTCTCAAGTCTCAAGTCTGAATACTTACACAAAGCACAGTTTATGTCTTAGTCTGCAAAGGACAGTGTCTGAGTGAGTCTGCACAGTGAGTCTGCGCAGTGAGTCTGCGCAGTGAGTCTGCGCAGTGAGTCTGCGCAGTGAGTCTGCGCAGTGAGTCTGCGCAGTGAGTCTGCAGTAATCACAGCCAGCAGTAGTAACAGTCTGCAAATCTGCACCTTCATCCTACAATGATGAGAACTGAACAATCTT
>JAINUG010000244.1:547500-550000 GCA_029706075.1 Aldrovandia affinis
GTGATATATGATATAAAATGGCAGGTTTTTTAATTTATTTTTTTAATTTTGTTTTCTGATTTGATTTCCCGTTTTTTTTCTCCCAATTTGGTATCCAATTACACCCGCTATTTTCATGTCAATCCCCTCCCCGTAGTTCTCTGCCGTAGCCCTGCGACCGGCAGTGACAAAGGCAAAGTATCGTCTCCCCCAAGCCAGCACTCGTCATGCTGTCGACCGTAACTCCAGCACCTCAGAGCCACTCCTGTGTGCAGAGAACGTCTTGTCGGCAAATTTTTTTAATTATTATTATTTTTTTTATTTTACCCCGTTTTCTCCCAATTTGGTAGCCAATTACCCATGTGCTTAGTTCAATCCCCTCCCTCGTAGTTTGCTGCTGTAGTCCTGTGACCGGCAGTGACAAGGGCGAAGCACTGCCTCCTCCGAGACGGCACTCACCGAGCTGTCGACTGTAACTCTGCACCCCAGAACCACCCCAGAGAACTGTGTCAGAACCCTCCCTGGGGCGGACAGCCAATTGCCGCCCGAATGGCACTCCTGGCCAGAGCCGACTCTGGCGGGACGGGGAATCGAACCCCGGTTGCAGTGGCCAGCATCCGACATTGTAACCGCTAGACCACCCAGGGGGCCCAAAAAAAGGCCGTTTTTAAATCCACATGATTACTGACCGCTGGCGTGCGTGAAGCATGCAGAGAGCGTTTGGAGAACGTTATCTTTCCTTGTTTAGATTGTTTTGGAGCTGTGTTGTATATGCGATGCATCGTACAAATTTAGAGTGTTTCGGTTACTAAAGTGTGATTAATGATTTAGGAAAACAGGAGGCAACGGTCGGCCATTAAAAGTGTTGTTGTTGTGCCTTTCGACCCCCGGCTGCTCAGAAACTCCCCTCACGATCACGGCAAACTGCTTCTTAACGAGATAATTAGTTCTAAGGGGATCTTTTGTAATAAGTATAAAGATCTTTGAGTATCAGCAGTATCCTTAAATCAGAGCCACAGTTTGTTTAAAACACTTCAGGCCTCCGACGTAGCTTTTCACTTTCATTTTCGAAGAGCTCTTCAGATTGAATTGGTCGATGTAGTGGCGTCTGAACACGCTCTGTGTTGAACACACCGCTTCACAACGCAGTGGAGATTACACACACGGTCTGGGGCCTAGCAGGGCCTTCCTCAAATCTCTCACTTTCTTTATTTCATCATCATGTTTGGGGGGGTTTTTTTCCCTTGAAAAGAATTTCAGCTTCTATTGACTGTTCGGACAATATAGGACAGTGCAGTTTTGATTTCATCGTGCTCATAATCATGTATGATTCGTTTCATGAGCTCGGGAAAAGAGTTCCCAGTGACCGACATGGTGTGGGGAAATACATGTAACTGCCCAAATAAAGGGAACACAACATAAAGTGTATTAATAGGGCGTTGGGCCACCAGAACAGCTTCAGTGCACCTTGGCACAGATTCTACAAGTGTCTGGAACTCTATGAAGGATGCAACACCCTTCTTCCATGAGAAAAGCCAATTAAATGTGGACAAAATTCTTGCACAAGTACATTCTTAAAATGTCTGACTCACACGTGGAGAAAGCCTCTCCAACTACCAACAGGGAATATAATATAAGAGAACAGAACAGCATCTGCATTTTTAGCATAAGGCACATTTGGAAATAAAAGCTTGTTTGACAGAAAGAGAAGCATTAACCTTGAGCAGCGCCTTTCTTTGCCTGCTCTCCCTCATGTTTCTGAGGCGTTAAAGAAACACAGCGCCTCAGCGCTATTTAAATTTCACTGCTGTCCCGCAGAAAGCACGATCAGCACATATCTCGCCGAGCGCTCTGAAGGCCTAATGCGCCGCGGCTGCTGAGGCTTGTGGGTACTTGTCACTGTGGAACTGCTCGCGAGGAATTCTTATCGCAATTTTGTCTGAGATGAAAAAAGACGCCAGGTTGGCTCGTTGTGTGCATATCGCGAACGTGATCCAAAGTGTTTGAGCAGGTTTTTAATGTTCCCTGTGAGTGACATATGGAGTAATATTAGTGCGCGTACACTTTCACCATCGCTGGTGTAGAGCTGTGACAGCTTGCATACCTGTTAAAAAATAATAGGATGTGGCGGTGTTCCATCACAGTGCGAAGGAATGTGTGTGAGTATCAGTCAGTCAGACACACTGTGTGTGAGTATCAGTCAGTCAGAAACATGGTGTACGGGGTGGCGGATGTGTGTAACCGGCAGAATTTTGGATTATTTATAACCTTACATATATAACCAGTCAGTGCCTTAGCTCACCATGGTGTGAAGTAGACTATATAAACATAAATGAATACTTTTTTAATTGATTGAGAATGTTTATATACAGTATATATAAATTGTATGTATATGTATATATATGTATTATGTATACAGTGCCTTGCAAATGTTATCCTGTCTGAATTTCTGTCACAATATTGACTATGTCTATTGTCTGTGGTTAAATGGAAGTTTTTTTGGTAAGCATGTAAGTTACAG
>JAINUG010000244.1:560000-570000 GCA_029706075.1 Aldrovandia affinis
GTTCATCTCCTTCATCCTGTGGTGAAGCATTTCTATCCTGATGGGAGTGGTCTCTTCCAGGATGACAATGCCCCCATCCACAGGGCACGAGTGCTCACTGAATGGTTTGATGAGCATGAAAACGATGTAAACCATATGCCATGGCCATCTCAGTCACCAGATCTCAACCCAGTTGAACACTTACAGGAGATTCTGGAGCGGCGCCTGAGACAGCATTTTCCACCACCATCAACAAAACCACCAAATGATGGAATGAATAGAAGAATGAAACTCTGTCTTTGGGATGCCGGCCTCCTCAAGGCTTTTAGGGAGGCCTCAGATAGTGTAGTGGTGTAACGCACTTGCTTTGGCTGGTCCTGTACGAGTGTGAGGTGCTTATCACGGTCGCGGTTCGAAACCCGTCTCTACCAGATTGGTCCTGGTCATCAACCCCGATCGGGGGCGGCGTTTGTCTGTCCGCCCCAAGGGGGAGGGGGGGAGGGTGAGCCGACACAAACTCACCGTGAAGCACGTAAGGAAGTCTCCAGAAAGTAAGGGGGCGAATTCCGTCTCGAAGGAGACAGATCATCACCAGCCTCGGGGAGTCCTTACCCTGTAGTGATGGGCGGCGGCCTCGTGTGGGAGGGTATAAAACAGATAAATAGAGGGTATAGTTGGCTACTAAATTGGGAGAAAAACTGAAAAAAATCTGGGGAAAAAGGCTTTTAGAGAAAGTGTCAAAAATGTAATGGGGGCTCAAACCCCCCTCCATGCCCGTTGGCCCCTGAGCAAGGCCCTTTAAGTTGATAGCTCCTTCGTTGTCCCGCTGAAAGCAGCACGGCCTTGTGAGTAGTGAACATAGCGGGCCCAGATGCGAGAGGCAGGATTAAATCACTCATGAGAATGGCGCGCTCTTGTGCGTTTCCTGCGCTGTGCGTGGAGACGGTGGAGACGATCTGGAGACGGTCGGGAGACGGCCCAGCCCCACACACACACAGCGCTGCTCTGTGCTCCTCACACTGACGCTCTTGTGCTGTTCGGCGTTCCTTAATTACACCCCCTCTGAACCAGTGCTGATCCACATGCCCCCGGCACTGCCAACAAAGAGGCATCCTGCTCTCCATAACCACTCTGTCTCTCTGTCTGTTTCTCTCCCTCTCCTCTCACTCTCTCTCTCCCTCTCTCTCTCTCTGTCTCTTTCTCCCTCTCTCTCTCCCCCTCCTCTCTCTCTCTCTCTCTCTCTGTCTCTCCCTGCCTCTCTCCCCCTCTCTCTCTCTGTCTCTCTCTCTGTTTCTCTCCCTCTCTCTCTCTCCCTCCCTCTCTCTCTCTGTCTCTCTCCCTCTCTCTCTCTCTCCCTCCCTCTCTCCCTCTCTCCCTCTCTCTCTCTCTCTCTCTCTCCCTCCCTCTCCTCTCTCTCTCTCTCTCTCTCTCTCTCTCTCTCTCTCTCTCTCTCTCTCTCTCTCTCTCTCCTCTCTCACTCTCTCTCTCTCTCTCTCTCTCTCTCTCTCTCTGTCTCTCCCTCTCTCTCTCCCTCTCTCTCTCTCTCTCCCTCCCTCTCTCTCTCTCTCCCCCTCCCTCCCTCTCTCTCTCTCTCCTCTCTCTCTCTCTCTCTCCTCTCTCTCTCTCTCTCTCTCTCTCTCTCTCTCTCCCTCTCTCTCCCTCTCTCTCTCTCTCTCCCTCTGTCTCTCTCTCTCTCCTCCTCTCCCTCTCTCTCTCTCTCCTCCCTATCCCTCTGTTTTTATCACTCTCTCCACGAGATGTTTTGTGGTCTGCGTGAGGCTGATCATGTCCTTAAAGAAAGGGAGGATGAAAGAGCAGGAGAATAAGAACAGCAGAGTCCCTTGTTCCTGAAGAGTGAGTTTCCTGTGTGCGTGTAAGAGGAGAGGGGCACCCTGTACCCCAGATGCTGTGTGTAGCGCCGGCCAGCAGGGGGCGTGCGGATGAACCTCGGGACCTGAAGGCCGCACTTTGGCTGCTGTCTCAGCTCTGGCTGCTCCAGGTTTGCAGCAGTTTGGATTTCAAATGGCTTCCTTTCTCCCTGTGAGTGTACCGCTAGCCTGCTGAACACGCCGCTAGCCCGCCAAACATGCCACTAGCCAGCACCAGGAGCTCAACGGGTTGTGAACCGTGACAGTGATAGGCAGCTCACACTCGTAAAGGACCAGCCAATACGGGTGCGTTAGACCACTACGCTATCAGAGGTCCCCACTGCACAGTGTTAATGATGGGATGGACTTCATTGCCTTACAACAACCATGAACACGTGTCCATCTGCCTTACATAAAACAATGAACACGGGTCACACTTATATACATAAATACAAACATACACACATAAACACACACACATACAAACACACATAAACACGGTGCCATCAGTAAAAGCTGGAGCAACATATTGCACAACCCTGTCACAGCATCATAAAGCTATATAATAATAATAATACATTTTATTTATATAGCACTTTTCATCAAGACAATCTCAAAGTGCTTTACGTCGTAGTGCATGGTTACAACAGTTAGTTAGCACTGTCACCATCACAGTATGAGCAGAGCTTCAGCTTGAGAAGGGTCACCAAACACCAAACAGTTTTTATTATTTACTTGTTTTGTTTGAATGTGCACATCCTGGTAATTATGATCTTAATAGTAAAACGAGCAACAGCAGTTTCTCCCGCTACTGCTACCAGAAAGAAGAACGGGTCAGAAAGAGCAACCTAGTCAATAAATTCATACAAATCGTCCCGAATCAGGTTTGCATTAAAGCCATGCTTTTGGTTCTGTTTACGCTTTTAATGTGAAGTTGAAATGAAAGCAGTGTTTTTGGAAAGGAGTCGTTTCAATACCCTGTAAAACTAAAACATGTGGGCAGGGAGAATCTGGAGCGTATCACCAGCGTAAAAAAAAGCAAATTTAACACGAAACAGCAGTACTCTGGCTGGCGGTTCTCACAGAGTGGAGAACTGAATGCGTTTCAGGGTTTGTTCAGAAATGTCCGTCCGAAACACACAGCTGTCGGAGTGAGTGACTGCAAAATTCATCCAGGCTTGGCAATAAAATAATTGATAAAAAGCCCCAATCAAATGTAATCGCTGAAGGTAATTGGCACTTGGACAGAGCGGGCTGGCTTGTCTCGTGTCGGGGAATTGCCTCCCTGCGTCGATGACATCGCTATTATCCTGTTAAAATAATTACATTTTTCCCCTCTCACTTTCCCCGCTGTCTTTCATGCGGAAAAGCAGACAGTACGAATCAGAAGTCTTTATTTATGTGGATTATTATCATGTTTTCTCTCAGAGTTGAGATCTGTCGGCGCTGATGATCGAGCGGCTGGGTTGGCAGGCCATCGCGGCTCGTGGGTTTTTGGTCTGGTCGTTAATCCAGCGCCCGTCAGCGGTCGCTGCGGTCGCGGTCGCCTTGCGGTCGCCTTGCGGTCGCCTTGCGGTGGCTGTTGGCTTGTTTTGTGTGTGGCACTGAACGAGATTGAGCTTCAGAGTAAAAAAAAAAAAAACGATTTTTAGATTTTGTCTCTAAATTCTTCCCATTTTTCTCCCAATTTAGTAGCCAATTACACTCTCTCTTTTTCATGTCATTTCCCCCCCTCGTATTGTGAGATTGTGACCATGGCAACCCATCGACTGTAACTCTGGTACACAGGGCCACTCCTATACGCAGTGAGCTCATATCGGCTTCCCTCCCCCTCCCTGGGGCGGACAGCCAATCGCCGCCCCCTAGTGGCACTCCTGGCCGGAGCCGACTCTGGCGCGGCCGGTGGAATCAAACCCCAGTCGCGGTGGCCAGCGTCGAACGTTGTATTGAGCTTCAAGAGTTTGACAGGATTATCTAGGCCATTCTCGGCTGTTTCAGCACCGATCCAGGTGAACTTTCACACCTCTCCTCCTCCCAGGTGAGAAATGAGAAATAACATTCTGAGTTTCTCAGTTGTGCTGAGAAAGCGTAGGCTACGGATTCATTTATGCTCACAAAAATAAATATATTTTTTCATTTTTATCTTTGAAACTTGCCCTTGACTTGGAGAGTTTGCAACTAACCAAAAACATTTTTTTTTGTATATGAAATAAATCAACTAAAGAAACGGGCGAGTTGTGTGCATGTGGCCTTAAGTGAACCCGCATCCAGAGGCACGGCAATCAGAGACGGGAAGAGTGCGGAAACGTCTCTGCAGAGCTCAGGCTTAAGTAAAGAGCTGCAGATTTTCCGCTTGAATTTTAATCTTTATTGCCTTTTGTTCTCTCTCGCTCTCTCTCTCGCTGTGTGTCATGGAGGCTTTGTGTGGGTGGAGCAGCTCAGTTCTGTGTGGGCACGGCGCTGATGAGCGGAGACAGTGGCGGGTTCGAGCCCCGGGGTCACAGCAGGTTCTATAGCTGGCCTTTTAGCCCATGAATAGAGAGCAGTGCAGGGCTGAGGGCCGTCTGTCCTCCTCCAGGACACAAACAGGTATGCATGTAACAGGGTTCCTTACGACACGCAGTCACTCACACACACACACACACACACACACACACACACACACACACACACTCACACACACACACACACACACACACACACACACTCATCCACACACACTCACACACACACACACACACACACACACACACACACACACACACACACACACACTCACACACACACACACTCACACACACACACTCACACTCACACATTCCCCGCCAGCTACTTCGCGTCCAGTCAGCAGAAAGTTGCTGACCGAGAGAAAGCTGCTGAGAGAGAGAGAGAGAGAGGGGGAGGGAGGGAGAGGGAGAGGGAGAGGGAGAGGGGGAGAGAGACTGGGAGAGGGAGAGGGGGAGAGAGACTGGGAGAGAGGGAGAGGGAGAGAGGGAGGGAGAGAGAGGGGGAGAGAGAGGGAGGGAGAGAGAGATGGAGAGAGAGAGGGAGAGAGAGAGAGGGAGAGGGAGAGAGAGACTGGGAGAGAGGGAGAGAGAGAGAGGGAGAGAGAGAGAGGGAGAGAGAGAGGGAGAGAGAGAGAGGGAGGGGAGAGAGAGAGGGAGAAAGGGAGACTGGGAGAGAGGGAGGGAGAGGGAGAGGGAGAGGGAGAGGGAGAGGAGAGAGGAGAACCTTGAACAGGGCTGTGTTAATGTACAGTAAGAATCTGCCATGCGGCAGGATGTAGAGGAGCTGAGCAGCTGCTTCTGGGTGGAGCTCAGGGTGCTGCTGGGAGGAAGTGAGGCGGGAGGAAGTGAGGCGGGCGGGGCTGCCTTTGTGCTGATTTCAGCCAATCACAGCGCTCCGCTGTGGAGGGTAGAGCGTGTTGTTTTGTTTGTACGAGTTGGTGATTGACAGCCTCACTCTCCCAGCACTGCTTCACATCCAGTCAGTGGAGGCCTTTCACCTGCTATTACTGTCACCCCAACCCCCTACCCTTAACCCCTAACCGTAATGCCAACCCTTTCACCTTACCCCGTCACCTAACCCTAACCCAAACCCCAACTCTAAACCAAACCCCCAACCCCCAACCTCAACCCTTTCTCCTGCTATCACTGTCACTGAAAAGATTACATTTTCACCGATGTGTGTCATCAGCCTGGGCTTTGGCTTAAGTTACAGCATCCGGAATAATCTGAGCGTAAAAACACAAAGATGGCTCCCCTCCCTCCCTCCCTCCCTCCCTCCCTCCCTCCCCCCTTCCTCCCTCTCCTCCTTCCCTCCCTCCCCCCTTCCCTCCCTTCCCCTGTTCCCGTTTCTGTCTAGCAGCATTCCAGGGAATACTTTGGGGTGGAAATACAATAACCAAAGCATACTCGGAAGATGTTTGCGTAACATGTCTCAAGTGAATGTCTCCGGGTGTTGGAGTGGTCGCAGCAGCGCTGGTTTCAGACTGAAAGTGAAACTCCATACAGCGTGTTGTGAAAGGCCAGGGTGGGGAGCTCGTGGCTGGGGGAGTAATGGAATGAGGTTATAACTCAAGATGTGCCATAAATCCTGCTTTCTGAGTGGAGCATGATTCATGCATCAGCCTTGCTTATGAAATTAATAATGAGTTATTACTGACTGGACCAAAAGGTCTTTGCAAAAGGCTGATGGCTGATGTGCAATATTCAGTATTCCAGGAAAAGAATAAAAAAAGGTCTTATTGCTTCTCATATTCTCAGAAATATGAAAATAGGAATGTGTTATTGTATAAAGTATAACAGCGTTTGGTGACAGTGGTGGTGATAAAATTATGGTTATGACTTCGACTATAACAAAAAGTGAGCGATTTCCACCTTAAAGTGCTCTGATTAGTTAAAGTCAGTGGTCTGGCTAGCGCATCAGTCTAAAGCACTCACAGGTGAGTGTGAGGTGCCTGTTGCAGCTGCGGTTTCAAACCCGATTGTGCCAGACTGGCCCTGGCCGAGAGCCCCGATCGGGGGCGAGGCGATTGGCTGTTCGCCCCGGGGGGCGGGGGGAGGGTGAGCCGGCACAAGCTCGCCGAGAAGCGCAAAGGGTGTCTCTAAAACGTAGGTGGACGAGTCACATCTCGGAGGAGGCAGAACATCGCCAGCTTTGGGGAATTAGCTTGCCCTGTAGAGACGGGTGGCAAGCTTTTGGGGTGAGGGCGAAAGAAATAGAGGGTATAATTGGGCACTAAATTGGGAGAAAAACTGGGGAAAAAAAGTCAGTGGTCTGGTCGTAGTACAGGAATAAGAAAAGCATCCGTTTCTCTGTTGAACACACAGCCCTAGTGCTGAGCTTGTGCTTCTGCCTACCTGTCTGTCTCACGGAGACATTGATCAGTTATATAATGCAACAGGATGAGATCAGATAACACTCCTCAAATATGGCAGGCACATATGCACGACTGTGCACCTGCATTGTTGCCACTAGCAACCCCGTAGCCGTGCCGATATTTGTGATGTAACGCAGGCTCTCGTTCTGCATACATTAATTAGCGAAGGCCTGGTGCTGATGGTGGTTTGTGGGTAATCTCTCTGCTCATTGGTTGAGTGGATCTGAGCCCTGGTGATTCGCCCTGGGCTGGTCATGTGACCTTAAGCACTAGGGCTGTAATGGTACACAGAAATCACAGTTCAGTACGCACCTCGGATTTGAAATCACGGTTTGGTACAGCGGGGGGGAAAAGAAATACAAAACATAAAACTGCTTTTCATTTACTATGAACTTTGTAAACAGTGGCTAATTGGCCATAATTTACTGAACAAAGTGAGGCACATATCTTTCTTTCTTAAATAATAAAAATGTCCGTCAATACTGCTGCAACCACACACTAAAAAAGTTCTGCACATGCGTTAGTGGTTAAAGCAAGATCACATTCATTGGGTTCACAGCGTGTTCCGAACCCAAAGTCCTGTACCCAACGGTTCGGTACCGATAAGTGTACCGTTACACCCCTACACACCACCCAACTGGGTTCCAGCTGGCGTGGAACATTCTAGCGAAGGCCAGATCTGTGAGATGTGACGGAGGAGTCGAGTTAAAGGCGTGGGGGGGCACTTCCACTGCACTTCCTGCTCCTTCTGCCAATCAGAAAGGCCGGGCCTCTCTCTAATTGGCTTAATGTTGTGGGATGTAGCGTAACGGAGTGTTGTCCTGGTGACCTGTGTGGTTCTGGGTAATGTGGTTCTCATTGTGACAGGGCCGGGCTACTGTAGGAAACGTGCGCGACTTCTCTCTCTCTCTCTCTCTCTCTCACACACACACACACACACACACACACACACACACACACACACACACACACACACACACACACACACACACACACACACACACAGACTCTCTGTCTCACTCTCACACACACACACACACACACACACTCTCTCTCTCTCTCTCACACACACACACACACACACACACACACACACAGACTCACACACACACTCTCTCAAACACTCACACACACACTCTCTCTCCCTCACACACACACTCACACACACACACACACACACACACACACACACACACACACCCTCTCTCTCTCTCATACACATGCACCAGTCTCCCTCTGTGAAGTCTGATTGTCCGCTTTATCAAACGTCCTTAAAATTAAAAAGGCAGATATTAGTGAGTGTGTGACAGTCGGGAGTGCGCTGCCATTGTCTGTGGTGCGGTACATCGGGCCCCGGGCCCCCGTCCTAACAAAGGGGGGGGGGGGCGTAAGTCACAAAGTCACCAGCAGACAGCAGGCTGCCCTGCCAGGCGAGGAGGCCGTCTCACTGATGAATAAGCCCTCTCTGCGGGCCCCATTGTGGCTCCGCTGCTGCCGCCCGGCTGCTCCTTTCTCTGCGGCCTCTGTGCTCTCTCCTCGCAGACCGGAGGGGCGGCAAGCGGCCCTTTCTCATGGTAATGCCCCGGGCCCGTCCTGGGGCCCGCACGCCAGCGTCCTGGGGACAATGCCGGCTCTGGAGGGGGGGGGCCTGGCCCGGCCCGTTCATATGCTAATGCGAGGAGGGGCTGGAGCGGGAGCCGGCCGACCGACATCGAGCTGAGAGAGCCTGCGAGGGTTCAGCGAGGGTCTCACACACGGGACGCTCGGGTGATGGACGCTCGGGTGATGGACGCGCGATCTTCCGTGCGGAGAATGACAAGCCTGCAGCGGTGCCCTTTAATGCGCCCTTCTGCAGGGGACCTGAATTCACACTTACATACATTGGGAGCGATTTTATTTATCATTTTACATTTACATTTTGTACATTTTTTGTATTTAGCAGATGCTCTTATCCAGAGCGACTTACAAGATGTGCATTAATATATGGTGAGATTAATCATAGTCCCTGCAGGAGATCAGTGCAGTAATACAGTGATAGACATCGTTGTTGGCAGCTGCACACTGTACCTGTAACACTGGGAGAGAAAAGGTTAGTAATTAAAAAACAAAACAAGTATACATATACAAAAGGAAGTATTAAACATGTAGGCAGTGGTGATGACAGTTGGCTAGATGTACAGAGTCAGTGGTAGTGGAGTCTGAAGAGGTGGGTTTTGAGGCTCTTGTGGAAGACGGCCAGTGATTCTGTGATTATCAGCTCAGATTATCAGTTAACAGTGTATTTATCGATAGGCACTTAAAACAAAAATGGAAATATAGGATGTTATTTTTTTCTCCTGTGATTATAATATGAAGGCGAGAGTGTGCTTTTCTATGACTGTGAAGCTGATATTCTCCCCGTTGTGCCCATTTCTAATGTGTATAGGGAAGATGGGAGGATGAGGAGTGGAGGTCGGTACACTTGCAATAGTGTGTGTGCAGTACTGTGTGTGTGTGTGTGTGTGTGTGTGTGTGTGTGTGTGTGTGTGTGTGTGTGTGTGTGTGTGTGTGTGTGTGTGTGTGAGTGTGTGTGTGTGTGTGTGTGTGTGTGTGTAGTGTGTGTGTGTGTAGTGTGCGCTGTAGTGTGTGTATAGTGTGTGTGAGAGGCACTTGGCTGGAGGGTAGTTGACTCTGGATTGTGTGTTTGTAAGGGGGACTGGGTTGATTGGTTGCTTATAAAGAGTGAAGCAGATCGCAGATGTGTTGGATCAGGGCAGGTAGAGCGGTCACAGTGTGTTAGCAGCACACACGATCTCCAGCGACACGTCTCTTCCTGAACGGCATGTTCCCTTCTTTCCCATCAGACTCACTCTCTCTCTCTCTCTCTCCCTCTGTCCCTCTCTCTCTCTCTCTTTCTCTCTCTCTCTCTCTCTCTCTCTCTCTCTCTCTCAGTGCAGTGTTAATGTCTCTTTCTCTCTTTCTTTCTCTTTCTTTCTCTTTCTTTCTTCTCTCTCTCCCTCTGTCCCTCTCTCTCTCTCTCTGTCTCTCTCTCTCTCTCTCAGTGCAGTGTTAATGTCTTTCTCTCTCCCCTCTCTCTCCCTCTCTCTCTCTCTCTTTCTCTTTCTTTCTCTTTCTTTCTCTTTCTTTCTCTTTCTTTCTCTCTCTCCCTCTCCACACTCTGTGTTCCTGCATTCGCTGCTTCTATTTACCCACTAATTAGGAAATAGTTCAGCATTGTTGTGTGTTTTGTGTAGAGCTGTTTATCAGTGAGAGCGTTGATTAAAGAGGGAGG